>CM063498.1:114383214-114465714 GCA_032207245.1 Pardosa pseudoannulata
AATAAAACAAATGAAATGCTTACCTGCGAAGTATAGAAGTCTCTAAAAATAATAGTACCAAATAACTGGTAATTAACCACTAAGTTTACTCAATTGAACAACACATGTATCAACTCTACCTCAAAACAACCTTCGAATGCAGCGGCCAATTATAAAATCCTTACTATGCAAATAAAAAGGATTCCTGATTGGTGCTGTCATTTCTTTTCTGCTGTAGGAACTGCATCGTTCATGTCCTTGTGAGTACAGTCAAGAAAAACGGATTTATTAGGAATATATAGGTGTTTGATTGAAGCTATACTTATAAGTACCGTCAGGATAAAAAGGGTAAAAGCCTATTTCGAAGAACTTCTTTACCAGTTAATTTTAACTTTTGAGTGATAATTCTAGTAGGTTTGGTTTGGAGCACTACGGTCTAATGTTTTGCACACGAGGCCTAATGAGACGGGACCTACTGCTTAAACCCGATTCCGAACAGCTGTGAATATCCATGCCCACAGTCGGATTCGAATCCTCGAACTCTGAAGAATAGCACCCTACCATTCGGCCATCTTCGGCACCCTCCCCTCTCTAAAAAATCCGCATTCAAAGTTTTTTATACTCTATTCCTCAAAAGGTAGTTGTTCTAAACTGTCTGGACCTGCCTCTCAAGTCCATATTTTCTTGACACAAAATAACTATGGCTTAACACACATGCGTTCAAAGAAGATTAAATAAATTCAGTTAACATGATGCACCAGTTAAAATGAGAGTTAAATATATTAACCCTTAAATACCCAAGCTGCCGAGAAATTTTTTTAAAAAAAGCCTATGTAGCAAAATATGAAAGATTGAACCTACCTTATATATTCTTAAACGCAGTAGAGGTGCCATCTACATATTAAAAATTATTTAATAATATCTTCAGTATATATCTTATTGGCAACATTAGGTAATAAAGCATCAATATTATTCTAATAGTATTTTAGAAGACTAAATTGGGTACGTTGCCAAAAGGCGACACAGAGCATTTAAGGGTTAAACAGTTTTTTTCACAAACAGGAAACTCTGATACCGAGATGGGTAAAAAGCAAGCAAGACATATAAACGAACTTGTAGTGAAAAAAAACTTAATTCAAAAACAAAAAAGAAACCAGAAAAATTAGTTAAAGTGAGCCAAGGTAGTTCAGTAGGAAAAGGCAGCGATATTGTAACTGGAGCGTTGTGCGTTCGGGGTTTGAGCCGGCCAATGAACCGCAGTGTTCATTAATGGCTGCTAGGTTACGTAAGATCACACGTAGTTTCCACGTAAGTTCAAGGTTCGTGGTCATAATGTCCTCCAAATTACGACGACCAACTTTGTTTATGTTGGCTGCCTATATGGTACTCCCATAATAAAATGATCAAGTTTCCACGGTGTTGTATGGGCGAATGCGCCTTGAAAGAACGCTACTTCTTAGACATAGAATTTAGACAAAAAATACAATTGTGAGCAGTCTATTAAGGTCTAGAGGAGTATGGGTACAAATCTTTGAAAGCATTGCACTTTCCGTTTTAATTTTGTGGGTGTGCCTACAAAATTAAAACGGGCCTTAAACCTTTAATTAAAAACCTTACTGACTGACTAGCGCAGTGATGCGTAAACTTTTTTCGACTGCAACCCCTTTTGTAGAGAGAAAATTTTTGGCGACCCCTAGAGATAAATATTCACAAATACGACGTATATTTCGTGCATTTCTTTCGTTTCATCGAATAAAAACATCATTATATTTGATTCATATTAATTTTATTGATAATTTTAAGAAAATACTTTTTGTATAACACAAAAATCAGTAAATTGCCGTTTAATGAGATGTATGTAGCTGCAAGTTTCTAATTATCTCATCGATGTTTGGATGTATGTTGCTAATTGCAATTCGCATATCATCTTCAGGGTTTAAACGCGAGCGGTATTTAGTTTTTATTGAAACTAGTTTGCTAAATCCAGTTTCACATAAATAAGTTGATACAAATTGTATTAATACTCTGATGGCATTCTTGCATAAAACGAGATGTTGTTTTTCCACTGATAGCCAAAATTTTTGGCAAGGCTGAGTTTTAAATTGATTTCGAAGAGTATAATCACTAATTAGATCTATCAATTGCTCTTTCTCACTAATTTGAAGAGTTGAACTGCATATGTCAAAGGAAAATGGATCACGAATCCAACCAAGATCGTTTTCAGGAAAATCCTCGAATCTTCTCGAAAAATTTTTCTTTAACTTTTCAGTGACGGCGTTTCACTCTTTATATGTACCCTGTATGGTATGCAGCATGCAGGGATAATGCATTTCATAAAAATTTGGCGACCCCAAAAAATCTTCTGGCGACCCCTAGTTTGCGCACCACTGGACTAGCGTTTTGAAAGGTGCGGTGAAGCGAGCATTGCTGAAAAGCACGCAATACCAGGGCCGTAACTAGAGCTTGGCAAAACTGATATTTGCCAAGGGCACATCAATCATAGGGGCGCCGCACAGTAAGGAAAATGAGATCCGAAAGAAGACGATTCGACCCAAGTAGAAATAAGGAAAAGTTGAAAAATATTTTTTTATTGTAGAATCAGAATTTAATTTTAAAATCCGATGTGTTTAAAAATTACTGTTTTATTAAATTTCTTATTTTTTAAATTGCTCCTAGAGACTAAACTTGTTATAGGTCCTCAAAAAAATGTATACCAAACACTCTTAACATGCCTGTATATAAATCCAGGTATTCGTTTAAAATTTTGAATTTATTAAAGTTATTAAAACTAAATTCAAATTTAGGAAATCATCAATTTTTTTGTGAAAATTCAACGTAAAAATAAAAAAAATATTCCTCAAATAAACTATTAAGTTTATCAGCAAAATAATAACCCTTGAGTGTTTGAAAATATTTTTAAATATTAATAAAGAAATGTAGAAGAAAAAATTAAAAATTAATATTATAATAGGGTGTTGACAACGTGCTGGGAAGATGGAGAATAGATCTAGTTATACTGCAACATTTAAGTTATAATCTGTGTAGTATACAATAGAAAATGGGAACCGTGTTTGCAGTAGAAAATTCTGCGTTCAAAGTTAATAGTGTTATTGTCACTGTTGTGTATAAAAAATAGAAAGAAAAATAGGAATGAAATATAGATGTCCAAATGCTTCTATTGAGTAAACTATTTACCATTTTATTTTCTCCTTGTCTTGATTAACCCGCCTTGAATGTTTGTCTTTGACATCATGTTATTACAGAAAGCAGTAAAAATTATCAGTGTATTTAAAGGCTTTAAAGGTGGTGGAGAGACTGGACCATATGAGCCAAGCCCTTCAATCTAGAGCTTTTTATCAGTAAGCACAAAAATGACAACCAGCGAAAAACTAAACACATAAAAGAGTAAAGAGATAGAAGGGTGGATTCGTGAGTTCATAGCACAAAAACTAAAGAGTATATAGTTTAGGGATAGAAAACATGAAATATTTTTGTGGCCTGGGATATCCGTACAAAATAATAAATTAAAATAGACAAAATCGTGAAAAACTGAAAAAATAAGAAATATGTATTTTAAAAATATTAAAACTAAGTTAAAAATCAAACAACGGCTTTAAAAATAAGAATTAATATTAAAAAGCTCAAAATATTAATTTATTTTAACATTAAGAAATTTTGACATCATCGGGGAACCATGATCCTATGTATTATTCGCTCCTTGAGTTTTTAAACTAAATTTTTGATTAAAAAAAAGTGATTTTTATGCACGAGTAAATACGGTATGCGTTATTTCAGCGATTCTCAACAGGGTTACTAGAAGTGAAAACGGTATCCACAAAAAATTCCCTTCGTTTCATAAACGTTCTTTTTGGGAGGAAAATGTAGGTAGAAACATTGGTTATTGCTCAGTGCTGCCATCTGTTAGATTGATAAGAGATGATATTTTCAAACGTAATAACTTGCCTATTATGAAACTCTTGCTTATTCTGAGTATTTTATCATGTCTCCAGGTTATCATCATACATTTTCATCCAGCAATGGGGTCATAACCTGAGGTGGAGTTGAGAAGATAGAAACACATCAGGACTCCCCCGAAATTCTGGAGCTTGCTATATTGCATTTTATATGGACATTTTAAAAAAGTGCATTTTCAAATATAAATTTATTTTTGATTTTTATAATTAGTTTTTTAATTTTTTTATGACTATAAAAATTTATTAAAAAATTAACTTCATACTTAATCAAACTTTAATATTAAATAAAAATTTGGTGTTTTCTATCAAAAATATTTGAAGAGGCCCCTCCGCAAAAAATAATGCATATCGGTTCTCAGCAATTCACTTACATCTATTTCCAATTTATCAAATAGCAGATTTATCTTTCAAGAAAAAATTACTCTTTTAGGAGAAGTTAGATTAATAACAATGAGGAATTTTCACGTTTCCTAATTTTAATTTTAAACAATAGAAGACAAAAATGTAATTGGTATTTTACACACAAAAAAAGTAAGCATCTAGGAATGTTAAAAAATTTTAAAACCATAATGGTGGTTTTAATTTTGGTCATAATTTTGATGTTTAAATCCAAGAATGAATTTTAATACATGTCAAACTTCAATATTAAAATAATTTTCAGATAGTTTTTGCTTTAACAAGATCAAAATAACTTGCAATAAAATTAAATATAAATGCCTCCTCTATTTTTTATTTTAATATTACATCCATCTGTATTTATAAAAAGTGATGCTACTACAAACGTGTGTATATGATATATGTATATTTATCTGACTTGTCTGTGTCTACAAACAGAAGAGCTGTGATTAGCATGAATAAAGTATTAATACATGTTAAGTAAAATTGTACAAATATATAAATGATTTTACATATCTTTGGGCTTTAATTCCTCGTATTTCTGCTCCCATAAAATCCTTGTTTTTTCCCAAGAAAGAAAACATTGACATGCTATCAATTTTTGGGAGGTTGTCCGACTGCCCTTTGGTAAATCCAGGTAGAAGAGACATTTATAACAAATTGAGATAATTAAGCTATCGAGATCGATAAAATAAACCTTCAGCTTTAAATAAAAATAAATTTTGATAGCTAGAAAATTTCCTGAACTTGCAAAAACAAAATCGAAAAATAGTGCACGTTTACAAGCTAATATGAAAATATTGGATATCGTGAACTATGACGTCACAACCAATCACGAAACTTTTGGATGTCAAGTAATTTCGCTTAACTTTAAAATTAATTTTTAAAATGATGGACCCAGTTTTTTACATTTTTGGAATCTACAAGTCTGAAATTATCAGAAAAATACTAATTTGTGTCTTCGAATTCCCCACATGTGCAAATTCCTCATTCTTGATTTTCTATTCCCTGTCTGGAACCCCTGATATATCGCGTAGTGCCGGACCTACAGCTATCTAGGCCCGAGACGGATATCTTCCAGAGACCCCAATTATTGAAATTATCCCCCTACAAAATGTGAACAAAAATATGTGTAACCGATATTTAAACATTTATTTACTTGAAATTTAAAGATTAAAATTATTTGGATTGAAAAACAAAGATTAAAGAAAATTAAATTACATACAGAGTATAAATATGTATTTATAAAAGAGCTTCAAAAATGCCGATTCAGATTTAAAATAAAATGCTCTTAATTTATCAGCCAATATTTTTTTAGAAAAAAAAAACATTATAAATTTTAAAAAGTTCTAATCTACTTACGGAAATCTGCTATTCTGAAATTACTCAAAAATTGTTAACATCATAAAACTTGTTTATATAGAAGCACTTGGTGTGCCACACATAAGCTGTTTTTCATGGTACTTTCTTATTTTTTATTCGGCATCTATCCTTGCTCCACTGTGTTATAGTACTTAATACTTAAAAACTTGTGTAGTGTATGGCTTACGTAGTGTTTGAAAAGATTCTTCAAATGGTTCACCTTCCTTTGTTCAGAGGCTCTGAACAATCCATACAACCCACCCTACTCTTGATATGCCTGTGGTTTCTTTTCAATAAACACAGTTTCCAATTTCCATAAACTTAATAACACTTTTTCGTCCATAACACTGTAGCCACAATCATCCTGTTGGCGAAGAATTGCTTGAGTTTCTTAAGTCTTTGGCTGTTTTTTTCTTTGGCAGGTATCACTGCTTTTATTCAAACCTGCAAGAATGTCAAAAGAGTGAAACTCTTTTGACATTCTTGCAGGTTTGTCTCTCTTCATAATGTCAGAGAGTTAAACTCTTTTGGCATTCTATGAAGACAGGATCTCAAAACCTAGTTCACTGATATGACAAACGCCACTGCAATTATAGGTATTACAATAATTTTTCTCTACTTTTATTTTAATATTTTAATCTAGCGGAGGGTGTAAAAACAATCTTCATATAAAGCTTTACATTATTGTGGTCTAGAGTTGTAGATCACAGTAAAAATATTTATATGTTCTTCGAAAACAAAAATGAATGTTAAAAGAGGCTGTAGATTTGAATTTATCTTTTAATACCTTTCAAGGGTCCACAGATTTGTCAGCAAATTTAAATTGGTATATAATACTTAATTCTACTAAAATATTCGAGGTTTTGTCTGGAACCACATTAAAAGCCAGTAGTTAATGTTTCATAGTTTACAATTCTATATGAGTTTTAGTAAAGTAAGCATCGATATATACATAGATAAACGTAATAGTCTATGGATATATAGTTCTTAAAAATTTTCAATGGGCAAAATGATGTTGAAATTTCTCTTAAATCATAGTAAAACCGATTGGATTAATTGTAAATATCAGCAAGCTAATAAAAAAATAGGAATTACTTTTAAATTTTAATTTTAAAAAACTATAATAGTTTTAGGCTTGAATTTTTTTCTCTAAATATGTTTTCTCTAAATCTCGTTGTATAAATACATGAGCATAAATTGTTTCTGGAAACGAATTTGATTACTCCATGTATTACTACTACTCTTTAGAAATAAATTTTACTACAACTTCTATTGTATTTGTAAACATGGAAGGCACGGATTCATCTGGTGGTGGTGCGAAAATGGAGAATTTTCGGTCTAAAAGACGAAATAAATGTTTAAGAGTAAAAAGAATGTCATCTGATAGTGAGGATGACAAAGAAGAAGAAGGTATGAGGTAAAATATTTGAGTATTTTTATAATAATCACGTTTTCCGTTACTGCCTTGTCTATGCATCTTAAGTAATAAAAATGATTGCTTTCCCTATTGCACGTTGTCATAATAATAATTTTTTGATATTTTGTTTTTCATATAGTGTTAAGAAGTAGAAAATTTATCTAATCACATCATTTATTGTACAATTAATCACTTTTATTTCGCATGAATTATAATGTATAAACATGAGTGAGTAACGCTCCACTCAATATGAACGCTATAAAACAGTAATTAATCTTTTTTCACGATCGTCAATATTTATTATTATTCAAATAATGTGACGATCAGTTAATGGATAAATTAGAATTTAGATCAAATCAGTCTGCTGCCTGTTAGTTCAAAGTATATAATATAACTGAATTATGTTAAATTGTATTATATGCTTAGTTTCAAAAGTTTTGTAAAGTTTTTAATATAGGTTAGTTATATTAAGTTAATCCACTTAAAAGATGTTGTCATAACAAATGTCTTAATTCAATAAATAATTTGAATCTTATATATATTGTTTTTTATGCACTATTTTATATGCATGGTCATTTTTGTTTTCAGTTCTTTATTAGAAGATGCAAAAGAGCTGAGGAAGTTGAGAAAAAGACCAAATGGAGTTAGGTAAAATTAATTTTATAATAACATGTAATATTCAATTGTGTAAACATAACAAAAGCTTATTTACATATATTTTTTCATTTGTACTAAATCTAGTTTGCCTTTATTTTAGAAAACATTGATATTAAAGATATTCATTTTTTTTTTAACTTAATGATTTTGAGAAGTGTCTATTGATTGTACTGTCAAAAATTGGCTAATTTAACAAAAAAAAAGTGGGGGGGTCAAATTTAACAAATTTGAATCAGAATACCATTCATCACCTTGTACAGAATACAAGATCTGCACCTCATATCAAGCAAGTCCTAATTCGTAATAAAGTAGCTATATTTAAACTTATAAGTTTTACGTAACATCAATAATATTAAACATTATTGAAAAATTGAATGTCAAATTTTATTTCTTGCTGCCTAAATTTTTTTCTTGTTCATGGTTGTAAACTGCATTCATGGTAGTAGCTTTATACATCAATGAGCACTATTTTAATGTAATGATAAAAAGAGTTATAGTTTTATTTATAGAATTTACTGTGTTTTGTTTAAATTGATAAAGCTTAAGATTGTTGAAAACACAAATTATATTTTAAATAGGAATAACTGTGGGTGTAAGTTTTACTTGTAAATTTTAAAATTTATATACATTTCTGATTAAATCGCTGACATTTCTGAATAAAATACTCCTTGATGTTCAATTTCAGTTTTATTTTTATTTATTTTATTTATTTTTCATATTTTCAAGAGGGTAATTTTTTTTAAATGTGAATAGAAATAATTATTAAGTTTTAATTGAAAGCATTTTTTTATCTGGGATATAAAGCATGTCTAATCTCTTAGCCTTTTTAAGATGTTCAAATTAAATATGTATTCAAAATATACAACAGAACTAATAAAATGATTATCAATTATTTACACTCTTTGTACTTTATTCCCTTTTTTAACTGTTCATTATGTTTATTTTTAGTGCTATTGGTTTGGCTTTGGGGAAAAAATTATCAACTCAAGAGGAACTTGTGGCAGTATGTATTATGATTATACAATTGTTTTTTCTAGTCTTTAATTCTTTGTATATTTTTGAAATAGTTTTATTCTTAACCTTGAGTGTAGTTAAGGAAAACTCTAACTCTAGTTTCAATCTTCTGTATAAATAACATGTAATATTTATTGTTTGGTAAAGAGTTTTCTGTATACACTTGCAAACTGCTCAGCCAAATTTGGTGAAAATTTCACAGCTTGTTAATATCACTACAACTGTATATTTTTGAAATAGTTTTATTCTTAACCTTGAGTGTAGTTAAGAAAAGCTCTAACTCTAGTTTCAGTCCTCTATATAAAACAGATGGAATATTTATTGTTTGTTAAAGAGTTTCCTCTATACACTTGCAAACTGCTCAGCCAAATTTGCTGAAAATATCACAGCTTGTTAATATTACTACATAGTAACTATAATCGTATTATCAATATTCAAGATTTCCAGTATATATTATTTATTTTTTTATTTCTATTTATACTTTCTGGGTTCTGTTGAACTTTTTAGGCAGGGTCCTGTTTTTGTGATGAATCTACTCATAATTTAGTGAAAATGAAATTAGGATTTAATCTGGTTCTTATTGTAAGGGTCCTTGTTTTGTAAATTTTTGAAAATACGGTCGTATTTTTGACAAAATATACAAATTTACAAATCTAAAATTAGTATTAAGTTAAAATTCCATTTTAGAGAGGTATGATTTTAGTATGAAAATATTGTGAAGGGGTTATTTTTACTATAAAATGGTTTGTCAGTAGTCTGTTTTCCTCATAAAATACTTTGGGATAGGGTCATTAATGGACTCAAATTTTACTTAAACAAACGCCTGACTTTTTATTCTTTAGATTATAATTCATACTAAAATCCCAATTTAGTTAGTCAGTTAACAGTTTTTTGTGACATCTTAGAACTATTCCTAAAAAGGAAGCCAATTAATTCAGTGTTCTATTTTATTTTTTCTTGGTATATTATAAAATCTATATTAAATAACTAAACTTAAATTCTGCTATTAAAAAAAATAGAATTTTCATGTCCTAATAATAAAATAAATGTAGGAATCAATGACATACACAGAAAACAAGGTTGGAAATAAAATCATGATTTTTTTTTAATAAAAAAAATCAGATTTATTTGATTTAAATCAGGTGTTTTTGATTTAAATCAGATTTTTAAAAAAAATATTTCTGAATACTAGTTTTAATTGTTGTTTTTATGTCTTTTGCAGTATACATAGAATAGTTTGTTATAAGAAGTAACATCTTATCTATTATATTCTACTCACTGATTACCTAAAATTAAATATATAAATTTTAATCTAAATACATTCCATTATTTTGTAATTGGATAGTGCAAACTAAATAAGATGTAAATTTAAAGAACAAATTAAATATTCTTTTAATGCAAACTATTTATTTAAAAAAACAAATCACAATTATTTCAAAATTTTTAAGCACCAAATTATGTATTTAATTGTTTCAATAAAAACACTAGCTTTGATGCTTTATCCACTCTTAATTGGTTACGAAGGCAAGTAGGAACAATACCAAAAGAAGAAAACTGTCTTTCCATTCCAGCAGAGGAAGTCACGGCTGTTGTTATTTGGTAGACAAACTGGATTTCAAGTTCTGTAATACTCTCTTTACCTCCCATTACATAAAATGAATACCACCAGTCCTAATCTATCATTGTACTACCCCTACTGCATACTTTTTGATAACAATCACTAAATTCTTGGAAAGCACATGCTATCTATTTGACTTATTTACTTATTGGTATTACTGTGCTGGCTGATTCCTAATTCTCCTGTCTTTGGAATATAGGTTTTAAAAGAAGTGAAAAAAAAAATGATTTAAATCAATGATTTTTTCAAAAAAAGAAAAAATCAACTGTCAGGGTTGGCATTTAAAAAAATGCCAACCCTGACAGAAAATAGAAGAAAAATTACAACCCCAAAAAATCAAATACATAACCTTTTAGGTTAAATTAATCAACTGCTGCTTGAAATTATAATAACATATCTATTTACACAATATATTTACTAAAACATAGCTAGAATTAAAATGGCAAGTTTATGTAAATTTCATGGAACAAAAGGACACTAGAATTAACAATAACAAAGCATTGCTGGATCCACTAGTTTGCAATAGATACTATTAATTACTAGGTATATTTATTAAGCAAGATATAAATCTTGTTGAGTATAAATATTATAGAAGATACTATGTGTAATAAAGAATCTACCTTAGAATAACTCATGTTGGTATTATTTGTTTGAAAGAACAAGTCAAGGATATTTTTAATTGTTATTCTGCTTTCACAAATCCTAGAAAAATTAGTTGTATTTCACTAGTATAAAGAAAAAAAATTTGCATATTTGTATATTAGAGTTTTGTTTGTATTGCATTTCTTTTCCTGTAAAAACCTAGTCATCAAAAAGAGTTATTTGTATTGGTTCAATGTTCTTATATCTAGGTTAATTTAATAAAATAACTTAAAGTTCTCTCACCCTTAAAAATATTAATATATCATATCACTTTTTGTCATGAGTACAGAACTTATTCTTCAATGTCAATTTTTATTATGAATAAATCTCTTAATTACATTTAGACAAATTTAATTATTAGTTTGTAACTTTTAGAGTTTTTACTACAAGAGAAAACTCACTTCATCTTAATCTTTAATAATCTTCTTTGTCTTAGAAAACAATGTTATTGTTAATCAATATAGTGAAAAAAAATCATACTATTTTTCTAAAAAAAAAACACTTAGATTTTGTTACAAATTAATGCCAAAAAACTTTTTCCCCTTTAAACAAATTCTTTTATTATTATTTTTATTTTGATAGCTATTATGAAATATTTAATAACAAAAATTTATTTTAGGAGGATCCCTTTAAGTTGAAAACAGGTGGATTCATTGATATGAAAGCACTAAAAGGGAAAGGAAAGTGAGTATATATTTAATTATAAAAATGATTCTTTTAAATTTTTTTGAAAAGTATTAAAGTTATCTTCAAATTACAGGAGATTATGAAGCAGTATTTGTAATGTTGTACAATTTTAATTTTATCAATATTTTGTGCACAATCAATCCCATTGAGCAAAGTAAAAATAATGATATAATTTTTTAACAAATCCCATTCAGCAAAGTAAAAATAGAGATATAATTTTTCAACAAAATTATTTTAAAAATAAGTCCTTTTAATGCTAAATTTATTACATGTATATATATATATATATATATATATATATATATATATATATATATATATATATATATATATATATATATATATATATATATATTTATACATGTATTGGTATTGACCTCATATACAGTGGTCTTATAAAATAACCAATAATTCTGTGATTTTAATTATACGAGCAAAATGATTGAAAATCAAAGTAGCTTCCTCACTAATATCATATATATTTATATATATTTGTGCAATATCCAGAGAATAATAAATACTCAGAATTAAAACTGTATTTAAATTTCTCAGTTGGTCACAACAGGAAAAACTTTCTGTACAAATACATTAAAATTATCTTGTGTTTATACTTATAATAATGAGTCAGATAATATTTATTACAAGTAAATCTATTTTAACATAAAAGGTTGTAAGATAATTATTAAGATCGATTGAAACTTAGCTTTCAAATATTTTATTAGCTTATATTTTTATTTTATATGTAATAATAAATATTTGTTTATCAGTAAAATTTAATGAAATTCTTATATAGGGTTGGTGGAGATGAACTGGATGCAGTGAATTTAGGTAGTGTGTTTTCTGCAGAGACAAATCGCAGAGATGAAGATGCAGATATGTAAGTATATAAATTGAGCAATGTTATAATTCTTGTGTTTAACTAGATACACTAATTTAAACTAAAAGAGGTTTTAATTGAAACAATTTGATTAAAAAAAGAATAAGAGTTTGTTAGTTTTTTATATTTACAAACTCTTTTGATGTATTTTCAGTCCTATAATAGTTTGTTTTTTAAACCCATAATTGTACAAATGTACCAATGTACATTCTGAATTATTTCATTCAGTTGCATGTGTTGATTTTTTTTAATACAAAGTGATGAGCAAAACAAAGTATGAATAAAAAGTTTTAAAATTTGCATAAAATGTGGAGTTAAAATTTTAAAGAAATCAAATATAAATCTTAGTTTGCAAATGCTTTACTTTTTATTTGGGTCTATAATTTTCATGAATGAAATAGCTAAAATATTTAAACCTCATCATACTGTTAAATATTTTTTTTAATTTTGGTCCTGGAAATAACTTTAGAAAGTAATAGTATTCATGAAGTGTAAATTAACTCATGTAAACAATCCTTTACTTTGGCAAAACATATACACTTTTGAAAAAATTAACAAAATAGTTTTTGTTGCATTAAAAAATATTTATCCTTTTTATCTGAATAAGTATCCATTTTACCTGACTTTATTCCTGAAAGTTATTCTCATTTTTTAAGTACACATCTATATAAATAATCCTTTGTATGTATGTTTCTACATACTGACATGAGAGGATCCTTAATGAAATAATGCATGAGGTTTGAGGTAAACCCTGGATAGGTTTTTAGTAGGCCAAATTGATCAGAAGTGAAGAATGTAATGGAGATAAAATACTTTTTTGCCTTGTATAAATGTGGCAACCATATAAGACCCATTGGATATATTCTTTTAATAATGTATTAATGTTATTAAAGCATTCAAGTGAGTTGGTTTATCTGGTAGTGTTTAAAATGTGTCTTAAGTTAATATAAGTTTTGCTCCTTTTTGATTAGATTTACTGTAATTATTTGATTTTATCAATTTTTATTTGGTATATTTATTTCTATTAATTTCAATTTCACCATTTTTACCAATGCCAATCTGTTCTGTTGTTAGGAGTAATGGTGTAGTTACTTTCAAAATTATAAGTACTTAATATTTTAGTTAAAAATGTGATTTTTATTTTTATTGCAACTTGGTTATCTTTAAAGTATAGGGAATTTTTTGTTAGCTGAGTGCAAGTATAAATTATCAAATATTTTGCCAAGTACACTTTTATTTCTTTTAGTTTACTAAGAAAATTAAATTTAAATAAAATGTGTTGTTTTTTTTAATTTGACATTTTGTGTTTACATTTTTGGTATGTAATAAGATCTAAAAGTGAACTTATAGTTTAAAATAAATATATATGTTACATTTAAAAACCTGAATAACCCAAACCAAAGGCTATGCATGAAGTGTCTAGTTGAATTTGTTCTATTGTTATCCATTTTTAAAATATAAACTGAAAATGTTTAGTCGATATTTTTCTTATAGAAAATTTATATATCTGTTAAAAATTACTGCATTTTATGCTTATAGTATTCACTTTGATATCAAGCAACAGTATTTTATCTTCTTTCAAATTTCACCTTTCTTCGAACATTTCTAATTATTTTATTTATTTAAAAGCTAAAAAAATGTCAGTATTAAATGATAAATTTTCTTTCATGTCAGTTTCGATATTGTTATAGATTTAAGATGGATATAATAGATATTGTCTTAAAGTATTACTTATTATTAATTTAATTAATAAGAATTTGTTTCGAGACCAGTTTCTTTAAAAAAAAAAGTTATCTATGGATATCTGATTCACACCAATTTATATTAAAGGATGAAATACATTGAAGAGGAATTAAGCAAAAGGAAAGGTATTGCAAGCATTCCCCCTTCAAAGAAAGAAGCACTGTAAGTTATTATTTTTTTAACCTGAATAAAGTATATTTTAAAGTATTTCCATAAAACAGATTTTTAAATAATTTGTGTACTTTTTATTTAAACACATTTAATTAATTTTAAGAATTAATAAAATAATTTGATTTTTATTTGTTAATCATTTTTGTTTTGTTTAAATGTAACTAATTAAAAAATATATCATATAAATACAAGTGTTGCATATTTAAAAATAAACTTCTTTGTTATATTCTTTAATAATTTGTTTGAGTTTGAGGATATTCCTTGAATAATAGTCAAACAGGTAGCTTTCTACCTTTTGGTACATTTTCTACCCTGTATGTTTGTAGCTGGAATTAGTTTTTAAGTAGTATGTCCCAGTCTCAAAAAAACTTATTGTAGCATTCGAAACCAATGAGAACATTTACTGCTACCCAGTGGCGACAGTTCTCCTAAAATTTATTATTGGACAAAAAAATAATTGACAGTAATAACAAAGATTAATAATAAAACTTATAAATTTTACATTTATAATTTCTTTCAGCTGATTTTTTATAAGGAAATAATTCTAAAAATTTAAATACTTATGAATTAATCATAAGATTTATGACATTACATGAACTGAATTTAAAACTCATCATCATCTATCAAATTTACTAGCAATTTTTTTCCTTTTTAAGGTTACAACGGATATTTTTATTTCCATTTTCTAGTTTATATATTTAGATTAAACACATTCAGTTAAAAAAAATTCAAACTTATGATTTTATAAATAGATAATTATTTTTAAATTATTAAATAAATAAAATTTGTATATTTATTAATAGATAGTTGATATTTTTTTAAACATATTAACTGTACTTCAGTGAGTAAATTCTTAATTATTGTGCAGATCTCTTTATAATTACTTTTAAGATAACTATAATAAGGTTGTATTTAAACTTCTGTGGTGCAATCTTTTTTTCTTCTAGAATTCAAGCTGATAGTAGCAGTGCTCATGAGAGTGAGGAAAGTTTGGGCAGTGAAGGGTAAGCAATACTTTCATTTGAATTTGTTGTCTCTCTCTCTCTCTCTGTATATATATATGATGTATATATATATATATATATATATATATATATATATATATATATATATATAAACTCTTTTGTCCTTTACAGAAATAGACAAATTTTCATATAAGAAGATCAGCACTGTTTACATTAAAAAGTTATTAATCTGCGCTTTGAGTCTTTTTAGGGATTTTTTTTTTTTTCTTATCCCAGAGCTAATTTTTTTATTTGGAATTGTACAGGCAATTTGCAAATGTAATTTTAAGTTTTTTTTTCTTATGCCATTTTCTTAAACAGTATTTTCACATTTAACTACACGTGATAAATTTCTCAATAATTTATTGCATAACAATTTAGTTGAAAATTAAATAACTTTTTTACTTATCTTGTATTATTTAAATATCATGTATATTTTTTTGTGAAAATAAAATGCAGACATAAGTAGTTAGGTATTGTACATGCCAGGAATTGTTTAAATGTTTTGCATAACTATTTAATTTGAACTAATTTTAATCTTCAGTTAGTTATATAGGTTAAAATTAGGTAAAATATGAGTATTCGATTTTTTTTTTTATTGAATTTTTCATGAAAATATTTTGACTTTTTTTCTTTTGTTTTTTCATCCAATTAACTGTTTTATACTTGAGGTAATTTGATTAAATTTTTTGTAGCTGATTTTTTTTATAACTTAATACTCTCTTGTGTGTGTATATATATATATATATATATATATATATATATATAGTTTGTTTTATGCATTTAAGTAGTTTGCAATTAGAAGTTTTTATCAGTGTTACAAAGTGTTTATTGATTGTGAACTCACTCCTTTTAATTTCTTACAAAATTTTTCATATATCAAGCAATTAATTTACTTAGTTATTTTCTAAATTTAATGAATAAAAACATGTTAACTTTTTTCTCTTTTAAATCTAGACCACTGAAAACAGATGATGTATTATTTGAGGTTCCAGAACATTTGCGGCGATCAACGACTAAGAAGTCTGAAGAAATGTTGTCCAATCAAATGCTGTCTGGTATACCTGAAGTAGACTTAGGAATAGAGTAAGAGAATGTCATTGTTATTTTTAGTTTTGAGTAGTGTGTGTGTGTGTGTACATATATATATATATATATATATATATATATATATATATATATATATATATATATAACAAATGCTCACTAAGTTTTTAAAAATTCTATTCCTAATGGGGTTTAAATTACAGTATTTGGTTATAAAGGCATGCAATGAATAACATATCTGCATTTGTTATAAAGATTTAGACTTTTTATAAGTCAGGTGGAGATGGGATAGTAAGTTGGTGTAGACAGGTTCAGACATGTATAGGCCTACAGTTCTCGATCCTTATCAAGTGACTTCTGCTCTTATTCTCCACTGTGCCTCACCATCACTGCAACTAACTGAGCTCAATAATTCATGGACTAATATTTTTTCACAAGATTCTGAGTATATTAAAAAAAAAAGTATAAAACCAATCCCAAAACCTTCAAACTCCCATTTTAAGAATTTCCTAGAAATAAAATAGCTAAAAAGTCAAAGGTAGAGCATAGCCTGCAAGTAACAACTAAGTGTGCAATTTTTCAAATTTTGTGTTTTTTCTCATTTTAAAAAATGTTATATTTTTCTGTTATCTTATACTTTATTTTCTAATTTTGATTTGTTTTGCCAGTTTGGCTCTATTTGTCATGAACAACTAAAAATGTCAAGGATACACACTATATTTGCTCATTAGATCTATATATAAACTGTTTTCTTATATTAGGTTTATGAAAAGCCCGAAAAATTTTCAGCTTATACATGGAAATGTTGTTTCTGATGCTACTTGGTCAAACCAAGTATGATTGAGCCATACGCTACTTGTATTAATGTTTTCAGAGGTGCTGGGACAGCATATGTCCTGCAGATGAACTAGTACTTCAGAGAGCCCCTTTACAAAAGGTTAAGGAAAAGGGGTGCACCTTTCATTTTAATAAGCACCTCAAGGGTGAAAGTATGACTTTAGTCCCAGTAGGTTCTCGTAATTTTGAAGGAGAAGACCCATAGGCCTAGCACCCCCTAGAGGAATTAATTGTGAACTTGGAGGACATTGAGACCACAAATATATTTTTGTGCCCCAGTCACCTTTAATAATCATAGCGAATCTTGGGTTGGCTTGGGCTCCAAAGCCACAACCCTCCAGTTAGGAGATCATTGCCTTTGCCAACTGAGCTGCAGTATACATATATGTGCGTGTGTAGAGAGAGATATTGAGATAAATATCCCATAAATAAATTTATAATTGTATATTGGTATAACTATTTATAACCTTGAAATGCCTGTTTGTTTTAAACACTAGTTTTTTTTTTTTTAATTCACATTATAAAATAATATATTCTGGTTTGTAATACACAAGTAATCATTCTTTATCTTATAAAATCCATAATTTTTACTATACACAGCATGGACTTTGTTCTATTTTAATTGCATACTTATTAACATTAAAGTTATGAATATTTACATAGACATATACAGTGAAATAACTTTTGAAACCTAAGAAATCCATAAGAACATAGTGGATATAATTGCCCATCTTTCTTCATTTCTTCATTGACTACAGCTATTAAAAAATTTTTCAATTTCATTTAAATTTTTGGTGGGGGAGGTAGAGAAGCTTAAATTGTAAGGTATGAATTTGAGGTATCAGATTTCTTTAAGTAATTACTTCTTTTTTTTTTTTTTACTTGAAATTTGTTAATAAGTATATATTTTTTTTTTTTTTTTCAAAATCACTGATTTAGTTCATGCATTTTCAAAAATAATTTTGGCAGTTTAATTATAAGTTATCTTTAGTTCTGTTAGAATCAAATAATTTTTGTAGATTCATAAAACTTACTAAACTATTTGTTGTAAAGTTATATTTTTCCTCATGAAATATATATAAGCATGGAATTAAATTTTAGGTTAGATATCAAAATTCTTTAATCTGAAAGACAGATTTTGCTTATCTTAAAAAATAAATAAATAAAGGTTCTCAGGAACTTATTATAAAATAGCTTTCATTGTTGTTACTATTGGGCAGTTATTTTCCTGCTCTAGCAAGTAGCTGAAATTTATTAAAAAGAAAGTGCCTTTATACAGTTGAGTTGAATTTCAAGATTCCAATACCGTAAATTCTCAGAACTGGGAGACAACCTCTTTTGCCGTTTCACCCTCTTCCTCCAGGTTAAGATAGCTCAGTTGACAAAGGCAGCGATCTTGTAACTGGAGAGTTGTGGGTTCAGAGCTCGAGTTAGCTAAGGATCCACTGTGTTCATTAGTGGCAGCTGAGGTACATAAAATAGGTTCATGGCCACAATGTCTGCCAAGTTCCCTAAAAAAAAAACTCAGAATGTGGGAGGGTAAGCCTGGGAGTCTTCTGCTTTGCCCCTGCTTCTAAATTACTAAGACCCATTTTATTTGTGTTGTCCTAGGGAGTAATGTTGATCACCCGTATGGCTCGTGATAAAATTTGCAGCATCATTTTATCTTTTTCAAACAATACTGCAGCTAATTATAACTCAAAATTTTCAAATTCTATTTTTTGATTGAGAGCAGTTAATTTCTAGAAATATCCTCCTCCATATATTTGGATCTTTAACACAAATAGGGTTCTCATATAGCTGAAATTGATCCAGATATGCTGAATACAAATCATATTTAATCAATCTCTAATTGTAAATTATTACAAGCATGTCTGCTTGCTTACATTACATAAACAATAAATTAAGAAGGTAGTGTTTTAAATCATTATTTAAGCATTTATTCCCTTTTCTTTTTTTACATGAAATATTTGATTATTCTTATTTTTGTATCATAAATCTAACTTATGCACTAGCATATGTTTATCATTTTAATAATTTACCTTTGATGTTCTTTCAGAGAACGCATTCGTAATATTGAAGCAACTGAGGAAGCAAAACTAAAAGTTTTGAGAGAAAGAATGATAAAAAAGGATAAAAGCATATCCTTTGTTCCAACAAATATGGCTGTCAATTTTGTTCAACATAACAGATGTGAGTTTCATTTAATTTTTTTTTTATTTTACCACCAATAAAACAGCTGATTTACTTGATTTTCTTTCAACCAGTGGTATTACTAGGCCTATAACTTTTTATAGTAATGAAACACTTTTTAAACTACGTTTTTGGTGAAAAATCTTTTTTTGCACAACTAGTTTGTAAAATTGATGAAGTGTTTCCTTAACAATAAATTATTCATTTGAATGAAATACACATATTAGCCATTGAATTAAAATTAGAGAATCAATATTTTATTGGACTTTCTTTTTTCAATTATAATAGTATGCATGCATTTAGGCATAGATTCTACAATAATCTGGATAGATATTCATAGAACTGGATTTTCTCTGCTATGTACTGAATGGCACAGGATATTGCTCTTGGACATGACAGTGAAAATTATTGATTATATTGCTTTGCTTTACTCATTTTATATTGATTTTATTGCCATAAATGAAACTGTAAATGAATTCTAAAATTTGTTTTATCACTATACTACCTTTTTATCTCCTATCAGTTAACATTGAAGAAGGTGACCAGCCAAAATTAAAGAAGAGAAAAGAGAGTATTCCTACAAAGACATCACCTTCAGTTACTGTAGCTTTAGGTATGTATTTCCTTATTCTGTACAAAATCTAAGGAAGCCACCTTTCTCTAACAAGCTTTAAATAGTATGAAGCATTTTAATAGTAGTAGCCAGCATGGAGTTAATTGGAGTAAAAGTTACTACTTTAATTATAAAGAACACATTATGATTTTAAGAGTTTTGGCTTCCTTTTCAAATATGGGGTAGATGGTGTTATAATATTGGCTGCCTTTCTGTGCCTGAGTCTGTAGATTTGAATCACAGCAATGACATGAATGTGCATAGACTTTCAGAAAAGACTTAATTTTTAATATGCTAAATACCTAGTATTCCTTTGAGATGGTTAAAAAGATAGTTTGTAGAAATTTTATGTTTACGTAGAATAATCCGTTTGAAGTAAAGGAAGGTACAATCTTATAAATAATTCCCTAAATTTTAAAATCAATATTTTGTGATTTTTCAAGCCTTGTAAGACACATGGATTGAAATGAGGAGGAATAGTTAGATCTGTTATAAAATTTACATATGATAGCAAATTAATATCTTATAAATGATCTTCAATGATGTTTCAAATGACAGCTCATTACAAATGAGGACAAAATGTAAAAATTTCATACTTTTTTTACTCCTGAGAGTCTAATAACTATATTCATAATACTTATCAATGAGCAATTCAACAAGAATAATCTGCCTATTATTAAACTTAGAAAGGTAACCATACATCAGTTCTACATCTATATGCAGGGTATCCACCAAAATAAAATTTTTCAAATCCATGACTTTCCCTGATTTTAGCAGATCATTTTCCATGACTTTAAAAATAATTTGTTAAAGTATATATGAATAAAAATTCTGATGTACATACAAATAAAATGTATGCTTTTAGAGAAATTACAAGAATTTATGATAAAAAATACTTTATAAATGTTTATAAACTCAACCATATATATAAATAAATTGTTGTAGTATCTACATACATAAGTTTAATCATATAGCAATTTTCTGAATGAAATCCAAAAATTTCCAATTTGAATTCAGGGTATTTAGGTATTATCGAGGTGACCATGAATAATAGCCAAACACGATAACCCTATAATGTTTATATATAATAGCCCTAAAGATAAACTTATATTTTGTACAAAAATCTTAACTAATTTTTATTATATTAATAAAAATTTAATCTATAATGTAAGAAAAAAAACAGAATATACTTATACATTTCTCCACCTATTAAGCTTTCTTGTTTTGAGTTTCCTCGACGAACAAGTTTTACTTGGCAATATGGCCAATGAGATAATACATAAGTACCAAACTCAGTAACTTCAGCCAAATGATAAATAAAAATAGAACTGAATAATTCAATGCAATGATTTTGCCAAAATATATAGTGCCTCACCATCTATAATAATTATTAACATTTCTATATAAATCTCAAAATTTAATGCCTCAAATTAAAAATCTCTTATTTACTGAAACTCCTAGTAACTCTTTATAGTAGAGATTTTCTATTTTCCTCCAAAATATGAATTTTCGAACGGCTGGGAACATCCATGTCAGCAGTGGAATTCAAACTCACGAACTTCCGTGCTGAAGAGCAGCGCCTTAGCCATCGATCGGCCGAATGGGTAGGGCGGTGCTCTTTGGGTGGACTGATATTTGTTATCACATAATCACAGTTACTGCTGCTTTGCCATTCTAAAACCAGTCCTTCTATGCTTAACAAATTTCTCCCTTAATATTTTAAGTGAACTAGATAAGCTACGATAACATTTAATTGGAAATTAAAAGCAAAAATAATTAATTATAATAAAATTTGTATTAATTCTAAAATTTATTAGTATACCCCCTAAGTTCCCTGCTTTTCAGTTTCCATAATTAAAATTGAAATATAGTTTCTTTCTGAAAAGTATATGTAAATAATAGCTTTCCATACGTAACTTGTATTTTATACCAGACGATCTTCCTCTTCACCCATGTTGATGTTTGCATTGCTTTGTGTTCCTTACATTTTAAGCAAGAATCTTATGGATATCTGCAACGGAATCTAATAATTAAATCTAGCATATAAAAATTAAAATAAAACACTCCGATACTCCGTACGCGACGCTGGTCTCTCAATATCAACCGGAGATCATCACGTGGTGGCGATGTCGGCCTGATAAGAGTGAAATCGCTGTGTTGCGTATACGAGACGGGTTAATGTTTCTGGTGCTTTCTAAACAGTGTATCTTCAAGCATAACAAAAGATAAAAACATACATATGCATATTACATATTAATATTGTTAGTTTGAGAAAAAAAATTCACCCCCTCCCCCCCCCGGTGAGTATAAAACCCTGGATTTTATACTTCCCAAACACATTGTTTTTTAATACAAAGACCCGGATTTTTTTTACAACCATTATCAGATTTTTGTTACGAATGTGGAGGGGGGGGTCTAGAAGACCAAATATACGGGTGAGAGAGAAGCCTATCCTGGTTTTTGCCTCATTAACACACGAGAAAAAACCAGGTGACTAATCGAATCGTACTGCTGAGATAGAAATATTCGACCCATCCGGTGCAGTGTACTCTGTCCTCATGTATGTTTTTCTACGCTCGTATCTTCAACGGTTTCGCTTCTCACAACGAAATTACGTGATCAAGGACGATATCATTCTCTTCTCTCCCACTCCATTGTCACATCACATGCCGATGTGTACTTTTTTTTCTTCTCAACCATCAGCTGATCACACGTAACAAGACACTACCCATCGGATCACTAACACCCCCTGGTCAGCCCGTAGAAAGTGTCTCGCCACGCAGTTAAGGCTCCGTAATTTGTCACATGTCTCAGTGTACAAAAAATAAATGAATAGGAGTCCAGCGCTATGGACAAAAGGGAGAAGTATGCAGCCGTTTCCGTTCAGAAAGGAAATTCACTTACAGGGGCATTTGTGATTTTTCTTAATTGGTAGTTCAGCCGATCCATGACTTTTACTCATTTTACTTTGAAAATCATGACTTTCCATGACAAAATTAATTCATGATTTTCCAGGTGCGCGGAAACCGTGTATATGTTTGTATCACTATGAATGTCATTGTGTTATGGATAAATAAATGAAAAACAAACCTTTTCAAAATCAGTTATATCAATTCAAAGCCATTTATCTTTCTGTAGTTAGTGAAAAAGGTCCCATTATTATTATTAGCTTTTGTATAGGGCTTCAAATCAAAAATGTGAAATCTTTAGGAGTGTCATTTATATAGTATGAGTGTATAAGGCTTTTGGAATTATTACAGTATAATAATTTACAATCTTTCTGATTATGTTTAATTTCTTTACTGTTTCAGGCTCAAAACCTAGTAAAGGTAAAGGAGATGATGATGAAAAAGCTACAGATGATTTTCACTTTGAAAAGTTCAAAAAGCAGTTCAGACGATTTTAACTTATTTCACATTTCAGTTTATGTAAATATATAATTTTAATGTAGCCACTGGTACTACTGTACATTAATAAATACAGTAACTACTTAGACGATGTTCTTGTAATTTTCTTTTGGTAAATCCAGAAAGCACTATCGATGCTTATTTTAGCAATACGAAATGAGTTAAATGTAATAGCATGTATAAAACTTTTAAAAAATGATCTCAATATTCAGTATCTGATTTTATTAGCACAAAAAAACTTTAAAATGCAGTGGCCATTGTTTAATGTAACCTTTACATATACAAATATTATATGAAACACAAGAAATAAAATAATACTGTGTGACTATATTACATAACACTGCTCTTCAGTTTGCTTCTTAAAAAAGAATTTTAAAAAATAAATATATCAAAAGTCTGTATTAACAACCATGATAATACTCTAAGCACATAGGGATGCTAAAATTCTTTAAAACATCATAACAGAGATAAATCATGAATAATAGAAAAAAAAATTTCTCTCAGACCTGTGCAAGTCCACAGTATATACCGTATTTAACAAAGTTTAACGAAATTATAATAATCCACTCTAATAAAGCATTGGAATATTTCTTAAATAAACATCTGGGTTAACTAAAATTTATAAAGATGACTATAAAATGTACAAAACCCGTATATATAATGCACATAACTGATTTTTGGCATATGAAAGAATATTCAGTACAGTATCACATTACAAAACAGATAACACTGTTGCTGAGAACATTTTAAAATATACAATGACACATAGAGAGTTCTTAGAGATTTATGAAGGTAAAGGCATAAGAATTATGAGAGTTTATAAGAAAAACTACTACATTAAAACATCAAAACATGTATACTTGTTGACCTACTTCTAGTATTACAATAATTGAAGGGAAAATTTTACATAGTATAGAGAGGAAAGGTTAAGGGTATTGCATATACAGTAAGGGAAGATTAAATCAATATACTTTATTCTAAAATTGTATTAAAAGATCAGCGCATGCAGAAAACAAAATAAGCACAGGAGGAAGTCATCTAATCTCATCTATTCCAGTTATTGTAAATAAAAATATAGTAGCAAAAATACTGTCAACAGTATAAAAGTTAAATCTGTTCTTGTGCATTTAACAAAACAAAATTTAGAGCAATTATATTGAACTGCTGTAAGCACAGTGCAAAATCACAGCATTTTAAAACTAGATTTTGAGCTCTTAAAAATTGTGCAGAAGATCTGGCAGTGTAACATACTCTGCAAGCACATAAACAATTAAGGCCTCATATAGCTGCACTGTTCCTTACTGCATAGAAACTCTGATAATACTGTATAGAACTTTTAATTTTATAGAAACATTTATTATATCTTCAGACATGCCTGCCATAAATGATTCTTTAAAACTAAAATATTTTGTTAGAGATATAGCCAAGGTTTGGTGATATATATCCAATGTTTATTTTTTAAATATGATATATGATATTTTCACATCATTATAAATGAATTTTGTTGGTTATAGTTTTAGACAAAATAAATCAATATTCAGAATTTCATTTGTAGACTAAACCTGCTGCTATTCCTACCCCAGGAATTCTATTTTAGACAACACCTGCTGCACCCCATGCCTAGAGTAGCCTTTAAAAAAGATCTAATTTAGCAAAGCAATTATCTTTTGCTTCAACATCTGCACTAGAAAGAATATTAGGGAATGAATAAGCAGATAATCAGACATTGATGTTCAAATATTTCAATAAAAATATTAAGAAATAAAAAATTAATTTTTACTATAAATGTTATTTAAATAACAAAATTATCTTAACACTTGAGATTGAATTACATATTTTATTTTAAATGGAAAAAAAATTTTTTTTTTAGAAAAGATGATTTAGTTTTGTAGTGGTTAATCTTTATTATTTTTTAATAATTGTCATTAAATAAAAAAATTATAAAATATATTAATGCAAATATAAAATGGAGGTTTAATGTTAAGCAAATTAAGTCTATATCATGCATAGAAATATTAATATCTTAAACAGTAATAGCTCAACTACTGAAAATATCAAAATATCATTTTTTAAAAATATTTTTGAAAATATCACCTGGTTAATACCCTGGATATAACCAATAAAAAATGTAGGCACTATTGTTTTTATTTTTATTGTTCAGGCAACAGAATGCTTATACACACTGTAAAAGTTATCAATTTCTAGGAGAGTAATCTTAAAATTGTACAAATTTAGATGTTGTGATTCAGAAATTCATATGAGATATAAATATCAAATTTCATAACTATTTACATTCCTTCAAATGAAAATGATTGAACGATTCCACGTATAAATGATGGGAGCAAATTAGAGACAAAATTTTAAATGAGAACTGCTGAATGTTTATAAATAATATATTATGTGCAAGATTAAAAATTTAAAGATCTTTGTACTGAGAAAATGGTACTTATATTTTGATTTTACTTTAGTCCTATAGAAATATTCTTTTAAAAACCTTTTATAGACATTTTAGAGAGCTCTGAAACTGATGATCACAGAAGTTTGAGATTAATCTTAGGCTGAAAAATATTACAGGGCATTTGTACTATTTGCATAATTGTCACTATTTACAAAAGTATTTTATTCTTTAACAACTTAAGTTTTCCAGAGTACTAAAAAGAATTTTATATCTAGTACTGATACTGATAGAAAACTTGCTTTATAAATAACAGTTATTAAAGGTAAATTTATAATAGAGTATATTTATGCAGTATTAGGTTATTAAAAATGTTTTGCAAAAGCAAACTTCAGCTTTTGCACATGATTCACTCACAATTGCAAATTTTGAATAAAAAACCTTTTTTTAGACTTTTAAAAAACCTTTACAGTAATACAGACAAAATGCTGTTTAGCAGTAGGCACAATGTTTAGTAATCCTTTCTCTCTGTTAAAGCACTAGGTCAAAATACATACTTAAATAAAATGAAATGAGGGAAAATGTTCTTTGGAATTTTTTATGTAAACCATTTTTTCACCGAGGAGATGATGGGGATGATTGAGATGGATCCTTGAATTTGTTCCTCTTGTCAAGTATCTTCATCAGCTCTTTCGACATATAGTATGGTTTTTCAGGGGAACCATCATTCCTTTCACAGTCTTCCACTAAAATAAATAAGCAACCATTTCCTACATCAATTGCTCTACAACCTTTTATTCATCACAACACACTAATGCTTACTTGACAATTCTATGACACACAGGTAAAAATATTCAAATATAGAAATTACTACAGTCTGTCCACACTTTTCAGACAGCATGCTGTTTCAGTAAAATTGTGAAAAATCTACTCATAGTTTTGTGAAACTGAAATTAACATTAAATCTGGTACAAGTCAGAATGAAGTAGTCATGTGTCTACAAATAAAATAGAAATATCTATATCAAAATAGAAAAAAAGCAAATATTGTTTAAGTTGATTCTTTAATCCTTTTCAATTACTTCTATACTGCCTGGCTGGTATAGTGGTTAGAGCATTTACCAATCATGGAGGGTGTGGGCTTAAATCCTGCATAAGGTTTGGCTGTTATTTGAGTAGTCTAATCACAAGGAACAATATTAGATAACATATATGGTGCTCCCACAAAAAAATAGTCAGCAAATATCCAAGGTATTATAAAAGACTAATATTAATAGTAATAGAGAGTACTTCTGCATTAAATTTTTTTTTTTACTGATTCTTTATGCCTGTATTGTCACAAATTATTTGATTACCGACTTTAAAATGTAATTATTTATCAAATAAGGAAATTTTTTAAAAATTCTTCCACTGATTAAAAATAAAAATAGTAGAAATTATTTTTGTAATACTATATCAAAAGCAATCTTTACACACTGTTTCTTCTTAAAAAAGAACCACTACAATTTGATTCTGATCATGATTAAATTTCTCTCATGAATGAATGAATGAATGAAATCACCAAGGCAGCTTCTGGAGGATTCACTCCACTGGTAGCAGGGCACTGCAACCAGAGGTCTACTGCACCCAAACATAAAAAAAACACAACTTCAAAAGCACCTAAGAAAAGAGGCCAATGGCTGAGGCAAACCTCAGCACACAACTGACAAAAATATTCTGCAGCTCTCAAGGCTCAAGAAGGTGGCAACCAAGGTGCTTAAACCTAAAAGCCAAGAAAACTCACAATCACACAAAATATGGTGAGCGGTCTCTCCACAAGATGGCAGCCACGACAAAATGGATCAGAACTGATTCTCATTACAGTAAAATTCCTTTAGAGGGTACAGTGACCAGTAACAGGACCAACCATCTTCCACAGCCCGAATGAAGTATCAAAAGCTCTTTATGGCACAAACTGGGGCAGTCATGATTAAGCTTTTCGTCTTGTCTACGACCCTTCCCCCTTTGCCAGTTAGCATACTTAATACACCTGAAATAATAAAAAAACAGAGTTCCTGATAGATCCAGGAGTAATATGAAAAATGGGCTCAGGACCAGTAAAAGAAGTACTGGACCCCTTCCTAGCTAATAAATTTTGCTCACTAGATCTATAGTATACTCTCAAAAGTCAATATTTTTTCAAGAAACATATGTACAAATATAAAAATTAAATGCAAAAATTACTTCTATACAGAAAAAATCCCATTTATTGTTTTAGAAATGTTAAATGAAAACAAGAAAAGTTTCTGTCATATGCAATAATACATACAGCATTAATATAATAAAGACTTCAAAATATACTTACAGAAACATAAAAACAGGGTATCAACTGCCATTCCATAAACACTAAAAAACCCTGAGGCTATTATGTAAGATCCTACAGTAATAAACTAAAAAAATAAAGGGTCATTAGAGAAAGTTTTTTAAAAATTGCATTAGTTAATTGATTATGCAAGTTTTTGCACATTTTAACACTTATTTTTATAATAAATACACTTGAATAATTTTAATTTAGTATTTTTCATATTTACATAAGTATTGTGGATAATCAGGAAATTTTAATCTTAATTATAATTTACTATAATTCATAGTTAAATTTAGACATTTATTTTACAATCAATAAGAACATTACAAAATATTTCAGAAAAGAAACAAAGCCAATCTAATCAATTGAATCCTAGTCAGGTAACTGAAAATTCTCAAGATTTTTTTCTCCTCTTTGGTAGAATAAGAAAGTTCTGATTATCACACTAGATACTTCATCAACCCTACTAAATAAAAGACACTATACTTAAGAGCAAAAATACCCAAATAATAAGTACAGACATTGAGGAATTTAAAGGGTTAAGTTCCTATTTCCTTAAGGTTTCATACATCTAATACTATAAAAAAAAGGAAAAAATCCAACTACCATATTTATTCATGTATAATGTGCATTTTATTTTACAATAATTTAGGGTATGAACTCTAGCAACACATTATACTCAGAATAATTTTTACTGCATCAGGTAATCAAACAATATGAGTTTGAATGAAGATGGTATTCAAGAAAGGAAATAAAATGGAAAAAATCTTACTCATAATTATTGCTGCACTTTTATTCCCTCCTATTGCACTTACTTTTTATAAAAGTAGCCAGAAAGACTAATAACTAACTATGAATGCCAAATTTATAATAAAGCATGGCTCCCAATTTCTTTTGCACACTGGACTACTTGCAACTTTTAAGTTGCTTTACCACCTTGCTTCACATTTTACAGAATATTCTTCTCTTATAGAATAAAGGGAATGTAATCTTTTTAAAGAAGGTATATGAGTTCTTTAATTTCATTCAACCTGGTCATCTAGAAATAGCCCAAACTCTCCCATTGACCCCAGAAACCAATAACAAGCATAAAAGATTTCATTAAGAGTTCTCAGAAACACTGAAACAGTGCTGAAGACCAATTCATTTGGTCCTCCCAGCAATTGGTTTACAATCAGAAAAGTACCTAGCATTTCAAACTTTAGGTATGTACTATACACAATAAACTTTTTGTTATATATTCTTGTATAAAACAGGGTGCACATTATACACAAGTAAACACTATATTATTCTATAACCTACAATTTTCAAAATATTAGAAAGTTATTCATATCTTTAACTAGTATATTAAAAAATGACCAATTAACATTAAAACACTAACAAAACTCTTCTGATAATTTCAAAACTTGATTTTTATAAAATTTAATAACATTTTACATGATTTGGGAAATGATGCAGTAATTTAAACTATAGAAATTTTACCATAATACAACAACTCTATGTAGTTAAAGAATAATTTTAAAAAGAAAGAAGTAAAAAAAGAATTTTTTTCTCAATTCTTATAAATTATATATGCATCAGCAATGATATTAAAAGTTTAACACCTTTAAAATGAACTTATTAATGTTTATGCAAGATCAAATACTCTTAAGATTAACAAATGAAATTTAATAAAAGAAATTCCGAACTAAGTTTTATTTGAACAACTTTTTTAAAATAAAAAAATTATTTTGAATTTACCAAACACTGTAATTTGCATGCTTATTTTATTTTATATTATGAACTATTTTCCACACACATCGTACAATACATATTTTAATCCATTCAGAAGCATACTCTTTTATATCTTACGTGCTTGATGTTTTTATATTTTCGTTTTAAAAATTAATCAAAAATTTTATGCTGACATTTATGTCCTATGATAGACTTAGCAGTTTTTAAATAACAAATTATTTCTATCTAGACTTTTAAAAGAAAAATAATTCATGGGAATTTCTGCAATAAATGCACTAATGGTAAAAACAAAATAATTCGCAAAAATCTTAAAATTTAGCATAAAATTACTAAATATTTCAAATTCTCAGAAAAACTAAGTTAAACCCTTAATTTACTATAGAATTTCAATTTTTAGGTTAAATGCACAATGTAATTTCTTAAAGTCCTTATTGAATGTTGAATTATAAAGTTATATATGCATACATATCTTTTAAAAACCTTGATTTTTTTTTTTTCACATTTTTAGTACAAGCTAAGTGGTGCAATCTGAATAAATAATATCTATGGAAGTCTAAATATTTATCTATTAAAGTGTACGCTGTTAATTTTTATTTTATGCAGCTATGCACTAGTTAAAGAAAAATGAGAAAAAATATGAGTTAAAACTTAACTGTACTTTACATAGAGCATGATATCGTATAGTAATACTATATAACTGTAAGATCCTCTGGCAGAAATGTTGGCTAAATAAAATTTTAATTTGTGAACCCTAAGGGATATACCACAATTTGTATGCATGTGTGCAAATAGGATAATTTATAAAACCCAGTAAATTTGTTTTGGAAGATATTCTTTGTAAAATATCTATTTATTGTCCTTATATGAACAACAGATAGATATTTTATAGAGCCTAAATACAATAAATTACTTATTAAGAAGCATGCATTTTCATGGTAACTGATTACAATTTAGAGCTTTAACTGATTATTGAAACTGGACAAAAGACCCTTTCATACCATGTTAAATAAATCATCAAATAACTAAAGCTTTTTAATAACAGAAAATTTTTATTTACTATTAATACAGCATTATCCATACAAGCAGTACTTAAAAAAACATTGTGAAGTGTAAATATTCAAGAAAGTTTATGTTGGAATTATTTTATACAGCATTAGTTGAAGATAAATAATAAAATTAAAACTTAGCTACACCATACATAAAGTATATATCATATTGTGCTACTGAACAATTGATATTAAACTCTAAAAATTTTGTAACACTTAAAATAAACTAAACGCAGCCTTTCCCTGATTAACATTTTAATAATAAAACTCTAATATATCATCTATGCATTAAAATTAACCACTAAGACTACTTTTTTAGTACATTAAAAACTTAAACGAGAAATATTTAAAATTTTAAAAAATACTTACAATGGGAGGGAGCAAATTATAATTTAGTTGAGGGATATTTTTGTAAACTTTTTGTTCAGTGCTAAAGAAGTAAAATGAGGCAGCAGCTGCAAAAGAAAAAAAGTCAAACTTTTCCATCATAATTTCAAGATATTTTTAGTTCAGAAAAATATATAAGTATACAGATTAATTACCAGAAAATGATACCACAACAAGCTTCCCCATAAAAAGCAAGAAATCAGTTACTTTGTCCAGGACAACAACCCTGTAAAAATAAAATGTTACTAAATGATACAGCACTGTATAAAAAACTAACACACATACATACTATATACAAAGTTATTCACAAAACACTACATACCGAATTATATTCCTCATTAACAGCATGAAGGCACGTCTAGCAGATGTACAAAAATTCTTGCCATATATAGCAATCTAAATAATGATAAAGTTATATTCAAAATTTCAATAATTTCTATACAGCAGTCTTAATTATAATCTCTTTTGTTATCAGGTTCTCACAATCCATTAGATAATTATAAAACTCAAACTTCATTCTTCAAGGCAGAAACTAATGTTGTATAGAACATGATCTCATAGAACATTTAATTTTTAACAGTGTTATTTAAAAACTAGTCAAAATGAATTTAGGAATGATCAAAATGGATATTCAAGTTTTAAAGTATATTCGTACATATATATTAACATAATATCCCAATTATAGGATCACTCATATTTATCATTATACGCTTAAATAAAAGCCAAATAATTAAACTTCTAAAGTTTAATTATTTTGCCAATATATTAAGTGTTTAACTTTAAAATAGCTTGTTTAATTTGAAAAATGTGTAAACTATATACTCTTAACTTTTTTTTAAAGTAAATTTTATTAGAACTTTTTAAAAAAGGCATCATACCATAATATAGGCATTTTTGCTAATGAATCTGAGGAGTTTTTCTAAACACCAGAAACAGCACTTCAGACACCTATGAAAACATTTAATAAATGTAAAACAATATAACCAAATAAGAGAGACACTACAGAAAAATATTATTTACTAAAATACTTACCACATCAAACATTTTGTAAACTTGTTGTCATATTTTTTGGCTTTATTATCGATATACTCTAGCATAACACGGATGAATCTCACAGTGGCTATGAGCAAAGACCCAAATGCAATAGAACCTAAGTGAAATCTTTAAAGAATACAAATTATAAAAAAGGATTTCTTAAATACTTTTTATAAACCAATTTCAAATAAAATATCTTATTCAATTTTTTAACACTATTTAAAAACATTCCATTTTAAACATTAATATAAATTTTTATTTAAAAAAATTGATAAATTACTGAATACTTTTATTCTAGTTATAAAAAATACAGCCTTTATTAAAAACTAGATGCATGTCCGATACACACACAAACAAAAAAAATTTGAAAATTTTCACCAAAACAATGAAGTTAAGGTAGACACATATCTTAACAATAACAGGCAAATCCTAATCAACTTAATGACAGCTTCATTGATAATATAATTATTCTCGATGTAGTTATACATGAAAACTTGCAGATACAAAATATTATAAACAAACCATACTCAAACACTGTGAGAATGCCAAGCTATAATTATATACTATAAGCTTAAATTTCATATAAAATTGCCATATTAAAGAGTTAAGAGCATTTGCATCTACTTAATGACCGCTTCATTGATAACATAGTTATTTTCATATAGAATATGTCTCAATTTTATATAGACATGCCATTTAAAAAAAATAATCATTAAAAAGTAATTAAGAATAAAATTTGACAAAGGTTTGGGATAGGTTAGAGCAAAATTAGAAGTAAATTGAAAAAGTAGCTTACCGTACGCAACGATAGAAACCAACTCCAACAGCACATGATGGTACATGGCGTTTGTCAAGAGTCCAATAATAAGCAGCAAATGCTCCAGCAAGAGATACTTGCCCAACACCAACAGCAAAAAATAAGCCCCAGAATAAACCAAATAAGTTATATGCATGAGCAGAATAAAGATTATTTTGCAGACCATAGGTCTGAAATAAGCACTTAACTCCTTCTTTAGTAGCATTAAATTCCTGAAAATAAATTTCAGTCTTTCAATTAAAGTATCCCACAAAAGCGCAAAATACAAATTTTATAGAGATAAAATTACTTTTAAGCAAAAGCTTGGCCAGATTTATGATCAATGGATGAAAAAAAATATGAAACAAACTTTTACTAAATTGAAACAAATTTAAATGAGTGACAGAATACAGTACTTAGTATATAAGTGTATTCATTGCAGGGAAAATAAAATCACACAAATGTTATGCATACATATTAAAAAAAAATCTCTCACTTATTTCACTATTTATTTTCCATATCTCTGTGAGCCATTATTATTTTTAGTATATTCACAGACTGCAAATTAACAGTGCCCATGATGCAGATGATGGTGTCACAAAATTAATTTTTTCTTTTTCTGCCGTCCTAATCATACTAATAGGTTAGATTTTTGATGTAGCCATTACAAAATACTAAAATTAAAGGGTATTAAATAAAGATAATACAATTGCTTTACTAAGGCCTGTTGGACTTATTGCACCCAAACTTGCTGCTCTGAATATTGCATCTAACAGCAGATTACAGAATGCTGAAGATGAAGCTTAGATTAACATTTATGATAACAAGAAGTCTTTCAATATGATTGCTTATACCACAGTTTCCTTCATTATTTTTATTTTTTAAAATGAAGTAATATAATACATTAAATATATAATTTTTAAATTCAGAATAAACAAAAAAACTTACATTTGGTGTACATATAGTACCATTTGCAAACTTTGAATTTTTTGGTGCATCAACAACAACAAATGATGCCTTTCCGGAAGATGCAATATAACTAACAATTCAGTTAGAGAAATTCACTTTGAGAAAAACATATCTTTTATAAATTATGCATAACACTATAGACATGTTATAATGAATAATACTAAGAATAAGTATTATCAAAACGAATATAATTTTTAAAAAAATATTAAAAATGTATCTTTTCCCAGTAGAAATATTTACTATAACACTAATTATAAATATTTAAGTGATAAACAATATAACAAAACTTTAGTTCTTACCCAGGATTTAATTTCAGAGCAAATGGGAAAAAGGACTCAAACTGAACTGAACCCCCCAACCCTCCCAAAATATTTCACTGCTTTTGATAAACAAAATTTAGTAAAAAGTTATAAAATTTAATTTCAGTATTTAATACAAAGAACAGCAATAAAATTAACTTATTATAAATTTAAAAACATTATATATCTCCAACTTATTATATATATATATATATATATATATATATATATATATATATATATATATATATATATATAAGCGCCTACGGTCAATTTTGCAAAATATGTTTTAGTAAATGTATAAAACAAATTGGGGCAAGTAATGTAGATAAAAGAATTTTAAGTTTACCCTTTTATTAAAGAATAAAATTTTAATTACGTATATCTAAAAAAATCTGATATTTGAAAATGAAATTTTTTTTACTGTTGAAATGCAGTAAACTACAGAATTTCAAACCTATCAACCCCCTTCCTCTGGCTACAGCCCTGAACAGTTCATCACATTTCTTTCCTAACAATGTTTAATATACAGAACATTACTGAGAACAATGGAGATTTTCATTTATTTTTCCGTTATCATTCTTCTTTTTATGGTGTAATACTCAACAAATTTGTCAGTTTGAAGCTCTTTCTAATACATTAAATTTTCGTACTATACCAAATTAGAACACAAAAGAAATCTAAATAATAAAATAGAATAATAAAAGTGCTTTCTGAAAATGGCTGATAAATATTTTTCAATGTTAGCAAGAACATGCTGATATTTTTATTTTTTCAAAGTTTCTCAATATAGTACCCTGACTTACAAGTACTCTAATTAATGAGTCAAACAGTTTTTGCCTTAAGTTATAAACCATAATCGGAGATAAGAGCAAGTATCAGTAGCTTAAATGCTAAAAACAAGTGAAGAAGAAAAATAAGCTAAAGTGAGCAGGAAAATTTCTTTTTAATAATGTAATTTCCTTACATTTTCATCCATTAAGTTTTATAATGTTAGTATACAATATTTAACCTCATAATAAATTTCTTATGTTGAATATACAAAACAAAAACATTCGGCAGGTTTTAAGGAAAACTAGCATGAATTAATTTTCCTTGATACTTTGAAAGATGAAAATTGATTTAACAATTTTTTCCATCTCTATCATGTCTTCAAGCTGTTTCATCTCTAAAATAAAGGATTAAGTGTTGGCAACTTATCACCCATGTGTCATTGAGTAACCCATTTGATAATTTCAAGTGACCCACTTGAGTTTCAAAAACAATGAAATTTATGATACATAAAAATAGACTTTATTTTAAGTAAGAACAGGGACAGCTTAATCATCTAAAATTCAAATGCTTGTATTTGTTTTGAAACAAATAACTACAGACCTGACTAGACTAAATTAGTGTAAAAAAATACATAATTTTTTTAATAATAAAACTATTTCTTAAGTAGCTAAATTATTGAAAGGATACAGTGCAACAGTTATCCAGAATGCAAAAAATACTAGCATCATCAGGTAGGGTATAAATGGAAACACCAAAGATGTTATCATGCAACCCACAGCTCTAGAAAGAAAATTGGCATTAAATAAATGAAACTAAAGACTGAAAAACATAAATATGTAAACATATGTGTTTATATACACAAAGTCTAATTTATAATACCTGCTAGCTTCTTTGATGAGAGCTATTGCAATTACAATACGCTTCCTAAGAAATAATATCACCAGAAAAAGAATGGCAAAAACAGAGCCAGATATAATAGCTACAATAAAAAAATATTTAAAATTTTGTAAGAAAAAATAAGTATTAACAAAAAATTGTTTCATTTATACAAAACAATGGGCAGATAAACTTAAATAATAAATTTTAAAAACAGTGAACTAACCAAAAGCCAGCCAAGTATCTCGTAACGCTAAGTAACTCTTCAATTTTAAAGTTAACTTGAATTTGTCATGCGAAGAATCTGGGTTTCCTTTGAGACTTATATACATATTAGTGCTGTAATAGCAAGCTGAAAATGAAAGATGTTAAATGTAATATACTTAAGATATTTAATTATTACTTTTACTCATATTTCAAAACATTAAAAAATCTGATGTGAACATTATATGGACTTTCTTGTACATCTATTAAATTAAACACACTTAATTTATTTTAATTACATCAGTCATCAAAATTATCATTTGTGCATTCCCTTAAAGGTTAAAACTTAGTTTTATTTTCAAAGTGACAGTGCAGTCTAAACAAGCTCAATTTGGCAGTAAGTGTCAATGTTAATATCCATTATACTGGGATTTTTTTCGTTACATAGGTATTAAGTTATAAACTAAATTTATTTGTAATTACGATACTTCCTTTACTTTGCACCCAGAACAGAGCCTGCTGTAAAAATTGTGGACTATGGCAAAAGTCTGATGGGAGTCTCTACTCTTTCATAATATAATCGAACACAAAAATCCATAACATAAAATTGACTTGATTTTAGAAACAGTGTTATACCATTCAACTAGCATGTTATTCACTAGTTGTTGTGAACCTAGTGTGTGTATGAGGGGGGGGGGAGATACCTTTGACCTGTCAATTACTGTTTTTCCACACACACACATCCTCTTGTATAATGAAAATATATATATATTTGAATTTTTCAGGGCCAGGATTAATGATAAATCAGTCTCTGACCAGGGAGGTAGAAAATAAAATTATTCTTTGCCAACAGATTTTTATTTAGATTTTTAAATGGATGATAAACTATTGTTTCATCTGCATGAATATGTTGATATCTTTCTGTTGTACAGTTGCAGAGTTCAAGCATTGTCATTCGACAAAAGACCAAAAGAATAAATTTCCATTATATTGATATATTTCATTATACAGAAAACAAATTACAATAAAAAATGGAAGTGGAGAACTACATGTTACATTAGTCTTAAATACAAAATTTTAACATTCTATGTCTCTTTAAATTCTGTCTGAAACCATTAATATGCATTATATTGAACATTTTCATTATACAGAGTGTAGATTGCAATCAGAAGGGAAGGCGCACAGCTGGTCATTATTTACAAAATTAAATCATAACAGTAACCAAAGATTTAATAGCTTTTATTAAGATAACTTACCAAACACTGAAAAGGCAAGAACAATAATAATACTGAGCCAAACCATTATTCCAGCAATCCAACGCATGAACACAATCCATATAAGAGATACCAGCATAGAAATAAACAAACCCCTAAAATTACAAGTTTGAAAAATTATGAATATATTAATAATTAAAAACATTTCAAATTTACATAAAAATTTTTCAATAAAAATTTTATATAATTAAGAATCTCTTTAAAAAAAACTTATTTTCTAGCTTAACTAACTTTTCTTTTCATAAAAATATTCATTTATAGTTATTATTGCCTCTAAACATAATTTTAATGAATATCAGTATTTGATCTTCAATTATAGTGCAGGGTTTAAAAGGTAAATTCACTCATTACATTGTGCATTTGTTTATTTCAAACAGTAATTAAAACACTTTTACAGGAAAGAATATAATTTATGGTTCACTCATTACATACAGTAATCTAATAATTCAAAAGATAAATGTTAGAATATTGATATTAAATTGATTTGGTGTAATCAATAAACATTAATCTTCAAATAACAGATGCCTTAAAATTAATTTAGCATGACAAACAAGTTCAAAATGAACAGTAAAATTTTTTTACTCTAAACAATTAATAACAGAATAAGCACATACAGCACTATAAATTTCCATGATCTTTTAAAATCCAGAAACATTTTTTCTCCAACTTCTCTTACACTAAGATATGCAGCCAAAGTTCTGTATTAAAAAAACAAAAACAAAAATCTAAATTAATTTTTTTTATTTTAAATTTGTTTACAGCAGTGAATTATATATAAGAACATCATTCACACAATTCACAACAAAGAAATAAAATGGTGATATAAAGCTTACACTTAAAAATTTTAAACTTTTATTGATGCAGTATTTAATTTTTTTTTTTTTTTATCACCAAAGCTACAAACAGAATTATAAAGAAAAATGACACATTCCAAAATAAAAATAATAATGCATCACATTTGAAGCCTTAGTTAATCTAATATCTTATATACACTACTGGCATTTAAATTCATAAATTTCCAACTTCTTTTCCAAAGAACTTTGGAACAGTTTTTGCTGTAGGTGAAATATACAATCATTTTGTTATTGACAACTTTTAGAGAATAAAAATATAGATAGTAACAAAAGAAAATCATCTCTTCACTATTTCTTAAGTATTTGAAACATGGGCTACATAAAAACTTAAAAGAAATTTTAGCTTTTAAATACTTATTATTGCTTGAAAGAAAATGTTCTTTGAAATGACAATTTATATTTTATTTATATTGTTAATTGCAACAAATAAATGTAAAAAATATATAACAATGCATTAATTTATTTAAGTATTAAATTTATTTTTTCATCAAAAATTGAAATGATCCTTCCATATTATGTTTCATTCATATCTGAATAACAACTTAGACAGGACATGCAATCCTTCACAGAAATATCAGGTTCTGTTAAAGAAGAAAATTAAACAGTTCTGCGATTTTTATGATGTGCAAAAAACTATGAACTCCAAAAAAGTTACACTGGTTTTGTCATTTCAGATTCAATCAATCCTAAATTATTTAAAGGATTTTGTACCACTGTTGACTCCTATACATTTTGATACAAGCTAAACAACTAAATGCACATTCTCCTTGAGGCATCATTGCTAGTATAGTACAAAATGTTAAACCTATCATTGTATTTGCAGTGAGAACAAACATTTAAATTTCATCTCCTTTATTTGGTTTCCTAAGCAACCTTCAAAACTGCAATAATTCATTCATATGTTATCTACTATATGTTCATCATAAAAATGTAATCCTTTTGTTTTATTTTCATACTACTGGCTGCAGTTTCAGATCTTTTCTTATATTACTAATTATATTAACCGAAACTTCATAGAAAAATTCCCATTAAAAAATAGGGATATACTACCAACGTCTTTGATAGAGATGCGATAAATCTGAGGTAGATTTTTTGGTTGTGTTGCATAAAGTATGTAGGTAAATATGTGTAAAGAATTCAATAATTGAGAGAAATATTGCTTTATATTTGTTTATGCAGAATATTCAGGATGTCTTTTGCTGATCCATAATATCATGTACAGAGAAACAACAGTATCACTGACAAGGATATAATTGCAGAGCAGAATTTTAATTAGGCTATTTAAAGAACAGCAATATTTGACAATATAATAATACATAATCAAGACCTAATAATAACTGAATATACAATTAACACATAAAAATTAATAGCATAGGAACAATAGATTGAGGTTCAACTGTATGAAGTTTTACAATTAATAATAGCTAAGTGAAAAAAGTTATTCCTAAATATAATTTTTTAAAGAAAAGAATAAATACCCTGTAGCATTTTTAACTTCTTCAACTGTTATTTTGTGATCATTAACAGTTATCTCTTTATTGTCAATATCTTTAATAGGTGAGTCGGGAAGATTTTTCAAGAACATATCAGGAATACATCTATTCACAACTATAAAAGAAAGCAAACTTTTTATACAAACTTTAAAAAAAAATAATAACTAATTACCCAACAGTCAGTAATTGAAAAGTCATCTTGACACAGTAATTCAAATAAACAAAACCATTCAGCGTGTAAGTTGAAAGGTTACAGCTTTATAAATTTCCTGACAATTTAAGTATCCAAATAAAAACATCTTGGACTTATTTATAACAAGCAAAATTTATGGGAATTTCTACTCTATAATTTACAATTATTTTTTAATTCAATTTGAAATAAAAACACATTTTAAAAGAAACACATTGTAATATTAATTCTATTTAACAAAAAATAACAACAAAGTTTATAACTTGCACTGCCTAAATATTGCCACTATCTATTGAGTTGGAATGTAATATTAATTAACCATTATCTTAATTTATAACTATAAACAAAAATGTTAATTTTTTAATATAAATGAAACAAGCACACATATTAAAAATATTTTGATAATTGCAAATAATCACCAATACAACTTTCTAAATGCTACCTAAAATTCTAGAAATTATCTTACACAAATAACAGGTAAAATGTATCTTGGAAAATAGAAAAAAATAACTTGATTACTAGCTGCTTTGAACCCAGGTAATTAAATATATATATATATATATATATATATATATATATATATATATATATAGAGAGAGAGAGAGAGAGAGAGAGAGAGAGAGAGAGAGAGAGAACCACTAGAATAGATGAATGTATTTATAAAAATGTTAAATAAACCTCATATGTTGCAGATTGTTGATGAATATTATAGTTTATGAAAATAACAGAATATCCCATTTATAAATATGTGTGTGCACAATGTTGCCCATGAACCACTACTTAATGAAGGCGATTTCCACAACTACATGAGTTAATTTTCAACATATTATGGATAGTTATGCATGTACTGCTTTGTTAAAGATATGTATTCCTATAAATTTGTATTTCAGGAAAAACTTTTATTACGTATTTTAATTGCAAAGAAATTTAATTTATTGCACACCCAATTTTACTCTTTCTTTTTACAGTTTATAGAATAAAGGTTTCTTTTATGATGTTCTAGAACACCAAGAAATAGTCAAATTGCAATCATTGGATTTTTTTTAAAATCATTTTAATTTTCTCTATCCTATAGCTGTAAACTACATCAAACAGAAAAAAACTTTATGCTGAAGAACTGTTTTTTTCCAGAAATCATGAAGTTATTAAATGTTTAAGTCGAATTTAAGTAATTTTGGAGTTATATCCAGAATAAAGTTGAAATGGTGTTGAAGGTTAAATCATTTGGTTTACAATAATTAGCTTACATTCTAGATAGACATTTATAAGCCAAACTTTAGGTGTATACTATATACAAGATTTTTTTTTTCCATTTTCTATTATAAAGAACAGTGTGTGTGCTATCCATAAATAAATACATTATTTTAAATAACAGATTAATTTGAGATTCAAACAAATTAAAAAGAACCAAAACAGAAGTAAATGTCAAAAAATATTGTACTTCATATAGGTAAAACAAAGAAATTGTAAAAAGCAATATCCACTATATATAAGCTTTTAAAAAAATATATAAAATATTAAAAATCTAAATAATTCTACTGATGCGAGTAGTATTTCATTAAATGCATATTATGTAAGGAAGTATAAAATTGTTATATAGGCTATCAATAACATACAATCTAAAAAACACTAACTACTTATCATATTTTGGTGCAACTTATTTGCTAAGAAAAAAAAAGTGAGATTTTGCATGCAAATGTGCATACGGTACTTGACAAATGGAGTATGTAATTCAAACAAAATAAAATAACCATGCAAACAAATAAGGAACGCAAACCACAAACCATGCCTAATCAAATTTTACTCACAAACATCTTTAAATCTTGTTGTGCCATAAGGCAAATCCTCCACTAAATGTTCAGCTACTGTTGTATGCATGTAGGTAAAAATTGCTCATTAATTTTATTTAAAACTTTAAAACAATCAGACATTTAACCTCATAAAATATATAAATATAAATAAATATACATAATACATGAATGATATACACAGTGACAATTTTTTTTCGTAAATATCAAAATTTAAAGGAGAAAAAAGACTTTACAATTAGTTTGAATTCATAAACATACATTTAATATGAACTTTAAGAAAGAATCTAAAGACACAAGAATTCACTGTAAACCTGCAATATAGCTTTTTATGCTTAATTTCATCAGAAGTTACAAAATGACCTATTTTTGTTACTTCTCCTGAATATATTAACCAATACAGATAATGATCACCATACCCCGATTAGTCCTGGATGACAGGGTAAATTGTTGATTTTTAAAATGTTATTATTCATAATGTGACGAGATCTTCATCAGACGTAACACTACAATGTATATGTTTTTTAAAAGATATGGTCTTTCTATATTATAGAAAATGATATTTAGTTATCATAAAGAATGGATTGCAATGCAATTTGTTTAATATAAAACAACAACAGAATAAAATGTTGATTTGTTGCATACAAAACATAAGAGCTAGATGTGGAAACATTTTTTTTTTCAATACCTAGTTCTAAATTGCATATTTTTGTTGAATGATATATTTTTCAACAACCCCTATCAGATAAATAATCCAGGTGGGGGCAATTGGGTTTAATTAAATGTATAGCTTACTTTTACAGACAATTACACTTTTGTATCACAATTTATTTTAGAAACCCAGTTTTTATTGCTAGAAATATTTGCTATGATTGACATCCTGGTGTTCAATGATGAAATTTCCAAGAAATAATTTGGTATAATATATAAGATAAAACTGGGAGTTTTTACTGCTAAAATTACTTTATTCTTTGTAAGCTTCTATATAGGTACATACTTTAAAAAAATTAAGAACATAAACAGTTTTGTAGTTTGAAGATAGGATGAAAAACTTTATTTTGACAATCATTTTCAAAACAGCACATATATTTTACCAGAGACCATTTCTTAACATAAGTTATTTTTTAAGCTTCTCTTAAATTGTTATCATATAATTAGATTATCTTGGAAATATATTAAAAGATTAGGCAAAAATTTTAAACAAATGTTACAAAAATGCTATAATCTTAAGCTTTATATTTAAAAGGTATAAATAAACATTTAATACAAACCAGGTGAACTTGAGAAGTACATTGATGCACAGTCTTCATCTTTTAGTAAATCACTGACTTTCTAAAAATAAAAAATTATAAAATGATATATAAAAATACACTGACAATTAATATATACACAAAACACTACTGTACTTACCACAAGCATATATTCAAAGCTAGCAGCAAAAAGCCCAATAAACATTTGTTGTATAAAAATTAGCCATAAGAACCTAACAAGCCAGGAGTTTGTTAATTTTATTTCTCTAGTCTCACTAGTCTTTGCTGAAAACGAGCAAAACCTTATTGGTTGTGTTGCTATGGCAATGGTGAGTTCGTTGGATGTGGAAAGTAAGACTGGCATGCATTACAGTCTAAGCTTTGCTCACTAAAAAGATAGCTTCCTGTATTTCCGCAGCTTTCATCATTATGGTAAAAAAATAATTCATTTTTTTAATGCATTTATAAGTTTATTTATTGCTTTTATAATGACAGTGTCCATTACAAGGGAAAATGAAATACCTTGAATATTTCTGGTTCATGCAAAAAAGATTTTTTTTTTTTTCAAAATTTCAAATTAGGATACTTTCTATTCTAATAGGTTAATTGTGAACAAATAAAGTTAATATGTTTTCCCAGACCATTACAGAATTTACCAAAGTAAACCAATTCAATAATATTTGGGTGTAATACTTGAGTGAAGAGCGAACACATGCACAGATAAACTTTAAGCAAAAGATCTAAATGTATTTTATAGATGAAATATTTACTGCTTCAAATAATCATACAATATACACATAAATCAGAATGGTATTCAAAAAAGAAAAGAAAAAACCTTCCCATTAGAAGTATTGCTGTATTTTTATTTCAATATGCACTTCCCTTAAACAATAGCTCTAGCAATACTATTTACTAATTTTGAATGCCTAATTTTCATTTTGAAGCACTGTTTTAATTTTCTTTTGTATACTGAGATGGCTTGCAATTTAAATACTACAGTATAACTAAATTGCTTTTCCAGCTCATTCAATATGTTCACATTCTTTTTTATAGAATGGAGAAGAATAAAGAAAATACAATCCCTTATACACATTCCTAAAAAATGGAGAGAAGGGTGTCATTCTATGTTCAATGGTGTCTTCAATTTTAGTCAACATAGCTATCTCAAAGTAGCTTAAAACCTTCCCCAATGACCTCATCAACTTATAACAACTATGAAGAATTTATTGAGAATAGGCTCATCTAAGGAATGACACTAAAACAGCATTGGAGGTTGATTTATTTGGTTCCCATAGCAATGGATTTACAATGTAGAAAGACACTTCCATGTGCAACTTTAAACACATACTAATATATTTGAGATAGGTTTTTTTTTTTTTTTTTTTTTTTTAAATCTTTTAACTTACAAAGGAAAGAGTACAGATTATATTTAATTAAGAAATGTACTTTTCTCCCTTTCTAATTTTAAAATAAAACTACATATCATTTATACTATTTAGTTATTTTTTCTAAATAGTTTCAAGCACAGCTTCTATTAATTAATTTTTTCATAATGCTTCCTGAATACTTTTTATGTGCTGTGCAAATATATCCAAAATTACAAATATAGTAAAAATAATAAACATTTTGTTACCTTTTCATTTGAAATATTATATTTGCAGATTAAGAGATCCTTCAATTTTTCTCCATGAGTTTGTAATTTAGCAGGAGCATAAAAAGTCTCATTTGGACAACGCTCAACACAGACCTGAAATTTAAAAATTTTAGAAAAAAAGAATTAATATAACAACATTTTATATACTGCAAAGTACATAAACTGCTTCAAATGATATGGACAAAATAAAAAGTATGTTACATACAAATGAAGTGGAATTTTAATATTCTGAAATAAATCATTAATTTCTAATGTTTTATTTTTCAAGAATACTATCCATCCACCTACGCACCCATTTACCTATCCATCTATATATATGTATATGTAATGATATTTTTTATCCCTTTCAGATTGCGATTCTATTTTCCTGGTAATTCTTCTCATGGAATCCTAGCAAACATATCTAAAAGTTCCATATCTAAAAATAGAGTTTTAACACGTGGGTTAATCCTCCACGTGACTTCAAGTAATAGGTGATTGTTCAGCACAAATGACTATTTAAGCAAATATCTAAAGTTCCATCCCAGTTTTTTTCGATACAGTTTCGATGGAGTTTTGATATAGTTTTGTATAAGGTTTCATGATGATGTTTTGCTATGTCATTGAATGAAGTTAGATTGAATTTTCGAGGGTATTAATTGTATTCTCATTGGAAGGTTCCATGACTGCAGGGTGGTGATAACTGCCAAGAACCCTACTTTCTTATGAGGCAAAAAGCCTTATATATATATATATATATATATATATATATATATATATATATATATATATATATACATATATATATACCCATATACACACACAAAATGGAACCTCAGTTATACAGACTGATATGGCACACATAACAGGAATAATGAAATTTTTTTTAATTATCAAAGACAAAGTAATATATACTTCTGAAAGTCATGCATTGTAAATATATCACATGTACTTCATTACTTTATAGATAGTTATAAATAATTCATTTAACCATAAATTTTAAACAAAAATTAATTATATAGCTTATATTTCCAAATAAGAAAACAAGAAACAATGATCTTGAATTGAATATTCCATGTCACAATTTAATTCAAGTGATAAAAATCAATAAAAACTTACTTGAGGGGTTGGACAGCCGTTGAGCAACACTGCTGGGGAAGCACATTTTAGTAGATCAAAATAGAACAAAAACTTCTTATTTCTAAAACAAAATTAGATTTTGTTAAAGTAAAATTAAAAATTAATTGTAAGTTGTTCTACAACATTGTGCATTATGTGTTGTAAAGCAGGTTGGATCATGCTCAAATGATACAAACAAAAAGTACTTTGAGCCCCTATACTAGCACAAGTATTTTAATCCCAAACTACATAAGTCAACTTATAAAGCTTACTAGTGAAATCTGAAAATCACTAACAATAAACAATACAATTAAAATAAGTGCATATTATAAGCTGCATTGACTGTTCGTGCAATCACAAATTGTATTTTGTTGAGAAGGAGTACTCATTCAAAATAGTCAGAAATAAAAGAAACTGATAATTGGAATTCATGCAATATTATTCTCTTAATGTAATGTTATGTCCAATTGCCCAGTCACAAAAATTATCTGGAGAGAACACTGGTTGTTTGACTTAATTGATGGAAATTAAATATATATATATATATACACACACATAACAAGAACAGCAGTAGCTGACTTTTTGAGGTTGATTATTTCCTAGTGTAAATAGAAATTAAAAAAGAAATTAGCTTTTTTTTTAAATAATTTTATTTTAATGTGTTCAATTAGTACTGAGGGTCCCTAAGCTATTGCCTCATTTACCCATGTTGATAACAGGTCCTGGGTGAAGGCGTATTTACATGCTTTTTTCAACTTGATAACAAAATATATAGAAAGTTAAATTTTTTCAAGTTTAATAATTCAACAAAAACAGTTGATTTTTTAAAGTTTTTCAATAGTATAAATTTTACAACAAAAAGAAGACATAACAAGAAATAAGAAATTAATATTAAAGGGATCACATAATCTTTAATTTTACTTCTAGAATTTATTCGAATAGTGTACAACATTAAGAGAGCACACTTTGCTTTTAAAAAGTTGCATTAATTAAAAGATATTTTATACTATTTTGTTTGAATATATTTCTTTTAAGTATCCCAGTTATGGTTTAAGTGAGAAAATACTTGTTGACTACAATGCACGTAAATAAACTGATCTAAGTAAATCTTTTAGAGTAAACTTAAAAATATTATCATTATTATTGCTACTTATGAATAACTCACAATCTTTTAAACTGTCTTAAACAAAATGCTTACAATAGAATTCTTAGTGATGAAATACAAATTTTACACTGTTATAAAGTTAAAAGTACAAATGCACATAAAAAGTAACTGATATGAAATTAAAACATAACTACATAAAAAAAGAGGGAAGAAAAAAAATCAATTTTAGTCAAATGAATCACACAATTCCAGGTAACTGGAGTGACAGAAGTAAATGTCTATACAAACTATTATACATAATACTCCTTATACAAGCTTTTTATTAGTTTTCCCACAATGTGAAATATATTTAAAAATACTTGATTATTCTATCAAAATCAACAAATGAGTAATGTACATCTAATCTAACATTTTTGTAATAAATTCTCTACTACAGAAGAAAATTAATTTTAAAAACATTTTTAATTACATTTTATTGACTTCTTAAATGAGAAAAGTTGTACACAAATCAAACTACATTCCAGTTTAAATATTTTAAATCCCAAAATGAAATACTACATATTATGAGAAAGAAGAGTAAATAAAATGAAAAGATCTCACATACATATTCAAAGTAAAAACATTTTAATTTGTTATATTTTTGGTGCTTCCCAATATAAATTTCTTATAAATAACTTTACTTACTCTAATTCTCCAATACCACAAACTTTTCCATCTGAATCAGTAGGATATAATAAAATTCGTGGATCACCTTCTCTGAAGGCTAATAATAAAAAAATTAGAGGAGTAATTTTATAAAGTCAAAATCAGATAACATAACAAAAATATTGTAGAAATGCATTTTACCTCTATTTCAGTGAATATTTCAATCACTTTAGTTTAATAAAAAGTAAGAAAATATCTTGAATAAGAAAACTTAGTCATCAAATAGTTATGTATATCCAAGAAACTATGCCATACTCATTGAATACATTTATTAAAATATATACATCCCTAATACATATGTACTGCTAGTTAGTCCTAGACTAAATTACTTGGTGCATGTCATCAAGCATGATATTCAATGTTCTGCTGAAGCCATTTTTCAGTTTCATAAATATTTCTTATCATACAGACATTTTTTTCTGATTCAAAGTTTTTTACAGATTTATCACTTCTTGAAAAACAAATTTATTTATTCAAAACCTATTAAAATTAGATCCTCACTGTTCCACATATCCTTGTTCATAAATTGTATAACCCAAACTAAATCATAGGCCTCCTCATGTGTTTGTTCAACAAACGTACATACGGTCAACAAATGTACATAAAAAGAAATCTCTAACATTTACAATAAATATTTATGAAAATCTGAAACAGGATTCAGCAAATAAGATAAAATCTTGAAGAAATCAATCAATCCAAAAGTGCTCATATAGGGTCAACAAGTAAAGATGAAATTTTTCCTGGCAAGGTACTGTACGCAAAATTATTTTAAAAAGAAAGAACAAGCAATAATATAACAATAATAAAGCTTTGAGTTCAGGAGGGGGGAATTATAAACAAACAAAAAAAGAAGGAAACTTAAGAGATTGTAATTGAGGAGAAGTAACTATATACATTTTGAAGAAACTAACACATATTTGTCCATTATATGGTGAAGTCTGGTTTGGGGGTAAGTTTGTGCAAAAATCAAGTTGTATTTATTAAACTGCATTATATATATATACAGATTACTTCTGTACATTTTGGTAAATAGAAATTATTTTTAAAAAAACTGTATAAATGACAATACATACCAAAATAAGCAACTACAGCCCATCCTGCCAAAAAAGCAACAAACAAGAAGAGACAAATTATATCTGTGCAACTCCTAAAAAAGAAGTAACAATATAACTATTTAAGCATGTTTAATATAAAATTATTAAATGGCAATGTATTAGAATTTTATGAAATGCTAAAGACAAGGTATTTGAGATGACATAACTTGGTACAATCATAATTATGAAATATAATATTACAGCTTATTTCAGAAATATTTAAAAGAATAAAATTTACTGATGATACATAATTTCAAATTTACATAGCACAAAATAACAAATATCAACTTCATCATGATTTTAACCTTATAGAGAGTTATATTTATGAGCCACTAAATTGCACCGATTGAAAAATTTTTTTTCCTATTTGATGAGAGAGAAAACAGATTTCTCCTTTTTTTCTTCACAAATATTTACATTTAAAAAGTTAAATAATTGATAAAGAACTAGACTTTAACAAATTAAAAACATTTTTTTCTAAAACTGCCATCACTACACACTATATTTAAAAAAAATATTACATACCTTGATTTTATGGGGCCTCTGAATTCAGGATCATAGGTAAGACTTTCACCTGTTAAAAATAATTTTATATTGTGAACTATAGAGCTAATATATAAATATATATACAGAGAGAGAGCTTAATTCCTTAAAATAAATTTTTTCTTAAAATCAATTTTTCTTAGTATAGTACCCAATACATAATGGAATTTGACTGTGAACAACTGAATTCACATACTTTCCTTCATATTTCCACTACCAGAAGCAAATTTTAAACTGAAATAAATGAGATAGATGTTTTTCAGTAAAACTATCTTAAATTTTAATTGGCTTAAGTCTAGATGTTATGAAGAAAAAAAAAAAAGTTCTCTAAATTAAATTTAAGATGTTTATACAACACAATTAATTTGAAATATATATCTAAGATTTAAATAACCCGACAACAGAATTTATAAAGAAAAATGTAAGATTTTAATATGACTTATTTAACAATCATGATAAATAATATATTTCAAAAAATTCTTTTAAAACAAAGCAAAAAAAGCAATCCTATTTCAAAATGCACAAAAATACAAAAATCAAATAAAACAACTTTAATGCACTGCTTTCATTCTTTCAATATTAAAGTTATGTTTACTTATATTAACTAATAGCTTTATGTGGTTTATACAAATGAAATTAACTTATAATTAAAATCAGGCTTTTAAAATGATAAATTTTGTATACACTAAAATTAAAATTTAATTAAAAAATGAAAATAATATAGCAATTAACATATAAAATGCTAATCAGAAGTGTTAGATTTATTAACAGTTATCCGTACTGAACAATCATAATAAACTGTTGCAATAAAATGTCAGCTCAACAGGTGAAAAGTATAAAAGTTTAAAGAAACTATACATAGAAGACAGTCTGCTTTTAAAATATACTTTAAATTAGAGAGAATACTGTTGTAGATAAAACATGAAAGCCCTCAATCCTTTACACGAATACTGTAATATTGTATTGTCCCAAACAAAGTGCAATATTTTTGTTTTGACAAATCAACTCAACTTTATTTAAAACATGTTTTTTTGAAAAATGTGGTAAAATCTTGTCATCAGATGTGGTAAGTCTGTAAAAAACGAAATAGCTCTTATATAATAGTTATCAAATTTTTTTTTAAATAAGGTTCAAACAGATAACCAAAATAATTATTCAAGCTGACAAGTAAAAGTAAACAAAAGTAAAAAAAATCTACACTAAAAAAGTGAAAATTCTTGGTATGTACGTATAACAATAATTGTCAAAATTTCATGCACCTAAAAAATAATCGAACAAAACCAGTACAGAATCTTGAAGCAATTTCTGAGCAAGAGAAATTTGACTTATTTTAGACACAAACGTTAATAACAAAATATAACATCTATTAGTCACTTGATTACTAATAATAATTTTGTAAACTGAAAGCTTTAAAATACATATTATCAGATATTAAATAAACAAACTTATGTTATATATAACGAACAAAAAATTTCACAATGTTTTTAAATAATGAAAATTGTACCCTATATTGTATTCTGAAATGAAAATTTGTTCACACATTTTCCCGAAACAGAAAAATGCACAAGTTTGAAAGACAAAAATTCGTAAATAAATTGACAAAGAGATATTTTATTAACAAAGCATAAAAATGTATTTGAAAACTTACCATACTTTTCGGTGTGGCTAACAGGTGTTTCACTGGATTTCATAGTAACAAAAAAAAATAGCAACTTAAATCACTCGATAATTATTAAAACACATTCCATTTACCTATATTAAAAAGTAAAAACTTCAAACATTAAAAAATGAAAATGCAAATCAATATTACAAAAATTGTTTTAAAAATAAAATAACTATATTATCGACAAATAATAAAAAGAAAAGGCAATATAGAAGATAAATAGAGTCTTTCACAAGATAATTACAAATTATGAAAAGAAAAATAAGATTTTGAATGATTTAAAGTTCCATCACACACCTAGCCATTCCCAGGAACAGCTCAGCCACAGAAATACTTTCGAAATGCCTCTCGTCTCTCAAAACATAATAAACATAACATTCATTTTTTTATTTAGTGTTGCATATTTAGTACCAATATACACCACTAGACAAAATAAAACACAAATGCGCAAGCAAAAATGTCTCTTTCCTTTAAATTTTCTGTTAAATACTAATAAACGGTATTTATTGTTTTATAGCGCAACAATTATATTTAAATTTAAGTAAAAGAAAATCATGCTAATAGAAAGTTTGGTAACCGCTCAGTTACTTTTCAAATAGAATTTCCTGAAGGAATATTGTTTATATAAATCAATATTAGAGCAGAAATTATTACTATATCTTATATATGTTTGCTTTTCTTCAATATGAATAATTTACAGTATAGTATTACCCCAGAGATATAATATTTTAAGGTCTGTCTCACCTCAGTCGATTAGATCTAATCAGAGATTAGCTGGAAATGCATGGATAGGATTAAAAGCACCGGAGAGTTTGATTTTACACAGTAGGGCAAATTATCAAATTATGACAATTCTGGCTTTAGTTTCAAACTGAAGGGCAGTTTATTGTTTGTCTATTGGCTGTTGTAAACGTGAAAATGGATGGGAAGGGCATTATAGTAGTTCGTGACGTTGCGACAAATTGCCTTATATCTTGGGTTGTAAAACAGGGTAATGTTGCACAGATGCTCCTATTTCTTAATTAGTCATAATACATTTATGTTGTAAATAATTACTACTTAGCTCTAATAGACTAGGATGAAACCAGACTTAAGACATATTTTTACTCCAAGTTAAAGGGAGAAAACATTATTTCTTTGAGCACAATTGAGTATTCTAAGTTCATTTTGTGAAAAGTAAGAGGTCAGATTTGAAAAGTCTGCAATATTCATTTGTGTTTCTCTATTAAACTTGTAGAACATGTTATGCATCTACAAGAGAAGTTATTTTTAGGGACACACTAACAAATTTTAAAAGGCACATTAAAATTTTTAGCATTTAAAAAAAAGTTAACTGAAAACTTGTTCTTGGTACAGCTATTTTAGTTTTAAAACAAATTAAAATCAATGACCTAAGAGCTATGAGAAGTAGCCTGGTTATATCCCCACTACGATAAATGCTGTAATATGCTGTAGATGTGTATTTAGTAACATATGGAACTACAATAAACTTTAAGTTACCTACTCTACTCAGATAATAGTATCTGAAATTAATTTCATAGGGGCTTACTCTGAACGTTGCGAATCTATTTGAACGTCACTTTGATCGTTTCTCGTATAATGTCCGCACGCTGACATCAAAGTGACGTCACAACGAAAGTTCGAACCGACTCGAAACGTCCAGAGTAAGGACCATAGTCATAAGCTTAATAAAGGAAAAGGGTCATTTCAATACTTATAATCTTCAGCCTATCATTTCACCTAAATGATTCTTTAAAACCTTATATTTTCAAGAGTTAACTCCTGCACGAAGAAAAATCATTCTTATTCTAAATGTATACCGGTGATGATGACAGCCTTCGGTCTGAATAATTAAGGTTAGCATATAAAGTTTTAGAATCACTGCAATAAATAAACGTAATAATAAAAAGGTTAAATAAACCTTGATATTATCGACGAATATGATAGCTGGTTGATAATATATAATCCTAGTTATAAATATGTACATGCACAGTTTTGCCCATGGACTAATGTAACATGTCAAATTCTACGACTGTTTTTTCCCAAGACACAATTGTATATCAAATTTGGTACTCATAGGATCAGAAATACGGATTGTATAGCAGATAAACATTTTCAGAAATTTAATTTTTATACAAAAAAGAAGTCTTTTCTTGAGCCTAGCCTTCGATCTCGGTAATTAAGCTTCCCAAATAAAGGTTATAGTCACTTTAAAATTCAAATTAGTTTTTAGGTTATATTATTTTAATATAAGAAACAATTCATTACCATAACAGATTCATCTAATTTTCATTTTTATTAGGATCTATAATCTCAAGAATCTTAAGAATTGATTTATCTTTGTACATATTAATGGAAAAGCGACTTTTTTGCTTGATTATTTAAAGAAAACAATTTTATCTACAAATAAAAATATTACTTATGTAACATTAATGTTAAATAGCTTTTCCAACGATAATACTGTTAGTGATGGAGTAATTTTAGTGTCTTAAAATTGAATTTAAAAAATGGCGCAACGGAATTAAAAATGAAAGAAGTATTATATATCGCCAATATTTTGTATTATATTACATTATGTTTCATAATACCACATCTAAGCATAATTTCACTGATACCAAACTGCAATGTGACTGCAATGTGTGAAAAGATATATTACACCAGTTTATTCAAGGGAGATTGTTAAAAGAATCTGTGGGATGTGTAATGTAGATGTAAAATTGTAACATTGAGGATACGTATATGATACTTCCTATGCTGTGTGGGACTAAACTGAAATTCATAAAATTATGTAAATCGAGTAAGTATGGTTAAAACGCTAGAAAAAGTAGATTATTTGAAACATATTTTAAACGCTATCAGATGACTCAAGTTACTTAAAAGATTTTAATTATTTTATCCCGTAATTAAAAGGAAAATGTATGGTGTGGCGCCAAAATACATCCGCCAAAAGGAAGTTAAATTTTAAAAAGCGTCATATCTCAGGACCCCTCTGCCTCTATCCATTTGATCTGCCTAAAACCCAGGGTTTACCAGAATCGCCATGCAAAATTCCGTCATAATTAGTTAACCATTGTGAAATGCCTAGTGTATATGCATAGATAAATACACTTAAAAAATTTTAAATACACTTTTAGACAAAAAAAAAAAGATGCATTGAAAAAATGTAATGCAAATTATACACTAATTCACTAACTGATATATATATACAGGTTTCGACGGAAAATGCAAAATTTTAAAGTTTAGCGCCCAACGAATGAACATGTGTTGCTGCAGCGCATCTTATCTGCGAAACTGGCAGGATATTTAAAAGGATAAATTTCAATTCTAGGTCATAAATTCTCTGCGAATTTTATTCCATGTACTCAGGTACACAGTAACTAAACCTCGCGTTCAGGTGCGGGAATGATCAGCTGTCAGGCTTCGAGAGAAGACGTTAGTTGGGTTCAAAGAAGTCGGTTGGTCTAATCGGCGAATTGCTCGACATTTGTGCAGGATCCATGAACAAATGTCGGTTTTATTAGACGTTATTGGCAGGAATGGGTCATGGCCGATAAGCTTCAAGAATGAAGCGGTCGGCCTAAAGAAACTTCAGAACTTGAAGACCGAGCAATCGTTGGAGCGACACTCACAGCTCCAGATGCATCATCATCAACTGTATGTGCAACTAGTACGTCAGTGACCGAAAGGACCATTCATAGGCGGCTCACTAAAAGGGGACTGAGGTCACGGCTGTCCTTGCGCCGAATACCATTGACCTCTGTACAACAACAAGCCCGCTTTTTCAGTGGTGTAGGGCTCATTCGATCTGGAATGAATCTGTTTAAAGTAGAATAGTCCTCAGTGATGAGTCCCACTTTAAACTGAGCCCCGATGGCCAGTTAAGATATGTCTGTAGAAGACGCCCCGGACAGCGGTGGGATATCAACCTGACTGTCTTCTGGCATACAGACCGACAACCAGGAGGGATAGTCTTGGGTGCCACTTCATTTTATAGTGGGACCCCTTTAGTTGTCATCCGTGGCAATCTTACAGCACAGCGGTAAGTCGAAATTCTGCTCCTAGTTTTGTTGCCCTTCATGTCAAGCTATCATGAGCTTGCATTTCAGCAAGATATTTCCCTGCCCCACACTGCACGTGTTTCACTGCTTGCCTTCGTGCATGCCGAACACTACCTTAGACAGCAAGGTCATCGGTTCTCTCTCCTACTGAGCAAATTTGGAGCATTATGGACAGGGCTCTTCGACCAGCTTGGGATTTTGACTATCTAAAACGCCAGATGGACAGTATTTGGCACGATATCCCTCAGAAGGACATCCCCCACCTTTGTCAATCAATATCAAGCAGAATAACTAATTGCATAAGGGCCAGAAGTGGACAAACGCGTTATTGAGTTTTTCACTCTGTAAAGCTCTATTACTTGAATAAATCATCCAATTTTTCTCAAATTTAATCATTTGTTTTTCTGTATATGTCATCACATCTACCGATTTTAGCCCCATTTGGATAATTCCTTCTTGATGCGTCGTTTTTTTTATTATTATTTTTAAGAGTGTAAACAGAGAGGAGATGTGATTGCGGGCATTCTTTAGTTTATTTAAAGACAGAATATGTTTGCTCACATTGCATGGACTTTACATTTGTCTCCGTTTTGGAGACTCTCTACAGAAAAAGAATAAGAAAGAAAGAAAAAGGCTGTTGGATCACAGAACTCGCAAGACTTTCTCGATTTGCTTGATTTGGAGCGCTACGGTCTACTGTTTTGTTGTATAAGGGATACTTGGACCTAATGCTTAAAACTGATTCTGAAGGGTTATGGACATCCATACTAACAGTGGAATTCGAGCCTACGAAAGCCGATACTGAGGAACAAAGCACTACTCATTGGCCCTCGTTCGATTTTCTCAGGTTGCAGCCTAAAAAATCCCCCAGATCGAAGTTTTGTTTCTTTGAGAAAGAATGCAAGGGTAACTCCCGTCTAATTGCTATATTATCACTGGTATAGAATTACAGATTGATCTGATAGATATTTTAGTTGGTAGGGTCAGCGTTTTTCTGCCCCAACCTCTTCCCTGCTATTATCCGAAATGGATCTTATCGGATGAATGTAAATATGAAACTACATATCTAATAGCAAAACAGAAAAAGTAATTTTTAAGATACGCCCCGACAATAAGAACAAACATATGGAAACAAATGGGTCCGTCCTGGAATATAGGTCACCCATCAATAAACATGTGAGTGGACGCAAAAGCCATTACTTTCCCGTTTACTACCTTCACTGATATTGAATTTTTTGAGTATTACTAACAATGGAAATTATTACTGTAAACATTATATCTGAAGCATGGTTGAAAAGGAAAGCAGAAAGATACTTTTCACACGGCAGCCAGGTGGCAAGGTGATTGCTTTACTAGTTTCGTAGAGAGACGATGGCAAATCAACAGAGAAGACTTATAAATCGGAGAGAGAGGACAGTTTTCTCCGTGGCCTGACTGAGGCAATGTATATGATCGTTTCGAGATATAGTTTGCATTCGATGGCGGTTATGCCCCAATAGCCTTTTATGTTTATATGTGAATAAATCATTTTTTTTTGTTAAAAAATCATGTCGGTAATTTTTTTTCATGCGTTGTACCATAACCCGATGAGTCACACGTGGTATATTTAAAGGGAGGGACGGAATTTTAAATGTTTTCCTGAGATTGCTTGGCCAATATCTCCACTGACCAAGGAACGATTTCAGACATATGGCTCTCAAAAGAGTTACAGTAATTTTAAAAACTCTCTGAATATAGAGATACAAATGGCAGATTTCACTATAAGTTTTTTTTTTCTGGTAGCTTCCTACACATATTTCAATTCACCCCGATTAGGTTGTATGTTATGTATATTTGACCTAATATTATGCTCCAGTAAGTAAATATCTGATCCAGATTCAAAAGATATAGTCCCTGTTCATGTAAATATGATCACTCGACATCTTGCATTTTAATTTTTCAATACTAATGAGCAATAAATGATTAGATATGAGTCTAAATCGTTATTTTTTATTATAAATTAGTTATCCTATGTTAGTTAGCTAATAATGAAAAGCAAATCGTAATATCGCTAGTTAATCGTATCGTAAGTAGTATCGTAAAGTAGTATCGTTTAGTATCGTAAAGTAATATCGGTAGTTAGTTAATAATGAACAGAATACATTAGAGGTACAAATCCTTACACTTTTAATATTTTGAAGAAACTCCCTGTTGTTTCCTGATTTATGTTGGCACCTGGTACTCACGTTAGATTGATAAGTGGCGTGATATCAATAAAGTTAAAAGCAAGTTTTTTTAAGTTGAGCGTTATAATTCCATGTAAAAAATTTGTTTTCAATAAAGTAGTCTTTGTTGATACCTCTTTCTTTAGAAATTTTCAGTAGCTCTCAACTGTTCAATTAAGGTCAGGCGAGTAACCCGGTCAATCTAGAAGGGGTATTTCATTGTCTGAGAGAAATTTCTAGGTAGATCTGGCAGTGTGACATGGTGTCCTTTCTTGCATAAGAATGCAGTTGTCATTGATGAATCATTCTGAGAGCTGAGAAAAAAATTCAGAATCGCCCTTCATGGCTTTTGACGTATTATGTCTTTAACGATTTGGAGACTTCCGAGATATCTACCAAAATGACCAAATCCTGACTTTTAAAGGGTTTAAGTATTTGAATCACACAGTGACACTGTGCATTTAGCCCTATTTATTCTGAATGACGCGAAATAGTAGAGGGATGTTAGTTTCAGCAGTGTTTCGCCGCAGCTCTCAATATTTACCATTGGTGTTAATTCGAAATAAGCATCAGTTAGAGTGTTGTAAAAGTCTCGTTGTTTTAAAAATTTAAATACATTAAATAAATGGTATGTAATTCAATTGGTAATTTTCATAAATTTTATTTTTGGAGCATCCTTTTCCGAAAAAAAAATATGAAATTCGAAATGATCTCCCTTTCTTTCTTGTGATAAGGTAAAGGCACCATACATATTTAAATTTAGTCTGCGTTTACACCATTTCATAATATTTTATAAAATTTTTATTTAATTGCATATTTATTTTATTCTTTTCATTCTCGTTAGGAGTTGCTTAAACATACTTTCATAAGTACGTAAATTTTTATAATTTGTATGTTCCTACCATTTCATGCTTCACCTTTCCGAAATTAGTCAGTTTGAACTCCACTGTGGACACGGATGTCCTTAATCGACTTTAAGCAGTATGTCCTGGTCTCCCTAGTCATCGTGTAACAAAACTGAATCTCAGCGCCCAAAAACAAATCGCACTCCCGAATAATGTTAAAATTCTTTCCCTTTGGACAGTGATCCTTTAAAGGCGTGATGTAATTTTAATTGTGCGCAAAAAAATTAGGATATTACTTAAAATTTCTGAGTGTCTTTAATAAATTTTTAAGTAAGGAATTAATATTTTAAGCTGAACTATTATATATAAAACATAATTGACTTGTCACAAAATACTGCTGTGACTTGTAAAACATGTACCTCAGAGATGTTTGACTCTCTACTCAGCCAACGACATAGAAAAAGTAGCAGTATAAGAACACCGAATTACGCACAATCGTATTGATTTGCATCTTTAAGAAACATGTTAAAGGTTTGCAAAATTTTTAATGGGAGATTTAGTAGTTAGCTATAACTAAAAGTTAGTCGACCACAATTTTAATTAGCAATTTTTAATCATTTGTCTAAATTTTTAGATAGTTCACTACACAATATTCACAAATTTCTCACTAACATTATCTTTATATTCTTATACATCCCCAACCTAGTTTACATTAAAAATTCAATTTTTATAAGATTTTAAATGCCAGCTAGCAATCAATTGGTGATTTCTTTTCCAAGCATATCACATAATCCAAGACTAGAACTATGTGATTATCGCCGATGTAAGTTCTATTAGAAAGATGTTTTTTAATACTAAAAGGTACTTATTCCAAATATAGCTGAGCAAATTATGTCTAATACAAATAAAGAACTGTAATGTTCAATAGCCAAGTTTCGACGATATAATAGAATCAATATTTTAGAGTATTCTAAATTATATTTTTTTATGGAGATAAATATGCATCGATAAAAGAATTCTCTCTTTTTTTAATTGTTATTCACTGAGCTTATCTCTCCAAACTCAGTTTGAGTTTAGATCGAGTGCTTTTTGAACTCAGACTACTTCAAATTTTCAACATCGTAAACAGTCATCTTATCCAAAATCTATTTGGAATCTAACGGCAATATTGAATACACTTTGAATTCAGCCTGCTTCAGATTATCCTTTTAGTAGATAATCATCTTATCCAAAATGGATTCGGTGATTATCGACAAGCTGTGCAACATAGATCTTCCTCCTGATGGTGCATACTGGTAACATATAACGGATAAGTGATCTACGGTTCGAGGATGTCAATGAAGAACCGGTGTTATCCGTTTGAGGTGCTGACCTGCGTTGGATTAGAGGCATCTATAGAGAATAATATTGGATGATTGGACACATAACTGTTCATTTACAAACCCTACTACACTGTTTTTTGTTAATATTTTGTTGTTATTGAACCTATTTTATGAGCATTTGTCTTTTAATCTGCCATTGCAAAAAATTACTGACATTCCTTCAAAAAAATTTCGTATCTGTTTCTGGAACTCGAGTATTCAAGTTTCCATGCAAAAGAAAGATGCAGGAACAAAGTAGTGGGTTTATGTTTGAAAGCACAAATATGGGTAATTTTGGAGGCCCAAGGAGTAAATTTTTATTTTGTCAGTTCATTTTTAATCAAAATGCATTTGAGGTAATCTGTTTGATTCCGTTTCAAGGAATTTCTTGCATAACATTTCCACAATTATATCTTTATCAGAAGCCATTTACTTTTCCCAAATATTTTCCTTTATTTTCCCCCCGTATTTTCCGAAAAAGAATATATGTGGCTACTTTAAAGGTAGCCTCTAATCATGTTCAACTTTCCACACGAGAACTTCCTTTATTGCTATTACTTTCACGAAGAGTTACTCGGTAGCTGTGAAATAATCATTAGAACAGAACCAAAGGAGACAATTGTTGAGGCAGTATTTATTTCTATAACCCGAAGTTCACCTATATGAAAGTTTTACACAACAATAAGAATTTGATTCTTACACTACTATCAAAAAGAAACACAAGAAACTTTTATGAAAAAGTTTATTCAGCAGACTATTTACAAAGAAAACTTCAGATATTTCACTTTTAAAACAGCTGTGTATAGAGGTAGATACATACTGCAAAAGACAAGTTACTAAAAAAATAGTCTAATTTTTAATTTTTAACAAATGTGATGAACAGGAAATTTCAACTTTTTAAAAACTAAATTATTTATTGCTGTTGATCGGAATAGGAAATGCTGTGGCCCTTACAGAAAATGCTTTAGCACCAAAACTATAAAATATACCATTACCAGAAAAAAATCAGATGAAAACGTGAATGTATTTGAGTGCATATATATCGAACCTGTCGATTAAAAGAATGCATTTTAAATGATGGGGTACGTTTTGGCATGAGTGTGGTAAGATATGCAGATTGTAGCAATAAGCTTAACTTTTCAGAAAAATATAAGATAAAAGTACAAAGGTCTTTTCAAAAACCTTCAAAAGTTTGAAATTTGGAGAAAAAAAACTTATAACTTAAAGTTTCTGTAAAAGAATTTTAACTTATTAGATAAATACTAGAAAACAGATCACTTTTGCATTCTCTTTTGCATCACTTCATCGGTTTCGGATTTTTCCACCGTACTATTGTGTTAAATGATCCAAAATTTTTGGCACTGGTGTCATTTTTGTGTACCAGATACGTAAGTTGGGCTCAAAAATGTTCTTAAGAAGATATCTTCAATTAATTGAAATTCTATTTGCCGTTCTGTGGCCTAAATTGTCCGGCTGGTCTAGCATTCGGTCTACGATTTGCTGCTTCACCTCCTCCAACTTGATTGCCGACTACTTTGGAGTCATCTTCTTCCTCAGCTGCAGGAGTTGTGGGAGGGGGTTCACTAAAAATTCAAATAAAATATATCATTAATATACAGTCCAGATTTTAAATAAGTTAAATTTTAAAAAGTTTTAAATAAGTAGTAAACTTATATATGTAATGTAATAAGGAAAATAAATTCAAATATTTAAGTAAATTCAAACATTAAATATAGTCTGTTAATTAAGTGTGTTTTACGCTGACCCATCTGAAGACATACAGCAGCAACTCCTGATGACCTTGCCACGACGGTGACTCCATAATGGCTACCAAGCCACCGCTGACCTACGAGAGGCCCGTCATGGTCCGATTGTAATGTGGTCCAACCCGGTAAGGAGCAAACACTACAGAGGTAAGCTCGAGACTACCAGGAAGAACGCTAGAGAAAAATCACTCAAGTACCCAGGGATCGTGAACCCCGTACAAACCTAAAGGAGGTGTACCCCTGGGGGCATAGTCTGTTAACTAAGTGGAACACACTTGGAAGGTCACTATTGAGCTTCAGACGAACTGACAGAGTCATGTGCAAAGTAAGTAAAATAAACTTTTATATTATAAAAAATGGATCAAAATGCTTTTGTTCTTCCTTTGTTTGTATTGTCTACATATATTTTCAGATACATTGTGTAAAAATATTTGGCAATTACAAAATTCATTTGAGTCAAAATAATACCAAAATTGCTAAAAGTTTTGGCGACCTTCTACTACAGGTCCTGCGACTTACAGTTGAAGAAACTCTGACGTAGAGCAATGTAGTCGCTGATAGATAAAGCTTACTTTAATTACTTAACTTTTGTTTAGTTGCATTAGGTTTGAAAAAAAGCTATATTTTTATTTTAGATGTTATTAACAATAAAAGAGTCATACAGATTTCTGTGAAAATTTTCATTTGTAATTGCTCGTCTATAATTTTATTCTTTTATACTTCAGAAACAATGTATAGTCTGATAGTGTTTTAATTTTCCCAGTTATATCCTACTCTGTAATGTTGATTCGACCTCAGATTTTATTCAAAAATCACGAATGAGTCACACAAATATTTAAGGGCTAGAAAAAAATTGAAAAGTAAATTTTTATACATGGCGGATAAAATGCTGAAACTACATATATCAGTTCACCTCACGCATGTCCCGTTGTTTCGGTCAAGATAATTTTTCTTCTCCAATAATATTCTAATCATTGATGAGTTGGTAATTATATTTCCGATTTTTGTCTTTTTCTCTCATTTAAAGGTTAATTTATAGCAAAACATTCATATTTTTCTGTGACAATTTTATTTTAATTATATCAAAGAGCGGCCTTAACATTTAATAGGTTTATAACAATAAGTCTATAAGTTTAATATATTTTTAATTGCATTAAACGTATAGACTTTGAAGTGTTAGACGTTTAATAATGGTCTGCAAAAACTAAATAACTAATTTAAGTTTTAATTTCTACTTGACCTTTATTTAAACATCTACTTTTATGCTTGGATAGTATCCAAATTTAGAGTTTGTTTATTTCTTATTCCGTGGCTAAGCAATCTTTATAAAAAAATTCTCCACATTAACTTAAGAACTGAATATTAATTAGGAAATTCGGCCCCCTATTTTAAATCGTCTTTCCAATTACCCCTTAATGTGCAGAAAAATTTATGGCTATTAAATTTGTTAGTTTCTTTTTTCCGGAGAGAAGCCTGGTTTAAATAGAAAATTATGGAGTAAATCCATCTATTGATTACTGCGTGACTTTGTAGGGTAGAAGAATATTTAAATAGTGGAAATGAGAATAAAATATCAGAGTACGTGCTCTAAAAAGTAAAAATTTATAATAGAAAGATAAAATAAAGATCTGAGGAATTTTGTATTGACAGTATTTCCTGTGATATTAGGAATGAATTTAGGAATTTCGTACTGACAGTATTTCCGATGATATTATGAATGAATTTAGCAATTTTGTGCTGACAGTATTTCCGGTGATATTATGAATGAATTTAGGAATTTTGTACTGACAGTATTTCCAGTGATGTTAGGAATGAATTTAGGAATTTAGTACTCACAGTATTTCCGGTTATATTATGAATGAATTCAGGAATTTTGTATTGATAGTATTTCCGGAGATATTATGAAAGAATTTAGGAATTTTGTATTGACAGTATTTCCGGTGATATTATGTATGATTTTAAGAGTTTTGTACTGACAGTATTTCCGGTGATATTATGAATGAATTTAGCAATTTTGTGCTGACAGTATTTCCAGTGATGTTAGGAATGAATTTAGGAATTTAGTACTCACAGTATTTCCGGTTATATTATGAATGAATTCAGGAATTTTGTATTGATAGCTCTCAAGCACAATACATAAGTCCATTCTTTCAAGTTTGCGTATTTAGTTCAATTACCAACACTTTTGTAACCTATGGCGGAATGGATGTTTTATAAACTTAATTTGATCTTGTTGATCTAATTAAGCATTTGAAGAACTTAAAATGTCCTCACTCTGTTTAATAACTATACAAGTTAGATTAGATATTACAGGATAGGGATACTAATTACAAGACTCTAGGAAAATGCATTTGTAGATTTTAAATTGCAACTTGTTCTTTTTTAACAGGTTATTAATTTTTACCATTTTTAAACAAGTAGTGTTAAAATATGAAGAATAAAGCGAAATCATTCGATTGTATTTTAAAAGTTGATTATTAAACAACAACAACAACAACAAAAAAAAACAACCGTTAAATGAACTTTATAAAGCGAGAATTAATCATGCAAATTATAAAATATGAGCGAAATTATATAAAAATATGTAAAAAAATTATAATTATGCCGCTATTCATCCTTGGTAAATCCTTGGGAAAGATTTAGTGGCATCACAAATTCGTAACATCGCTCATTATCCCTCTACTAATAACTTACTCAAGAACCGAATAGTGTTGACCCAATTTCTCCCGTGCTGTTTACCTTTAGTTTCAAGATAAAATGGTAGCATAATTATGAGTTTTAATGAATTCGACCTCCAGATGGGTGACAAAAAGATATTTTAAAAAGAAACGGCATAGCCGCATTTCATTTCCTCCACCGAGAATTGAAAACATTCTTTATTCACAAACATCAAGGTTACTTTTTCTGGAGGATATAGTTTCTGAAGAAAGACAAGTATTAGTTTAACTGTTTATGTCAGAAGTTCTCAAACTGTGAGCTGCGGCGTCTTGGGGTGCCGTGAAGAGACAGACTTTACAGGCAGACAAGACTTGAATAGAATGCTCGGCCATATTTCTCATCTATTATACTTTACTAATATTTTTATTATTTTTTATTCTGTTTCTTTGAGTAATTGTTAAGTTCTTACGAAGAGATTTTAATTGAAATGCCTTACTGCAAGAACCTGAAAAAATTTTACTTTCTTAGATTTAATGAAGCTTTGTATTTCAATTTTCTCGATTTAATGAAGCTTCGGGGTTTATTGCATAGAATACTTGGCCATATATCTGAATAATTATACTTCAATAATATTTTCACTATTTTTTATTCTGTTTCTTTGAGTAATTGTTAAGTTCTTATGAAGAGATTTTAATTGAACTTTCTTATTGCAAGGGCATGAAAACAAAATTTGCTTTCTTAGAATTAATAAGCTTTGTACTTCAATTTTCTCGATTTAATGAAGCTCAAGATTTCATTGCATAGAATATTCGGCCATATTTCTCAATAATTATACTTTAATAATATGTTCACTATTTTTTATTCAGTTTCTGAGTAATTGTTAAGTTTTTATAAAGATATTTTAATTGAACTTTCTTACTACAAGAGCCTGAAAACAAAATTTGCTTTCTCTTATTTAATGAAGTTTTGGAATTCAATCAAATCTGAGTGTATAACTTTCAGTACAAAGATTTATCTAAGATATATCTAAGATTTCTCATTCTCTTTTTAACAGTCCTTGTAATAGACAAAATAACGTTTGAAAATCAAAAATAATATAGAGTAGCTGTATCACGCCTTTTTCCTCCTTGTTCCGCTATTTGAAATAATATGTAGGGGCACACCCACCCATAAACTTTTTAACTTGAAACTAAAGGTTTTTTTTAATTAAAATGTATATTTTGCTTTGTGTGCTTCCTTGTCAATTAAAACCGTTTTGCTTTTTATAATAAAATGCTGTTTTAATTTCTGCGCCTGATTGAAATTATAGTAAAAGTATTGCATTTAGGGCACTGTGAAAATATAACAAAATTTGCTGAGTACCCAAATTGTACTGCGTACTGAGAAAGTTTGGGACCCTTTGGTTTATGTCATTAAACGCCTTACTTAGAATATGCGGTATTTTAAAGATAAATATATGTAATTGCTGGGAGTAAACGAGCTGATAAAACTAGAATGATAGAACTCGATTCTAAAAATAACCAACCGCGCGACTTCTAAAATGTAACAAAAAAATTGAAAGAGAAAGATATAGCACGAACACTAACGGAAGTACTGATAACAGCTGAAAATTGTAAGCTATTGCATATTCTGGAACAATGAATCGCTTTTATTCTCATTTTTAAGATGTATTAAATCATTCTTTTATACTTTGTAAACCGTAAAGAAACCAGACTTTAATTCTCAACTCAATGAGACGTGTAATATTTTTAACATCTTACAGCCGCAGAGTTTTCAGTAATGAGGTTCACATTGAAGATAATTTCATATTCAAGATTAGAGTTCCAGAGTTAAGTCTTATCAATAAAGCTTCTTAAAATAATCTTTACATGAACTTATCTCTCAACAGTTTAGTTTCTTTTCTTTCTTTCATTTTCACCCTGTTCACACATTCTAATCTTTCGAGTATTACCAGATTTCGAAGGGAAGGAAATAGTCTGAGATTGTAATTTATATTCTTTTCTCTGGAACCTCTCAATTTCTTTCCACAAATGTAAAATCTTTCGTATCAAAAAATGCTATTAAATGATCCAAATTTTATATCCGGATATTATATTTATATCACTTAAATATATATCCGGATTATATATTTAAGTGATTCCCTTTCGAAGTACGAAATAATTTATTACAGTAATATTTTTATGATTTAAAATATATAAGTAAATGTAATTGCGTTTGCTTATTAGTTACTATCAATTATCACAATATAAATCTAGAAAGGAACTTTTCAAGTGTAAGTCAAAATATAACTCTATTATAAAATAATGCTTTGTAGTTTAATTTTTATAAGTTGGAAACCGTTTCAAATATTTTTTCTCTTTTAATTAAATACTCTGACTAAAAATTATAAGAATTTAGTAAGTTTGCTTTCCAAATTGGGAAACATTTATAACTAATTTCTTGCTTATTTGTACTGCTTTTTAACACACTTTTCAGAGTTTTTCTAGAGATATGTAAATATATTCCCAATTTCTCTTAATTCAGATCTTAAATAATGTTCATGGGGGACACCACATTACTCTATAACGACTTTGTTCCCCTGATGGTCCCAAAATAGATTTTTGTGCCACGCTAACGAAATCAATTTTTTAAAAATAAAAATTAAATAACCATATCATTGAAAAATATGCACATTTTTTATTCACTTAATTCATTAAGAATGTAGGGGGATTGTCCTGATATAGAGAGAACGCATGTATTGAAAACAAAATAAGTATATTTATTTGATTGATAGGAAGAATGATTTCAATGACTCAAACGTCCTAAAACTGTATAGACAATCTAAATTAACTTCTTATCTTTAAAAAAAAACCAAGACTTTTTGAGTACGTCCCCTTATTTAAATCAAAGAAACCAAAATTCAGTCTGCAGATATAATTACTTGCGGAAACTAAAATACTTGGCTTAGTTTTTTTTATATATATTTATTTATTTTTTTATTTTTATTTATTTATTTATTTATTTTTTTTTTTGCAATTATACTCAATAATACTAAGTTAAGGTATTACACTGGAACTGTTTCCATATTATTAAGCCGACAAAGCTCTCACTGAGATTTTTGTCGGCTGCATGTATTTTATTAAACTGTTAAAATTATTTTATTTTCCTATTTTTTAGCATAAATAAACTAATTATTAACAAAATTAATTGACTTTTAATACCTATCCATCTGTAGTCTCAAATGTTTCTGCAGTATTAAGCTATCCGTGGACTAAGAAAAAAATAGTTCTGCTCTATAGATATATTTATAATTATTACGTATTATTTAAAATTAGCTTTTATATAACTTACCATCCTGCAACGTTTTGGGCAAGCTCGCAACGCAAGGCAGTTGGGCTGAAGGCCAGACCAGCTGGGCACCTTTGAAGTCTTGGGTAACCTCCGACGCACAACCAGAATCGTCCACAGGACTTGTCAATTGGGATGTGGCCGTTAGGTTGGTCCTTGCAGATTGCTGTAAAATAAAAAGCATAATTTCGTAATGCCATCTATCATTTACAATCATCTTATTCGGGATTCCTTTGCATTACGTGTATTCGCTACTTACCTATAAGTTAAGTAATTCTGAACATTAAATATACAGTAAGGGCTTTTCTGGATTAGCTTTTTTAAAACTTTCATGAGGTGTAAGATTTATTTGTAATGTATTATGCATATAAAGGACAGTTAATATCTCTCACTATAAAAAATAGACAGTTGTTAAAAGTTTTTGATTTTAATTAGATAATTCGCAAATTCAAATAAAAAGATATTGCTTTTCTAAATTAACTTCTTTTGGCGAAACAAACAGTTAAAATTAATAGTAATTTATTGAAGAATTCTGTTGTTGTTGTGATTTATCCTCCAGCTGTCTGACGAAATCCGACAAGATCTATCAGACCGCTGATCCCAAGGAAGTCAAAGACAAGATGGGGGACTAATATTGTCCTCTCTGGAAAGTCCCAAACAGTTCCGGATGTGCTCAGTAGAAGCTTGTTGAGCTTGACAATTTGAGCGAACTGCAAAGATCTTCCTGCCTTCGAAAAATGAGGGACTCTTAGTATGACCACTTGCCAGTTTGCAAATTGCTGTTCGAGAAGTTCTGTCACAACTGAGTGTAAAAGAAGAGCCAGGCTCTTTGCCAGCGGTCCAGGAATGGCTAAGAGGGACCCTCAACTCCTTCGAAAGTTGACAATGGATTGGTGATCTAAACAGGTGAGGGTTGAAGAAGAAAAATTGGAATTCTTCAATCATTAAGTGTTGTAAAAGTATTTCTAAAGCTTGAGAAATAGGATACCCTATACTAATCAATGATTAGAACCCACCAACAATAAATGCTTTCCCCTTCTCAAACAGCAATTATTTTCTCTGTTCCAATAAACATTGATTAGAACATAACTATTTCAAAAATTGGAGTTGAAACTTACGGTGTTTCTGGCAGTCAGGTACATTGTCGGGCCAATCGCAAGAATGAAGAACGTCATTGTAGAGCAGAGAGAATGGGCATTGCTGAATAGTAGAGGTTCCATTCCAACATTGCCAGTAGCGAGTACAACTTGTCTGATGAGCGAACACTCCGTACAACCAAGGGCAGTTTTCAGTTCCAATGGGAGCCTCTGAAAATGAGAAAATAATATGGAATTTACTAAAAGTAATTGTAATTCTTTTTCTCAGTCATAATTTTCCGAACTACGACCGAATGTGTAAGGCACTGCTCTTCGGTAGAGTCGTGTGTCGAGTTCGTGTCATCGACTACCTCCACTGGCATGGATATTGCAACAGTTCGGAATCAGCTTTAAGCAATAGGTCCCGGTTTTGTTAGACCTTATGTAGCAAAAATCTAGACCGTAGCATCGTTCTAAACCAAACCAGACCAAATCAGTCATTTAATAAGAAAAAATAAAAGTTACCAGTGAATTCATTAAAAGTTTTTCTTAACATAAATAGATAGTTTATAATTTAAAGTTAAAAATGTTTTGTGAAACATTTTATTTTTATCCCGTCTCTCATCTTTAACAAAACTATATGAAATTAACTTAAAAGGAAACGAAATAATGAAAAGATATTTAAAGTAATACTTGACGGGGATAATTATGACAATAATTCCACAAACACTCAAAAGTATTATTAATTAAAGATTAAACCCTTTAAGTATATAATGGCTAACCTCTTTGGGATGCTGATTAGAAATTATTTTATACCGAACTTTTCTTATGCATATAATTAAAAATTTGTATAATTGCGTTGTAATATGTAAGGTAACGTGTTTTTTAGTTAGATTGTTAAAAGAAATGAGTTGCAAGAGTATATTCGTACATTCTGATTTATACCTATGATTCAGAAACATTTCATACTGTAAAATAATCTCTAATCTCTAGCAAACTGTAGATTAATATAACTGTTGTGCAGTCAGCATGATTTTACATATACATACATATGCTGAAATTTTTAGGATATTACTTTCCTCTTTATGTAAAAGCTGGAATAATCCTTAATACTTTTAAGAATTATTTTTTGAGAATACTTTTGAAGACTCAAAGCAAATAAATTGACAATAAGCCTTTAAAACTCTTTCTAATGGAACTGTCCTTTATCTTTAAAGATAATTTTTTTTTAACCTTACTACTTTGGAGAAAAACCCACTGCAATATTCCCAAAACGTTTCTAGTCTTAACTCTGAAAATCTGTTGGAAAAGTATTTATATATTGATTAATTGATTAGGTAATAAATTTTGATAGTTCAATTTAGGAGTTCAATCAGATCTGCTTTTTTATGGTATCTAAATATAATCGAAACTTTCTGTAAAGCACAAACTTTTATCGTTTACTTACAATCATGCATTTCTTTTCTTATTTAAGCTGGAAATAAAATGGCATGTGCTTGTTTTATATTATTAGCTTTTGCCTATAAACGGATCTTCGATAATCTTAGTCTGCAAATTTGAATCATTAAAACTTCCAAAAATTATATTTTTAGTTTCATTTGTATATACGAAGGTCGATGAAAAAGTAATGCTCTATCGTTTAAAAATGTATTTCTTTCACAGTTGTTGGTCTATCTATTGCATTATATCATAGTTGTAGCCTTATTCTTTTTATATAGTCTTCTTTTTCAAACTGACTGATTAGAATCATGGATCTGAAATTAAAAGGAAAGTCTCCATTTACTTTCTGATAAAAAAGAAGACTGTGCACCTAAAAAACCCACAATCAGTTATAGAATGTATATGGGGACGATGTAATGGATAACATCAGTTACATTTGAAAAAAGAGAACGCGCTGAAGAATTAATTTAAGGAGATAGACAACTATAACCCTGATTTGGCCCTTTTTGACTTTTACCTGTTTGGACCTATGACAGCAATGTACGTAAATTCAGATTCTGCAACTCGGGTGGTTTTAAAACAGTTTTAAAATCCCGTGTCAAGAAGTAAAATCTTGATTTTTTCTAAAATGATTTTGATGGTTAACCGATAATGCAAATGTGTGCAAATTCATAGTGATTATTTTCATGGTATGTATATATACACACGCACACGCATATATATATATATATATATATATATATATATATATATATATATATATATACATATATACATATATATACATATATATATTAATGTACATACATACACACACAAATATATATATATATATATATATATATATTCGGTTCTATTCAGCTGGGAGGAAAGCAATCCCCCTTCTCCCCTTGATCTTTTTTTCTATTCTCTGTGTAGAAAAGATCTATACTCTGCATGTAAATAAAGGTTTTTAATCAACTGTGTCAAGCAAAGTTACTAGTAAAAGTGTAACAGCAAAAATTTCGTTCACAATTTTTTCATTCGATTTCCTAATGCTGGTGAACTTAAATGATCATTAATATACATATATACATACATATATATATATATATATATATATATATATATATATATATATATATATATATATATATATATATATATATTGTGTATCTATGTATTAACGTTCTGTTCCCTTTGTTACAGAAACCAGAACCTCAGCGAAATAAAGAGAAAGCAGTTCTTAGCAATTTTATTCCACGATGACATCTGCTAATGTCTAACAATGCTCTTTTTCATAAGCCTCTCTCTATCTAGAAAAGAAAGTGAGTCATAGTAGATCTCTTCTTCCTTTCGTAAAAGAAAACAAGGAATTCGTACTTACGTCCCATTACTCTTCCCTCGCTATCAGGACATCCAACCCTGTGTGGGTAGTCGCAGTTCTGCATGAGACCCCTGCCCTTTCCAGAGAATGCAAGGCCGTTAGGGCAGGCCTTTTCTTTTGGAACCCCGTCTTCACATTCGTAGTAATAATCACAGTATTGGTCGTGGATGAATAAGCCATTGTCCTTCTTACATTGGATGTTGCTTCTTTGGGCACTTACTGTAAAAGAAAAGACATTCGATTAGAAATGTTTTTTACATTTCTTTGTTTTAACGAGACACTTTTATTTGTCATCCAAAGTTTTATTAGGTATTAGTTAAATCACCGGCAATTAACTGACACAAATGTGTATACACATTTGTGTTGTCTACATGAAATACTCAGTTATGTGAAGCATTTCTTGTTCTCTAGCAGAACTTTCAGAAACCCATGTACTAATTTATTCACTTTCGATTATTTAGTTATACGAATTATTCATCTATACGAAACAATTTTTGATCCCTCTAAAGTACATTTTATTCAGTTACACGCATACAAAATAATTTTTTTCTATTTTATTAGCTTACGAACGTTTGAGATTTGATTTAATTAATATTTTTGGTCGTTTCTTCTTTTTCTGTCCACTCTCTCTCTCTCTCTCTTTTGTTCATGAACGGTGCAAATGTCATATTCTTTGCTCTGTGTTTATTTCTACTCTTCTTCCTTTTGATTTTTCAGTAAAGTAATTCTATTCTCTTCACGTTTAACTTATGTTATCTATTTTTCTTAGCGTTTAATTTGATTTTAATTTAAGAGTGTTTAATAAACAGAGTTCGTTGTATATTTATATCTATATAATCCATTAAATAACCTGTATTATATATATATATATATATATATATATATATATATATATATATATATATATACACACATATATATATATATATATATATATATATATATATATATATATATATATACATATACGAGAAACTTTGTTGTTCTAGTATTCAGATATTAAAATAATAATTTTTAATCTTTAATCTACATTTATTCATTAAAAAATTACGAAACATAGTACAGTATTGGCTTTGTGAAGTTAACTTCATTGGTTAAGCGGGCGAGATATTAATATGAAGATATTTTATTTTTTGTGGTTTTAAAGAACAGCTGTATAAAATTTGGAAAACCTCAGGCAAACTTATAAAAGGTATTTGTATAAAAACAAAATTTACTTGCAAACAAACTGGTACACACACACACAAATATACACACATATATTGAGGTAGATACAAAATGCAGTGGAATCAAGTTTTCAAAGAATATTTTTACACTTAAATGACCCATAAAGCTTTGAAAGAAGTTTTATTCCATAACAATCTCTACTTATTAGTGTATTTGAAAAAAGAAGTGGTGGAGACGAACATAAAAATTGCTCTAAACTGGTAAAAGTTAGAAAAGCCTACGCTTTTAAGAGTAATGAAACATTATATTTGTGAAAAGCGCTACCTTTTATTACTTTTGAAGGCCCTTTTATGTTCACGTTTTAGAATTCATGTGAGAGTAACAAATGACTGCTAGAAAAGAATTTTAAATATTTATTTTTAATTTTTTTTAAAATTTGCATCATTACCAATGTTAATATTTTTTGTTGCAAGTATAAGCTTATTTTTAAGCATTACCTACCATGGATTTCTTTCTGATTTTATGTGGAAAAGTTCTGAGGTTCGAAATATAGAAGTAAATGAACAAATACTCTTTCTCTTATTTTTGTTTATCGGACGCAAAATATTGTATTGCTAATATTTGTCCAAGATTTGCTCTAAACTTTTTACTACAGCAAATTTTAATATGAAGTAAAATTTTTGCTCTGTGTTTTTGAAGTCATATTAAAAAAATTCTACATTTTAAATGATCACTTATTACTTGTACTAAGATAATTATTTGATTATTCTCTGTTCTAGGATATTTTTTAATAGTAACTGATATCTAATTTTATTCCAAGATGTAATAAACATCGAAGTAGAAAAGTGTATGATAAGGTATTTTTCTAAAGGATTAATATCTTGATAAATATAGCATCAATTTATTTCATTCGGTTTTAACAGTAATCTGCTATCATGATTACTTTTCTAATTTATCACGCAAATGGATTTTACTTCTCCTAAATGTAATATACATATATTATTCTTATTCAAAATTGTTCTCGTGTTCTTGTTGAAATGGAGAGAAATGATCGCTTAAGATTGTCCATAACGTAAGTGCCTAGAAGACTTTTTTTTGTTATAGAAATTGATAGCTAATTTTACATCGGGATGTAATAAGCCTCGAAATACAAAAGTCCCCTCTTTTAAGATCTCCTGACTGATTAACATTTTGATAAATATTATATGAATTTATTTCAATCCTCTTTAACATTAATCTACGATCAGGATTATTGTCATTTAATTTATCCCGCAATTGAATGTCATTTCTTCTAAATATGCTCGATTAGGATTATTCTTACTCAAAATCGTCTTCTTCTTCCAGTTATAATTGAGAAAAAAGATAGAACATTGTTCATAACGAAACTGTCTAGAAACTAATTTTTTCAGTAGCCACTGCTAGCTTACGTGGTGTAATAAGCTTAGAAATACAAAAGTTCTTTTTTTTAAGATCCTCTGAGGGATTAACATTTTGATAAATATTTCATAAATTTATTTCTTTCGGTGTTGTTTGGTAATTTTTCACTTAACTAAACGCCATTTTTCCTAAATATACTCCACTGCAATTATTCTTACTCAGAATTGTCGTCTAGTTCCCGTTAAAATGGAGAAAAATGATCGTTTAAGATAATTCATAACGAAAGTGTCTGGAAGATATTTTTTGCAATAGCGCATTGATAGATAATGTAATTGATAAGTTTCGGAAAACAAAAGTTATTATTAACGCTTTTGATAATTACTAAATTCTATTCTTGTTTACTTAGAATATTTTTGAAAAGATAAATTTATTTCTTCGGTGTTAACAGTGATCTACGTCAGGATTTTTTCTAATTTATCACAGCTAAACGCCATTTTTCCTAAATATACTCCACTGCAATTATTCTTACTCAGAATTGTCGTCTAGTTCCCGTTAAAATGGAGAAAAATGATCGTTTAAGATAATTCATAACGAAAGTGTCTGGAAAATTTTTTTTTACAATTTTGCATGCGCAAAAAAAGTGATTAAGATTTAAATTCGGATATTTTGTAAGAATTTTAGACGGATACAAACGGGATAAAATGAAAAAAAAATCTAAAAGTCGTTGAAGTCTAAATAGACTCTGAATTTATTTCTATTAATAACAATGTATCACTGAGAAATTTAAATTTTATCATAACGCGATTTCTTTTAATGCAGACGCGATGAGTCATTGATCATTATCAACAAATGCTCATGAGTATTAAACTTTTTACAACATGCATGAAAAAAAAGTGACATTTACAAAATCGACGAATTAGACGGATACGATCTAAAAAGAAAAAAAAAAAAAAAAATGAATATTTCTCCATCGTACGATGAAGCAATGTAGGTCACTTGACAGAAATGAAGGAATGAACGAACGATCGAATTGAACGAAGGAAAAAAGACAAACTATCTCGAAGTTTTTTAAACTAATTAATTTCTTATGAATCCTAATTCAGAATTAATTAGTTTTTACTAGGCCATATTTCTTAATCGTAAGAGAGGAAAACTTGCTCTGAGGTCGTAAAGATGATTTATTATGAGGTAGAAACTTCAACCACACTCTAAATTCTGGAAACCGACTTAACTGTGTATTCATTCTAAAAATATAGACTATAGAAGATTATTAATTTAAAACTTTTAAGAAAATCTCTTATATATATAATGCCATTATGTAAAATAAATAAATAAAACGTAGTTTAACGCTAATTTTTTTTAAACTTTAAAAACGTTTTTACCAATGATTCTCTTTCAAAACGTTATGCTACTTTTATTAAAAATTATAATACATAATAGTATATATAAGCATATTTTATAAGTACTGGAAGTAGAGGAAAATTTTGTTTTAAGTTTTTACAAAGTTTAAAAGAAAATTCACTGCATGAACTATAAGATTTTTCCTTCAATTTTATTTGAATAATATGATTGATTGTGATAATTACTATTGATTTTGTTCAGTAATTTATAACCGTCATCCTCAACTTTAGTTTTTGATTACAGGTTTATAATTAAGCCAATTACAGTCTTACCTTAAGCGATTATTTGACCTTAATTACAGGCAGATTTTGTTTATCTTGAACAACAACTTATTCAATGATAAGAGTAATTTAGATAGGTTAATCTATGTCGTTTGACATGATACGGTGTAAAGTTTTACACTAGCTCATGTCATTTTACAATTTATGAGATTTTTAAAGTTGTGAAAATGAGGAATAAGTAATGGTTAAGATTGATAGAAATTCATAAAACCAGTTCAACTATTGATGAAATGTACTGGTTAAAATTACAACGATATTTATCTATGTTTAAAAAAAAGGGATTCATTAAAGCGAACATAGTAAAAGAAAACTAAATATGTTTTATTAATTTACATTAGTAGCTATAGAGAATGTAATAAAACACTAGACTTTCAAGGCAATATTTTTAAGCACACCATTAAACACACATTAAATCCCTCGATATCAAATTATGCACTTTCAATTTGGAAGAATATTAACTTTTCACTCCTATTTTCAATATTATACTTGAATAAATTTTATTTATATATTGATTATGTATTTTTAAAAGTATTGCATACTTAAATACTTATATCAGCATTTAATAGCATATTTATGAAAAATATAGTTTAAAAATAAACTTTAAACTAATTCATTTTGCTTATAAATATCTGTCATTTTTCGTTATACAGTAAAACTTCTATAAATTATTTAGTCCTACTGTTTACAAATATTTAAAGACGCATTAGTAGTTAAAATTTGCAAATATTGTACAAAAATAGTAGAAATTCGTAAACAGAAATATTATATTCTAATGAATTTTTTTTAGCACAGTTAAAATTTATTGAAGTAAAGCTCTATTTTTATATAGAAATAAAGTATTTCTGTATTGTAATACCACGTTTGTTATGAATATATAAAATTAATAACATTTGTTTAATTTATAGAGTACACATACACACATTGCGGCAATAAGAATAAAGCTTTCAATATTTTCTAAAATATTTTGAGTTTTGAGACATTAGTAATCTTTTGAAAGAATTAAAAAAAATACAAATCAGATGAAGCGGTAAAAATGCTTTTCCAAGTCCCGTTACTCATAAATGTTTTCTTTATTTTTTTTATTAAGAAAACTTTACCTATTGTTCAACCTATCAAACCCAGGAAATGAAAAAAAAAGCTATTTGGTGACTCATACAGAAATACTTAACAGGTCTTTCGCAAGCCTTTGTTGAAGAAATAAAAATGGTAGTTACTTAGAATGCATTGTTCAGTATCTAAAATCTAAAAGACTTGCTGAAGAGTTGTCGTATAAATGAAAAATTTCATTCAGCTTATTGCTGTGTAGCTCAATCAAACATAACAGTTTCTTACTTCAAAAAAAGAATGGGTCATTACTTTGAATAGATAGTAAAAAAAAATCTTCAGGAAACTTTTTGCCACTTTGAATCTTCTTTTACAAGGCAGCTGCCTCATGTTTATTTAATTTATCCTATGCTAATTGATATCTTAATTTTTTCCTATCGCCTCATGAAAGCAATTTGTTTCTAAATTAAAAGGCTAAAAGTTAATAACACGGAAAAAAGGTAAGCAAAAAGAATCAATCACTCAGAACAGGAGCAAAGCGAATGCAGACTTCCGTGTTTTTTGAAGGTTACGCCAGCCTGTTGTTCACGAAGATAAAAGAGATAGATTATGTTTCACTGGGGAAGCTATAAAAGTGAAAAGAAAGGTATAATCTCTTGGTCAAAGTGGTTGTAAAACTATACTTCGGAAAGAAACAAAGGTTCATGTAAATTCATTGTTGATAATGCTTTAATTCAGTCATTACAGGCGTAGTATTCTTTTTTGGCTTTCAGTTTATGCAAAACATATTCAGCAATTATCTCAGGATTTTCCGCATGTTTTCTATAAAAATTGCATTAAAATCGTTAAATGTTTTATTATAATTTATTATTCATTAAGTATATTATCTAGAGAAGAAATGAATATTTAAAAAAATTTTGCTCTAAATAAACATAAATGGGTTTATATAAAAAATATTTATGCTATAAATATTGATACGAAATGAATGAAAAATTATAAGATTCATGACAAAAAATTTTTTAATTAATAATTTAAATATCTTGTATACTAGAATTATACATATAAAATATTTAAAGGAGAAATCTCCATAAAAGATATAAAAAAATGTATGATTAAAAAGTTATTCAAATATAAATCCATAACTAGATTTAGATAAAAAAAAACACTATTAACATATTAAGGCAATTTTTACTTCCTCAGAATGAATATATTTGATTTTTTAAAAATAAAGTTTTACATGATAAATAGATTTCGAGGTATGAAATGAGAGTCTTAAAAATATTACTAAGAGCTTTTACGACTATGACCCAACTTATTGCAGGACAGCAAACAGAAACTGAGGTATGGGATAAAGTTACAAAGAAAATATATCTGATTAAAGGTATCGAAAAAACTTCTTAGTAAAAAAAGGCTTTTCAATAAATTTATGCTTTAAAATTTTAATTTTCTTTAAATATATGCATATTTTTCAGTTTTTAAAAATATCTTCTATGCACTAAATCTGAGATAGCAAGTTTGGTAAAACTATTTTTGAAACATTGCAGATTTCAATGTAACATATGTTTTTTCTGGTAAATAGAAATATAGGATTTAATAATTCAATAAAAGTAACGATATTTTAGATATAAATTTATCACACGATAGAGATTCTGGTAAATAGAAATAAAGGATTTAATAGATTCAGTAAAAGTAACGATATTTTAGATATAAATTTCTAATATCATAGGGATTCAGTACGTTAGCTTCTCAAATTTGCTAAATTGTACAGACACGTCAAATATGATTCCAATGATCCTTATATAAAATTCTACTTGATAAGATTTAATGTAAAAAATCTTATTAATTAAATAAAATAAAAATGATATTAATTTAAAATACTTTTTCTATTTTTTTTCAGTATTGAAGATTTTTGTTTGAATAATTCGTCTGTTATTAGTTTTTCTGAAAATAAAAGTTTTGCTACCAAACTTTTATTAAAATAAAGTTTTAAAGAATAGTGAAAATTTTCATTAAGACAGAGTTTTCTTTCTTGCAGAAAGTAGCCTCAGCCTAGTGAATACCAGCTCATGACTGAAGAATGAAACTTGAAGAAAAATATACAGAAAATTCTTTAATAGAAATTCTCAGTTAACTGCTTACATTTTTAGCCATATAGCTGATAGGTATTGAAATTGGAATCAAAATAGCCTCCAAGTATCAAAGTTAAAGGCATAGATTTTTTAAAAAAATTAGGTTTAATTATTATAAAAGTAACATTTAAAAAACTGAAAAGAATTATTCAAAAATTCTTCAAAAGAAATTCTTAATTCGCTGTTTAAATTTTAAGTCATACGGTTCATGATGCCAGTAGTTCAAAATTGGAATTAACATAACCTCCAAGCAAAGAAATTAGATTCATAATTTTTTAAAATTTATATTTAGTTATTTTAAAAATAGTATTTACTAATCCAAAGAAAAATATACAGAAAATTTTACAAAAGAAATTCTTAAATCATTTTTTTAGTCATACTGCTGCCTGCTGTTCAAAATTCGAATTAACATACCTCCAAGAATAGAAATAACAGTCATAATTTTTTTTAAAATTTACATTAAGTTATTTTAAAAATAATATTTACTAATTCAAAGAAAAATATAGTGAAAATTTTATAAAAGAAATTCTTAAATCACTGTTAAAGTCATACTGCTGCCTGCTGTTCAAAATTCGAATTAACATAGCCTCCAAGTATCAAGACCAAAGGCATGGATTTTATTTAAAAATTTTAAAATAAGTTGCTGTAAAAATAATAATTTAGAAAATATTAGCACCGGACAATATTTTCCATGGGAATATAAAGCGTGATAGAAATGCCTCGCTTACCTGTAACTGCTAAAAAGCCTAATACGACGAGCACCGTGCTGATACCCATCCTTTCGATTTTTTCTGATTCGCTTTCGAAAAATTCTATGTTCCAGGAGTAGCTCCTCAGGTAAACGGTTCTCGACCAATTCTGGTTCGAGCCCGAGTGAGGAATATCTTTTTGTAGCCGGATCGGTGTCGGAGGCAGTTACTAGGGCGCGACGCCAGCTCATTGGTCCGTTGGCCTTCTTCTTTAAAAAGATGCAAGAACGTAATAAAACAAGAAAAAAAAAATAATTCGAGAATAAGTTCTACGGGAAAATTCGTTCACTAATTCGCTTTTGTTTTTTAGCACTTTTTTTTTCTTTTGGTTTGTTCTATGACATTGAATTCGGAGAGTAATTTTTCTTGATGGTATTGTTATCGTTTGGGTTTGGTTACTGGAGGTTATGAGTGTTTTGTGGGGGCTGCAGGGATTTCGGACCGGCTACAGGTGTTGAATGGCTTGACCCAGATTTTTAAAATGTGTTCGATGAACCTCAGAGCGCATCGTCTGCTTCTTATGAAATAGGGTTAGTGTCACGCACGGTTTCGAACGCTGCACCGCTTTCGATTCAGATTTCGATCTCCACACCTAAGTAAAAGCAGATAAAAACAGAAAAAAAAAATTCGGAATATTTCGGTTTTATTTTCATTCAGCTTTCGAGAGAAATAGTTTTTCCACATTCCATGCTCTGGAACTTGAGTAACATACGCCTTGGTTAACTCATACGTTTGGAATAATTAATATTCTTTAGAGGTTGACTTTCTCCTACAATCTCTTTGTTTTCTTTTAAGATATGGGCTGTTCCAAAGGAAGTTATGCATATGAATTAGATAACAAAAAATGAGCATGTACTGCATATCAACCGAACTCACGAGAAATTATTTATTTCCTTGAAAAAATTTTAAACCCACCTACGATAAAGAAATATATTATAAAAGTACTCTAATGTAATGCTGTTGATTTATTTTTGTCTTAAATGTTATGTTAAAGCTTTGATAATTTTTACATAATAATTCTGATTAAAGTACAAGAGGAGGAATTGGATGACCCATTTGGTCCAAATGAGTTAATATGCCTTTTGCCGTAAGAAAGCGATGCTACTCACTATCTCTTATCACAGATAATTGTTCACAAATAATTCTGATTAATATAAGAGATAGAAATTATTTATTTCCTTGAAAAAATTTTAAACCTACGTACGATAAAGAAATATATTATAAAAGTACTCTAATGTAATGCTGTTGATTTATTTTTGTCTTAAATGTTATGTTAAAGCTTTGATAATTTTTACATAATAATTCTGATTAAAGTACAAGAGGATGAATTGGATCACCCATTTGGTCCAAATGAGTTAATATGCCTTTTGCCTTAAGAAAGCGATGCTACTCACTATCTCTTATCACAGATAATTGTTCACAAATAATTCTGATTAATATAAGAGATAGAAATTATTTATTTCCTTGAAAAAATTTTAAACCCACCTACGACAAAGAAATATATTATAAAAGTACTCTAATGTAATGCTGTTGATTTATTTTTGTCTTAAATGTTACGTTAAAGCTTTGATAATTTTTACATAATAATTCTGATTAAAGTACAAGAGGAGGAATTGGATGACCCATTTGGTCTAAATGAGTTACTATGCCTTTTGCCTTAAGAAAGCGATGCTACTCACTATCTCTTATCACAGATAATTGTTCACAAATTATTCTGATTAATATAAGAAATATAAATTATTTATTTCCTTGAAAAAATTTTAAACCCACCTACGATAAAGAAATATATTATAAAAGTACTCTAATGTAATGCTGTTGATTTATTTTTGTCTTAAATGTTACGTTAAAGCTTTGATAATTTTTACATAATAATTCTGATTAAAGTACAAGAGGAGGAATTGGATGACCCATTTGGTCTAAATGAGTTACTATGCCTTTTGCCTTAAGAAAGCGATGCTACTCACTATCTCTTATCACAGATAATTGTTCACAAATTATTCTGATTAATATAAGAGATTACGGATTGAAAGTTCCAAATGATGGGAATGACTTAATATGCCATATGTATCTGAAAGGTGAAGAAGTTTTATGGTGAATATAATTATAACAAATAAAGAGATTTGTCATAATTTCAATCAATGTGCTTGCCGAGAAAGTAATGTACAAGACTCAAAAAATCATAAAATGCGTGATATACGTGATGAAAAAATTGGTAGATTTTTTATTAGCCTCGCTGAAAAAGAGAATTCCTTCCGAAAAAACAGAAAAACTTTATAAACTATTTTATACCCGTTCCTAAAAAGAGTTGCTAGGCATTAATAGGCCAACCTTTTGTGTCGTCATGTTGTAGATCTGCAACATACCCCCAAACTAATGCTGTTTTTACACTGATATTTTAAAAGAACCTTTTGTTGATTATTGCTATCCTGCCACATTGCAATTAGCCGGACTAGATCGTATTAAGTTTCATTCAGCATTTGATGAAATTATTACTGTACCAGTTTCTATAAAAAGATTCTAGGTATTAACTCCTTCCGGTAAAATGACGAGTCTAGTCCGTCATTAGTTTTTCATCCCATACCGCACAATGACGAGCTACACTCGTCATGCGATTAAAGTTACTGTTAAATATGATAGTTAATTTAGTTTAAAATTTCTAGTGTACTGAATTTGGCAACACTTTTATCACTTGTGAAAATCACAAGTCACTATTGCATATTGTTTACTTAGAATTTCTTGGTACAAGTCATTGCCAAATTAATGAGTCAGAATAAAAGAAAACCTACTAAGAAATGCCGTGTGTGTTACAAGAATCAAATTAAAAGTGAGACTACTTGGCGGTGTAAACAATTAAGAATTCCTTTGCACTTTGTTTTGAAAAGTACCACTAACTTGAAGACTATTATCTGTATATCTTATTAATGTTTTGCTTTGATATTTTCTTAATTTTACTGTTTCTGATATTATTTAACACTATGTAAAAAGTGGATTTTAATTAAGAATATGTAAGAATTGTAAAATGAA
>CM063498.1:114470714-114473214 GCA_032207245.1 Pardosa pseudoannulata
TAAAAGAAAACCTACTAAGAAATGCCGTGTGTGTTACAAGAATCAAATTAAAAGTGAGACTACTTGGCGGTGTAAACAATTAAGAATTCCTTTGCACTTTGTTTTGAAAAGTACCACTAACTTGAAGACTATTATCTGTATACCTTATTAATGTTTTGCTTTGATATTTTCTTAATTTTACTGTTTCTGATATTATTTAACACTATGTAAAAAGTGGATTTTAATTAAGAATATGTAAGAATTGTAAAATGAAACAAGTTTTTTAAATAAAAATTAAATGGTTATTTCATGCACAGTTTTTCATTATTAAATCATACCGGAAGGGGTTAATGGATCAACCTTTTATATCAAGATGTTGCTGATCTGTAATTTACCCTATTTTGTAATTTACTAACCAATCTGTAATTTACTAAAGCTATTTACACACTGATCTTTTAAGTTTTGTTAATTGATGCTATGCTGCAACATTGCAATTAGAAAAACTAGATCGTAAAATTCCTGTCAAATATTCCTGCCCCTATTAAATTTAAGTCTCATATTGAGTTTTATTCATCATTTCAGTACATTCAGTAAATAGGTCAACAGGAATCTGTGGTCCGAGCCCATCATTCCTGGAGTTTCTTTCAGAGAACACGAATAGCAGAGAGGGAGAAAATAAACATCTAAATACATTTAGCATTTCAGAGAAAAGGTTCACATAAGTAGTTCACAGAAAGTGTTGGGAACTGAACTTCTTGGGCCAAGTTCTCTAATTCAGAATTTAGTAGGAAATAGGCTCAAGGATATTGAGTTGAATTGTCATAATATTAAGAAGTTTAAGTAATAATATTTAAATGAGAAATATGTACATTTAGATTGCTTGAGTTTGGGCTAAAAGAATATAAACAAGGTAAAAATGTAGATTCGTTTTAGTACATAATTCGAAAACAGTTTAGTCAGATGTGAAAGCATTAGAAAGTATAAAAATGTTCAGTGAACTTAAATAATTGTTAAACACAAATGAAAAATGCATTTTTTAAATAATTATGAGAGGTAGTTATCAAAATATAAAGCTCTGAGAGTTAAGTTAGGGGATCATGAAAATGTCAAAGCAGACAGTAGTAGTGGATCAATGGCAATCTTCGAATTGGACCTTCGAACTGGGCCCTAAAAGTACGATAATGTTAATAGAAAATGCAAGGAGAGGTTAAGGAGGTGAGAGTAACTCGAAAATAGTGGGGGATTGAAACTAGGTAAGTCTAATCCTATTGTAGACATTCAGTATTTGATAGAATAATTACTGAAAAAACTTATTAAATTAAAATTAAATATGGTGACAACAGAAATTGATTTATTACGAAAATAGTTTTAAATTTTTTGCGTAATGATAATAAATTTTAATTTCTTGTGTATTAAATTTTTAAAATTATTTTTTACGCGTTTTAAATTATTTATTATATCATCCGAGTAAATATTCTTTCAAATCGAAGTACGCAAGTATAATTAGCGTTATTCTTTCTCAATTTAGTAAACCACAGAAAAGAATAAAATCAAATGAAACATTTACTTATGTTCATTTTCTCTCTGTCTAACGGAGGATTTCAGCAATATGGAACCTATGATTAGAAGAAATGCTTTTAAGTTTCAAGAAATGAACCATTTGTACAGGATATCCCCGACTTGGAAATACAGTTTTCATCTACTGCCTCTGAAATGTGCTTCCTTTCCATCCGACCTGCGGAAGGAAATATGGACAGTTCAACTATTTTGGACTTTTCTGATAACAAAAACTGCACTTCTAATCGTTCCCTTCAAGAGCAATCTACGTATTTTGAAGTTATCAGAAAAATGCTGGAAAGACAATTGTGATGGCATGTAGGCTGCGGCCAAGGCCTAATTGGAAGGTTAGGGGGGAGTGGACCCTAAATTCTTCCCCCAAATTCTGGAGTCTACTGCATTGTATTGTATAATTGAAATAAAAAAAATTTTCACATACAAAATTTATTAAAAATCCATATTTAAGCATTTAAACACAATTTAATTTTTAAATAAAAATTTCAGCTTATTTTTTTAAAAATTTCAGTATTTCAAACTTCATTTTTGATGAGTTAGGGCTAGCTAAATTCAATGTGAGTAAAGTTTATCTTCTCCTAAACTATAGATCCGATTCTAAAAGAAATTGGTATAAATATGTTTCACATCACAGCAAATATACTATCGTCTTTAAGACATTCGAAATCCACTCCTTCCCCCCTTTTCGAGAGTTTAATGTCTTTATTTCAAAACCTATTTTCCCCGGTTAAGAACAGGCTATTAAATTTATCAATTTATCACATAATAAATAGGTTTGGTTTGGTTTGGTTTAACGCTACGGTCTACTGTTTGCACACGAGGCTAATGAGACTACTGCTTAAAGATTCGAACGGCTACGAACATTTATGATAGTGGGATTCGAAACGAACTCCTACCGATGATTAGCCCTAACCAATCGGCCAGCGTTCGGCTTAATAAATAGGTAAAA
>CM063498.1:114475714-114500714 GCA_032207245.1 Pardosa pseudoannulata
ACATGATCTTAATAGAATAAATTCTAAAAATGAAATAACCCTTGATAATCAATCAAGTAAAGTTTAATTTATTTTTCAATCTATGCTATTCAAGAAAAGGAAGGAAATTTTTAGATGTTATCCAGAAAATAAAATCTGCAAATTCATGCTACACCAAAAACGTTTTAAAAGTTCTTGAAAAACTCGCAGTGTTCTGCAAAGGCAATTTTATTTGGGCGGCACACCTAAATTATCGTAGTAAGCATTAGCATAATTTGAATAAAATAAGGTGACATATTTTTTATCACCCACACAGCAATATCGGATACTCGACAAGAAAAGATTTTATTTTAAACCGATCTATGTTAAAAAGCAAAGCGTTTTAAACATCGACAGAAAGCTTTTTGATGTTTTTCCAGTCTCAGATTAAAAGCCAACTGGTAACAAAACAAAATTCAACTACAAATCAACTATCAACAAGTGAGAAATAAACGAAAAACCATAAAAGAACTTTCAAAATGACAAATTTTGACCAAAAAATAGGAAATAATTTTTTTTTGTTCTGTAAAAAATCCAGTTAGGTATATGTTTCACTATCAAAATACATTTTTCCAATTACATGATTATTTTACTGCACTAAAACTTGTTTTTGTCATACACCCATATTTTAAGATTTTGAAAATATTTTCATAGTTGACGATTTTTGTATTAAAGAAGTAATTTTGAAATGTTCCAGGTGCATAACTTTTACGTATTTCACATTCAAAATTTTTGCTAATTTATATTAACACATTGTATGCAGGACACGTACTAGTACGTTTTCTAACTATTGATACTTGAGCGTGGGTCATGTACTAGTACGGGTTAGTGTAACTACATGGTTTGTTTCTGGGTAAAAAAATAACTGTATACACAAGAAAATGAAGCTGAATGTTCTTGTCTGCTACATAGACTTTGGAAAATTTAGACAAATAAAAACTAGTTTTTACATTATTAGTTTTATGATTGCTCTTTACTTCTTTTATAATGTAAAAATGTTTTAAATAACATAATTCGAAAAAAATTAAAACTATATACTATATTTCTATTTTATTTTTCATATTTACGATACTATTATAAATTTATTCACTATTTTTTGTTTACAAAAATCTTATGGTTGTTGTTTATATATTTATATTTATATATTTGTTTATTTATTTAAATATAAAATACGAAAAGTTGCTTAAAAAATTAAATAATTTTCGATTTATTGAAATTTAACTTAATAACTAAATTTACGAGCAAAACGCCAGTTCCCGGTACAATTCCGCTGCGAAATGTAACCGCACACAATGTGTTAATGCGTTTGTGCTTAGACTGGATGTGCTTTTTAAATTCAATGACCCTGATTTCCTTCAGACTGCATAATAGATGCTTGATGCCTTGTAACAGGGGGTGCCTAACTTGACGGGTGCAAGGCTTCAGTGATATCATGCTTTTAAATCTTCAAAATGTTCTTTAATGATCATCATCAGTAGGGAGGGGTATATATTTTGGCTTCTGATTCCTTTTCTCCTCTCACCTGCCAATCTTCCACTTAGTGGACATCTAGATGCACAGGTTTTTCCTTTACCATCTCTGTGTGTGCGAAGAGGTGTTTAGTGCCTGCCAGGCTCAAACCATGCATCCCGGAATTATAGCCCAGTACATTGACTACTAGGCCTTTTCGAGCCCAGCATAATTATTGTAGAGAACATAAGGGGATATTTATTCGGAAACGATACTTTGAGAGGTAGCTGTGGCCAATCTTAAGATATCTAGAGATACCTTCTTGTCAACGTAGGAATATTCAAAACTTTGTTTTTAATTAAAGAAAAAAAACCATTTGCATGCGGAAGGAGAAGGAATATGAACGAACCAAGTAATCAGAACTAAACACTAAGTTCTAAATTAAACAAAATTGTTCTCTGGTCAGAAGTTAACATCCAATTCCTGAAAGAACTATAAAAATAGTTAAATTTGCCTAATTTAAGTATTTTTTATCTTTGTTTATCTTCTTGTGTAGATTCCTCTAAAGGTTTCTTTATTTCTGTAAATTAATTGCTTGTTATTTAGATTAAAAAAATTGTGTTAAAATGTTTTATATTTCCCCCTCATCATAAAATTGTCTTTTAGGACTGCAGATTTGTTATGGTGGACTTTTGTAGAGGTTCCCTCACGCTTTCTGCTTTTTTTGTGTTGTTTTCTCTTTTATTAAATTAGTCTCTCGCAGGAACACTAAAAAAGCCTTACACCATCAATGGAAGGCTGCTTCTTTTGAGTAATTGCCACCTTTTTAATTGGATTTCTTGATAAATCTTTCAATTAACTTTTTGGTAGTTTACAAAGGAATATGGTTATCAAATACTTCTATCATTTTGGCCCCCTTTTACCAAGAAGTATGCTAATTTGTATACCGAGTCTACATAAAATGCGTTTCATTATAAAAAAATAAATAAATAACATTTTATTAAGATGTGCGAAGATATTTCCTATGACTTACACATATGAGTTCAAAATTTAAGCAATGATTATTTATATTTTACCTATATCGCAAGGTAAATATTACTTCTCTCTATGTTTTTCATTACTCGTTTTATACCACTCACAATGGTCATTTTTGCTATATTAATGATTATACATCTTAATTATTGTAGATACAAATATCTTTTATTCATTGATACGCTCCTAATTTAGTAATAATTATGACTGTACCTTTATAAATTTGCTTTGAAGAAACTTATAGCATATTTCCATAAAAATTTAAAATCTTACGGAAAATGTACATTTTGAAATCATTCAACAACTTTAAACACCTACAATTATAATATTATAACACATGCTTTTTTTTAAGTATGGAAATTTTAATATCGATTTTCAAAGGCAATGTTGGAAGCTTAAATAGTTAAGATTCAATTGTTGAAAGTTAAAAAATAGACCCTTACTAAAAATAAAAGCAGACTTTGACTCGAAAACATTGCTCTGAATTTCTGTTTCTGGGAGTTTTAGTTTCATAACATTGAATATTTTGTTTTGTGTACGTTTTCAAAGGAAACAAATCTCGTTTCAGAGACATATTAAGTTCAAGAGGACATGATCCCAATTTATCTTGTTTTTGTAAAACATTCCACTTTAAGCGGAGACATTTCCTAGAAATGAAAAATGCAGATAAAAATTTGGCCAAATGTGAATGAGAATGGCATTTCATGCATTCCTTTTGCAGTGCTGGATTTTGGTATAATTTTACAAGCTAAAGTGCATTTTTTTAAACTGTATCTTTAAAAAAAACTTCAATAGATAATGTTTTCTGACATAACTAGAATCTTTACAAAATATTATTTAAAATAAAACATAAAATAATAACATTGTCTGTGTTTTTATTTTTTAAAGTTATAAAGTGATAAAAATAAGTTTTCGAAATAATAAATTGGGGGAAGTTTCATAAATCATAAAATAAGAATAATTTATCAAAATATTTAATGCGAATTCTTTGTTTCAACATGCTATACTTGCTTCCGATACATGCATACTTAAGCATGTCATACATATTAAAATAGCTAAATGAAAAAATTTTTAACACGTCTTGTATGAACTCTAAAGAGTTATAAAAATGATTTTATGTAATGCTTATCGATAGATATCTTATTGAAAGATATCGATATAGCAGTAAAGTCTGTGGAAATATTTAGATAATATAATAATTTGACAAGATCATAAAAAATTAAATTCTGCGTGATTAAAACAGTAAAATCTTAAGTTAATCTACTGAGTGCTGTGCACTTACTAAAACTAATTAAAGTGTTATTTCTACTTACTCATTCTCAAAAATCTAAAAGTTCCAGATCTAAAGACTTAAGAAATACATTTTTATGACTGCTTCCAGACTACCTATCTTCATTGTCAATAATCCAATATGCTGCAATGTGCAGTTTTGCTGAGAAATATTAGTTTTTAACATTCATTATTCAATATTCCAAATACAGGGATTTTGTAACCTTTATGCAACTGAAAAGAATACGAAATGCCTTGCAGAGTTGTTCAATAATAAAGAAGGAACTAAAGTCAATTAATGGCCAATTAAAAATTAAATAGTGATGTAACGAATAGTAAATTGGCCTAGTAGCCGAATAACAAACATTCGCCCAAATTTTAAGCCGAATGTTTACTTTTTTAAAAAGTTTCACATTTGACTGTAATTTTGTAATTAAAACAATTTTAAAATTGAAAATTGAAAATTAAATAAATATTAACGAAACTGCACTTTTTAATCCTTATGTATCTAAAAATAATTTGATGCATTTTTGTATTATTATAATTATATAACCATGCGTTATATAATTATGTTATAATACATATATGTTTATTATTATATAATCATTTGTACCCTATATTACTCATATATTGATATTATCAGATAATAAAATTTTAATTTCTCGTTATTAAATTGCTCCTAATCATCAGGAGGAAATTTTGATTGTTGATCTAAATGGAATTCAGACTTCTATTTAACAAACCTATATATTTGCATTTTAATATAAAAGGTACCAATCCCTTTTTAAATGCATATAATGATGAAGTTACAAATATAAAACGTTTTTATTTAAACAACATTTTTAAATGCATATATGCAACTTAAATTGAGTAAATGTTAGATTTTCTAACAATTAACGCAGTGAAATGTAACTCTGCAATATTCTTCGTTGAAAATATTTAAAAGCACAGCTAAAAATTGGATTTCATTATCTTGAATGAAAGCACAGAGTATATCTTTATATTGCAGACAACGAAAATTCAGATATTTACTTACACACCTTAAGTCAAATATATACATCAGAACTTTATCACAATTTAATTTTTGTTTATTTTTTTAGGAGTAGAAAAGTAGGTTTATAATTCGTTATTTATTTATTTACTTTTTGTAATAGCTGCTTTAACGGATTATTGTACCGCTAAAGATCTAGCTTTCAGTCTTTTATCTTTTGCATTTTCTCTTAAATGTTATTAGATTTTTTAATGTAAACCTTCCCTTGCTCTGAATTTCGATTTTTTGTATATTTTACTTTCAGATAATTCACAGTCTTGATCATTCATGTTGATTCTATAAAGCCTTCATATGTCATTTAATGAAAATTCATTAATACTGTTTTCTCTTTCTGTCCTTGATTGTAAAGAATAGAGGTAGACAATCTAGTTTAAATAGTGTTTTAAAGTTTTAGATACGTTAATTAAAATGTAATAAAATATAATTCCAAAATCTGTACCTTATCTAAAACGGTTATTTTTGTCAAATTAGAATAAAAATTTGAGAAAATTTCTTTTCATAGGTGTTGATATGTATAACACACAAAAGATTTTGTTGATGAAAACCGAAGTCTTGCAGATCCTCAGTCCAGTTAAGTTAATGATAAATAACCTAAACTGTCCATTAATATAGAAGATGTTGGCTTTTAAGTCCAGGTGGGAATCAGTTAAAAATCCTAACATGTGTGCATTTAATCAGTATGAAAAATGTATATGTATGACGATACCGAGTAGACAAGCAGTGTGATGACATTTTTATTTAGGTTCTTCAAAAGTTTACAGATTGTGTGTAATTAATCTTTCTATAATACTTGTTCAACCATTTGTATCGTAAACAAAAAAACATTTGATAACAGAAATTTACGAACATGTGCTGGCATAGATGACTAAGAAGGGATTCATTTGAGCAAGATTCCCTTTAAAGTAGGTGAAACAAAACAGTATATCCTTTTCTTAATGGTAACACAACTTTGTTGCCATCCACAAACTGTTCTAAAACCCAATTAATATGCTGCAAATTGCTATTGCTTTCGATTGAAACGCCACTATTAATCATCAAACATGATACAACTGTTTAAAATGCTTAAAGGTATAAGAAAAAGACAGTATATATTATATAGACGTAAAATGTTTGCATGATGAAAAAAAAGGCAATTGTCAAAAAATGACAAACTTATCTCTCCTGACAAGCAGTGGAGTAGCAAATGGGGGGAATGTGGAAGTTGTAATCCCCCCCATGAAGTATGTTTCTGAATACATGTATTATATACCTAAGAACTGCTTTATTAATTTTAAAATATGAGTTGAAGAGAGAAAGACCCTCCCCCATGAACATTTTTTGATTCGTCTTTTACTGATTGATCCTTTATACGTTCTCTACTAGCAATTATTAGTTGTCGCTTTAAAGGATTTTAAACGTTGTCGGAGATATGTTCTGACCCATAAGTGGAGTTATAACTGAACTAGTGCTAAATCGAAGTATATATATATATATATATATATATATATATATATATATATATATATATATATATATATATATATATATATATATATATATATATATATATATATATATATATATATATATATATATCGAGAGAGAGAGAAAGAAAGAGAGATACAGATAGATGGATATATTTGGTGCTATTTTCGTCGATTAAAACAGAACAATAAGCAAAGCATCTAATTTTCAAAGGAAATTATAAAGGACATTGAATAATAGGCATGTTTATTATCAAATTGAAAAGATTTGCAAAAACGTTTGAAATATTTTGAGTTCCATGGTGAAAAATGATTATACCTTTGAACTGCTTGCAATCACATAAAGATGGGCAAAAATTGTAGGAACATAATTTAACATAAAGCTACTACCTTATATCCAAAAACTTTCTGTGGTCAGATGATGACAAAATAGTCTGACTGTTCAATTTAGGAGCCAGAGTTTTTAAGATCCAGTTCGCAGTGTTAGAATAAGAGTTCACAGCTGTTAGAAATCTAGTTACAGATCACAGTTTAGCTATATTTCAGGCAGCAGAACATCGACCATGACCTTTTGAACTACCCAGTCAACTATGTTTCAAAGTTTAGATGTATCATGGTTCGTGATTTTATCATATATTGGGATAAAATTTTATCTTTTTTTTCTTATTCTTGTAAATAAAAAAATTGCTTCGTTTTACAATCAAGCTACTAAAGGTTATTGATATGCAAACTGACTGGAAAGAAGCGGTTAAGCAACTGTAAAACAACTGTGTGTTTTTTTCAATTGTTTTACGACAAGTTACCAAGGTGTAAGTCTTCAAACTCCCTAAGCTTGTGTGGACAGGAAAGACATGTTCGGACTGCCGCGAGTTCTTTTTTGATTATTTCCTTTTTGAAATTTGCGTAACCTACGAAAGAGAAACTTCCTTCAATACGTTCATAAGTGTTTTAGATCCATCTATGTGAGAAAAAAATAAGAAAAAGACCTTCCATCTCGGGACTGTTCTACTCGGATGCTTTTCAAAACTAGGCTAATTCTGGAACCCAAAATCGAGAACAAACTATTCGCAACCGTAACCTCGAATCTTCTATTTAGAGCCGCCCGAGCGAAAAGGATAAAGCGAGATCCTCCCGCTTTTTGCTAAAAACATAGCATAGAGATCCACATTCTTGGAGCTGTTTTCATACACAGAATACTGGAACGAGTTTTCTTTACAGAAAGAAGAAAATAAATAAGCCGGTGTAAAACACCTTCGATGATTGCCCTGAATGGCAGTGTGACTACTTAAAAGCACATTTTCGTATTCAAAGTCAGAAGCCATTCATCATACCGAGATGTTCTATTGTTACAAACGGAAAAACTTTCTTTTTACGACCATAAAGACGTTTTTAAGGAGTTGCCTCTCAACCTTCAACGTTAATCACAAAAACAGTGAAACAATACAGTTTAAATTTTTTAGCCTTATTCCCAGGGACTCTTCTTTTGAGTTTGACAAAGTACGACATATTTTCTTTATTAATACTTTTTTGAGGCGTTAGGCAACTCGCTTGGTATTTTGATGAGGCAAACTCTCCTAGTAGTCTTATTTAATACAAATAATAGGCTGTTATATCTTCCCTTTAAATCTGCAGTTCAGAACAAATTTTAGAATAGGTGGAGGGAAAAGGAGCTGTGTTGATCAAGAATCGTTCTTCTTCTAATTAAGTTCTAGATTGTAAAATGCTTAAATGAAAACTTAAAAGTTTTCCCTCTATCAATAAATCATCAACAATGTTCGAATGAACATCATGATTTCAATATACCAAAATTCCAAAAGAAAAAGAAAAATTCTTTTGAGTTTAACAAAGTATGACATTTTTCTAGTACTACTTTTTTGAGGCGTTAGGCAACTCACTTGGTATTTTGATGAGGGTAACTCTCCTAGTAGTCTCACTAAATACAAATAATGGGCTGGTAAATCTGCAGTTCTAAACGAAATTTAGAAGAGGTGGGGGGAAAGTGAGTTGTATTGATCAAGAATCATTCTTCTTCTAATTAAGTTCTAGATTGTAAGGTGTTTAAATGAAAACTTAAAAGTTCGCTCTATATCAATAAATCATCAACAATGTTTGAATGAACATCATGATTTCAATATAACAAAATTCCAATAGAAAAAGAAAATTCTACTTCATCTATGAATCTTCTAATTATGCCCAAGATTGCTATAAAAACCTTAAAATATCATATAAGAATGAAACATTTTAGATATTTTTTACCAAAGCTTTTGTTGTTTTTTTTTTAAACCTTATTCCCAAGATCTCTTCTGAGTTTGACAAAATACGACATATTTTTTTATTAATACTTCTATGAGCCGTTAGGCAACTCACTACCTTGGTATTTTGATGAGGGAAACTTTCCTAGAAGTCTCACTAAATACAAATAATGGGCTGGTATATCAGACCTTTAAATCTGCAGTTCTGAATGAATTCTAGGATAGGTGGAGGGAAAAGGAGTTGTGTTGATCAAGAATCGTTCTTCTTCTAATTAAGTTCTACATTGTAAAATGCTTAAATGAAAACTGAAAAGTTTTCCCTCTAACAATAAATCATCAACAAAGTTCTAATGAACATCATGATTTCAATATACCAAAATTCCAAAAGAAAAAGAAAAATTCTTTTGAGTTTGACAAAGTACGATATTTTTCTAGTAATACTTTTTTGGGGCGTTAGGCAACTTACTACCTTGGTATTTTGATGAGGGTAACTCTCCTAGTAGTCTCACTAAATACAAATAATAGGCTGGTAAATCGGCCCTTTAAATCAGAAGTTCTCAACGAATTTAAGAACAGGTGGACAGAAAATGAGTTGTGTTGATCAAGAATCGTCCTTCTTCTAATTAAGCTCTAGATTGTAAGGTGTTTAAATGAAAACTTAAAAGTTCCCCTCTATCAATAAATCCTCAACAATGTTCGAATGAACATCATAATTTCAATATACCAAAATTCCAAAAGAAAAAGAAAAATTCTACTTCTTCTATGAATCTTCTAATTATGCCCCAGATTGCTATAAAAACCTTAAACTATCATATAAGAATGAAATATTCTAGATATTTTTTTACCAAAGCTTCTTTTTTTTGTTTTTTTTTTTAAATAAGTATGCTTAAAACTTCTTAAAACTGAACTAGTACTATCTGCATTTTTAAATTTTTAAAATTGTATATTTGTATATAAATCAGAAGAAAACTTTTAAAACACTCAAAAAAATTTAGTTGCATTAAAACTTTGATCTCAAAACAATAATTTAATCTGTTTCTCTTAAATATCTTTTTATAATTATTTTATGAAATATATTTTAAAAATTTAAAGTCGTGTTTTCTAGTATCAGTCTTTTAAAGCTTTATGCTTTGTAAAATGTATTAAAGTCAATTAGTCCTTCCTAAATTATAATACATATTGCATTATTATATATATGTTTGTATACAGATCAAAAAGAAACTTTTAATATACTTAAAAAATATTGGTATTAAAACCTTAAAAATAGAATATAAGAATGAAATATTCTGGATGTTTTTGACCAAAGCTTTCGGTTGTTTTTACTTAAAATAAGTATGTTCAAAACTTCTTAACATTGTTCGAATGAACATCATGATTTAAATATATCAAAATTCCAAAAGAAAAAGAAAAATTCTACTTCGTCGATGAATTTTCTAATTATAAGAATGAAATAGTCTGGATATTTTTACCAAAGCTTCTGTTGTTGTTTTTTTAAATAAGTATGTTCGAAACTTCTCAAAACTGAACTAGTACTATCTGCATTTTTAAATTTTTAAAATTGTATGTTTGTATATAAATCAGAAGAAAACTTTTAATGTACTTAAAAAATATTAGTCGCATGAAAACTTTGATCTCAAAACAATACTAATCTGTTTCTTTTAAATATGTTTTTATAATTATTTTATGAAACATATTTTAAAAATTTAAAGCCTTGTGTTTTCTAGTATCAGTTCTTTCAAAGCTTTATGCTTTGTAAAGTATATCACAGTCCATTAGTCCTTCCTCAATTATGATGTCTATTGCACATGTTTGTATACAGATCAAAAGGAAACTTTTAATATACTCAAAAAATATTATCTGCAAGAAAACTTTGATCTCAAAACAATTATTTAATTCGTTACCGTTAAATAATTTTCTATAATTAGCTTATATTACAAAAAATATGAAGCATTGTGTTTTCTAGTATTAGTTCTTTCAAAATTTTATGCTTTGTAAAATGAATCACAGTCAATTGATCCTTCCTCGATTATGATGCCTATTGCATTATTACATGTACGTTTGTTTATAGATAAAAAGGAAACTTTTAATATACTCAAAAAATATTATCTGCAAGAAAACTTTGATCTCAAAACAATTATTTAATTCGTTACTGTTAAATAATTTTCTATAATTAGCTTATATTACAAAAAATATGAAGCATTGTGTTTTCTAGTATTAGTTCTTTCAAAATTTTATGCTTTGTAAAATGAATCACAGTCAATTGATCCTTCCTCGATTATGATGCCTATTGCATTATTACATGTACGTTTGTTTATAGATAAAAAGGAAACTTTTAATACACTCAAAAAATATTATCTGCATGAAAACTTTGATCTCAAAAGAATTATTTAATTCGTTACTGTTAAATAATTTTCTATAATTAGCTTATATTACAAAAAATATGAAGCATTGTGTTTTCTAGTATTAGTTCTTTCAAAATTTTATGCTTTGTAAAATGAATCACAGTCAATTGATCCTTCCTCGATTATGATGCCTATTGCATTATTACATGTACGTTTGTTTATAGATAAAAAGGAAACTTTTAATATACTCAAAAAATATTATCTGCAAGAAAACTTTGATCTCAAAACAATTATTTAATTCGTTACTGTTAAATAATTTTCTATAATTAGCTTATATTACAAAAAATATGAAGCATTGTGTTTTCTAGTATTAGTTCTTTCAAAATTTTATGCTTTGTAAAATGAATCACAGTCAATTGATCCTTCCTCGATTATGATGCCTATTGCATTATTACATGTACGTTTGTTTATAGATAAAAAGGAAACTTTTAATACACTCAAAAAATATTATCTGCATGAAAACTTTGATCTCAAAAGAATTATTTAATTCGTTACTATTAAATAATTCTCTGTAATTAGCTTATGTTATAAAAATATAAAGCATTGTGTTTTCTAGTATCAGTTCTTTTAAAGCTTTACGCTTTGTAAAATGCATCACAGTAAATTGATCCTTCCTCAATTATGATGTCTATTGCATTATTACATGTACGTTTGTTTATAGATAAAAAGGAAACTTTTAATACACTCAAAAAATATTATCTGCATGAAAACTTTGATCTCAAAAGAATTATTTAATTCGTTACTATTAAATAATTCTCTGTAATTAGCTTATGTTATAAAAATATAAAGCATTGTGTTTTCTAGTATTAGTCCTTTGAAAGTTTTATGCTTTGTAAAATGCATGACAGTCAACTGATTCTTTCTCAATTATTATGCCTATTGCATTATTACATGTACGTTTGTTTATAGATCAAAAGGAAACTTTTAATACACTTAAAAAATATTATCTGCTTGAAAACTTTGACCTCAAAACAATTATTTAAAGTACTGTGTTTTCTAATATTGGTCTTTTCAATGCATTATGTTTTGTAAAATATATCACAGTAAAGTAGTCTTTCATGCCAGATGAAAATCCGTATTAAAAAGGAAATTCATATTCTATTGTTCTTTTCTTCAAGATAATAATTGCATAAATTTTTTTCTTTGGATATATAATCTACTTTTATGTAGTTGAGTCATTCGACATAATTTAGGATTATCAATACAATATTTTAAAGTAACCAGTTTTTTTTTTTAATTTATAGAATTTCAGGTCATGCAAAAGAAAGAAAAGTGCATCACTATTAGACCTACTGATTAAAATCAGAGAAATGCATGGTCAAGCAATAACACAATTTTAATGGTATCGAGCATATAATTACGTACAAAACAGAACCAATGGCAACCAACCCACAAGCAAACATCAAATGAGTTCAAAAATTTCAAGTAGACCGTTAAGATGGTACCAATAGTTAAATCCATCGCGTGTCGTGAGTTCAAATTACAGAAGCATTTAAACCTGATTTGCATGGTATTCTTAATGATGTTTATCTGAGGCTTTATAATCATGTAGCGAAATAAATTACGTTTTCAACGTCAAATCTAGTTTGAAAAACATTTGATACAAAGTAGCATATAGCCCGACATAAGACAGGATCTGTAAAATTTTTATTTCCAGAATTGTGAAGTACCCTATAGCCCCGTTTACATGTGCCAGTCAAGTACCCTTCATTTTACCCGGGTAAAGGGATTAGGCTTGGAAGGTCGGAGAAACCCGTTTACATTGTCAATTATTTCTACCCTCCATTTCGCTGGGATCGTAACAAGAAGTCACGTGATCATACGGGAAGGCATTCCCATCATTCCGTGCTTATACTACTTCCGTGCTGACTAGCTACTGTTTACAAAATGCGACAGCTACATCACAAAAACTGAAATGTCCCATTAGCCCTGTGTCAACATACATTATAGAAAAGTTTAAAAATATTATTCAACCTTATTACTTAGATATTAAGTGTTCTCAAACTGTTATTAGACAATTAAAGATACATTTTAGCATATTTTAATTTTTATTTTTCAGCAATGGATCGAAGAAAATTAATAATTCCGTTATTTTGATTTAATATATTTTCACAAAATTGCTCTATTTTTTTCTTCAGCTGCCTTCTCAGCCTCTTCTTCGAATTTTAAAATTCTATCTATTGTTTATTTTTAAACATTTTTTAATGTTTCTTCCATCATATTTATCTTTTTTTTTGTTTCCTATCAGAACTTATAACAAAACAAAAATTTTACATTTCATTAATAATGAGTTAAACTTTATTTTGAAATGTTAGCTAATAACATATATGCTTCTTTTAATTTCATTCAGTTGAAAAATAATGATTAATTATAAAAAAACCAACAAACTAATAATTGGTTTTAGGTCGAAGTTTTCTTTTCGAACAAGCGCTCAATTTTTATTACACCTTTAACAGCAGCGGAATCGGCCATTTTGGAATAAATAGTCTACATGCGCAAAGAATGATGGGAAAGGAGAGTAAACTCTGCAATTACCCGGGTAGAAAGATTGGTTCTTTCTACCCCTCAATTTTTTCCCTAGCTAGGGATAATTCTTGAAAGGGGAGTACAATTCACGGATCTACCCTGCATTTTACGCTGCTTTTGGCTCATGTAAACGGGGCTTATGAGGCACGTAAAAAGTAGTTTGTGTTTTGGCTGAGAATTATCTGGTGCATGCTCAATAATTTGTTTATCTTTACTGACCGCACGTTAGTTGCCAACTTTAATTTATCTTGTCATATTATGTGATAGGAAGGTCAGCAGAGGTTTTAATATTGGCAGTGATTATTTGGCGGTACATATGAATGATGTTCAAAATTAAGCGAATTGATTGCAAACCGTGTGGTTATGTATAAAAAACAAACACACAAACGAACAAACTTCTTAATTTTCAAAGATATATAACTTAAACGCTAGATATTTAATAGTACGTGAAATAACCCCTAGACTTTTATGAAAAGAATTTGTTGTTAATACCGGGGATAAAATTTTCATTGCAACCAAAAGTAATCGATGATTAAATTTAAAATTAGCACATATGTTCATAATCTATTATTAAATACAAATATAATAGAAAGTTATTCACGTAATATCTAAGTTCAGTGATAAAGTGTGTGAAAATAATGCTAAATAATTTGAAATAAGAAATGATTAAATGAGATGGTTAAAGAAATGACGTCATAATGATAAAAAAAAATGTTATTTTCATCTACTTATAATGTGATAAATTGAAGAATTTAATCTCCTACTCTTAACCAGTTAAAATAGGGCTTGAAATAATTGCATTAAATGATTGAAAATGGGAAGGGGTGGATTTCGAACGTTTTCGAACTCGCTTTTAATTTTGTTAACCCTAACTCATCAAGAATCCAATATGGATGCCTCTATCCATTTCAGGTCCAACCACTTCATAAATTCGAGGACAAACGGACAGATAACTTATGATCTTATTATATAGGAGATGATCACTTTGATACTGAATGAGAAAATTTAAATTTTAAATAGAAGGTCTTGTTTTCAGCTATCTTCTTCTTACGATAGTATATTCCTTTCAACATCCGTTGTATGAAATTATTAATTTTTTTATTTCACAATATTTGAGGAAGTAAGCTTATTTAAAACAAATGCACTCAGAATGTCTAAGACTAAGTATTAATGAAACATAATACAAAAACCACACATAGAATATAATTTTAATTCACTTATCCTTCAATAATTCTTCATCGTTTTTGATTATTTCATATTTTTACAAGTTTTATTTTGTTTCACATTCTATTTATTATTTACTTCTTTTTTCGTACCATATTATTTTATTTATTATTCATTGATTAATCTACATTTTAGTATGAATTTTTTTAACAATACTTAATTTTCTGTTTATGTTATTTTACAATAATTCATTTAAGTTCTTTTCTTTAGATTTATTTAGGCATTTCCTTGAAATGGATGATGACGTTAAGAAACGTTTTTGTAAAGGAAATATTAACTTAAAATTACGAAATTTAGTACAGATATACAATGAAGAATGAGTAAATTAATCACATTAAAAGTTTTCTTAAAAACAAGCTATATTTTTTAAAAATTTATTTTTTTTATGAAAAGTTTTGTTAATTTTTCAAATGGTCTTTGCTTTATAATTTTTCATAGATGCCTACTTCACACTAATAATATATATTAAAAAAATTATGAGTATCCATTTTAACTGTTGACTTCATTTAAATCATTCAATTCAATTTTGAAGCGAAAATTTTGGAATTTTTTATAAATTTCAATGTTAAGATATAAAAATACTTCACATAAATTAAATATTTAATTAACCGACTAAGTAATACCCAGAAATGTTTGAAAGATAATTTTAAGTAATAATAAAGTCAAAATAATAGGGAAAATAGAAAATTAATGTGTAAGAAACATTTAACAAATCATAAAATATTTTTGAAAACTGAATTTTTAAAAAGTTAAATGATTTTCAAAAGTGTTTTAAAGGGGATTTAGTTCTACTGCAATACACACGTGTGCAAATTTTCAAATCTGTAAGTCAATAATTTACAAACATGGTTTGAAATGTCCTTTAGTTCTAAATTTAAAGTTCCAGAGTTACGAGGTATGCTTGTTAAAATTGAACACAGCGAAATGTTACAAGTTATTTTCTTGCTTACTTCAAAACTTCCTGTTGCGAAAGACGTAAAGCTACAAATGCATTGCAATCATTGACAGGCAGAGTATAACGCGTTTCTCCATAATCATGTTTTCTTTTGAAAATAAAAGCGGTATAAATTGCGGAAGCATTCATTAGCTTTCAAAAGTTCATTTATTTTCCGAACACAGAAAGTGCCAATTTTATTTTGCGAATAAAAAATATTTCTAAACTTCGTTAACGAGAAGTGTGTTTCGGTAGGTCAAAATGAAACAATTGCGTGTGAACACAAGTCATGAAGACGAACGAAATCGTAATATTTTCAACGAGGTTTATGTGGTACATTCCGTGACATTTCTAATAAACAACGTGACTGCATTTCTTTCCGAAAACACCCAATTTTTTTTTCTCTCAGTGAAAAACACGCTAAGTTATTCTACCATGCAAACTATTTTCCGGATCTTTTGACCTCGCTTTCATAAGTCATACGGATAAATAGTGCTGAAAATGAAATATTTCAAATTCGTATATTAATTTTCTCAGAAAAATAGCTGTTAAAATTGCGTTTATACGGTTCCCCCAATTCAGTTTAAAAGTCTTCCTTGGTATTCTTTAACAACCAGGATACTGGTATAATAACAAAGAGGTATGAACGATATTTTGCGTGTATGTTTAATAAGAGTTTTCGCCTGTTTTATGAAGAATTATGTAAAAAAAAAAGTTCGTCACATGAAACGCACTTTTGTGAGAAATGGAAATGTGCTTTAGGGAATAAAAGTTAATAAAAGAGTCAGCAAGCGTCTGTTGAATAGCTTTGAAACCGTTGTAAAGATAGTCTACATCTAACGTTCTTTGAGAGCATGCTTTGTTTGTATTCTGCACATATTAAATGCTTGATAATGACTAATAATAAAATCTTTAAACGTCTCGGTATTTAGGTACCTTACTGATGATCTATAAAGTTATTAAAGCATCCATCCACTTTGACCGACTGCTTAAAATTGACTTTAGGAAACAAAACACATCGAATAATTATTTAAAGAAATTTCAGTAAAATTTTGACATTAATTTTACTTTATTGATTACATTTTTAAATATCTATACAAATTTCGACTTTCTAGTGTTTCATTTTTACGAAAGTTCTGTTTAAAAAGTTAATGATATTGGTATTAATTTGTTGGCAGAGCAATGGTATGTATCCTCAAATGTGATGAAATGTTCAGAGAATTCTTTCTTTATTGCTTGCCAAGAACAATAATCAAACAGACAAACATTACCATATGCAAAATTAGCTCGATGAGTGTAATCCTCTGAATTTCCCTGATGACAAGAGGGTGCTCTGCAATGTAACTTAACCTCCAACTATAGTTTTTCAACTTTGTTTTTTAGTTCTTGTACTAGTAATGTAGTGGGAATTGGGTAGATTTAATCGACCACTTTTATAGATATTTTTTAACTAAATACTTAATTTTAGTGACCGTTTTGAAACTCTTTTGTTATAGTCAGTTTTTTAGCTGAGGCTTTTTCTTCACCGTATAAGGACCGACACTAACTTATGATATAACTTATCATTATCATACTTATAATATTAGAGATCATTTCTCTTAGTCACAAGTTCGATGTCTGCCCGAATCAATCAAGTAAGCTGCGTGGAGTTACCTTGGTGTCCTTAAACTATAACACGAACTTGAGCACTCTACCCATAGAAAACCTCTATGTACCGATCTTCTCAAGCACTCCGATCTTTTGGGTATCTATTGGCTTTCTTTGGTGCACTCTGGCATGCCGGTGAAGTGATTCGTCGCCCGACTTCTCCTTGACAAAATATATTATATATTTTAGACAACTATTGGAAAACATATTATTACAAAAAGAAAAGAGGCATTTCTTAGCCAAATTAGTGATTGACTACAGTTGAATGAACTTCTTGACAATTATGAATGTCATAATATATTAAATATAATAAGTTTAAAATCTTAAATATATTGCACCTAAAATCTTTAGACGTTTATGTCGTATTTACCTGTTTCATATTTTGAACTTTAAAAGCGTTCACGGTTAATTTATTTTTTATTTTGACATATAATAGACCCAACATGATGCAAAGTGTTTTAAAGGCATATTTCCTGGTTAAATAGTTCACAAACTTTTTCTGAAGCTTTGAGTAGATTTTAATAACCATTTCATTTCTAATTTTAGGGGATACAAGTAGACAAAAGAATAGGATTGACACTAAAATTTTAGTGTTTAGTGAAAGTAATCTACATTAAAAGTAGACGACCGGACAGACGTTGTCTTGTTTTAAGCTGTAAATCCAAAAATTGTAAAAGGCTTTTAAATAAACTATAAATTGGACCGTTTTTGATGGAAAGTAAGGAAAAAAATTTTTTAATACTTAACGCCACGACGCGTACAGTCATCATAAAAGCAATTAGATTAAATTAAAATTCCCACATACCGGGATTTTGCTTTCTGAAGCCCGTTGAGCTGACCACTATACCATAGACACGTTGGCAGTGAAGGGTTTCAAGCGGCCTTATAATAATCTCAATAAGCACGCAATTCTAGATTTTTAATTAAAAGAAACATTTTCTATTGGATCAAATTGTGAATCTAAACCATTCTCGAATCGATTTAATTACATTCACAAAATTTCATCAAAATTAGTCCAGTCGTTTAAGAGGAGATCTATTACAAACACACGTACAGAAGAATTTTATATATAAAGATATCAGAAAGCTCTCATTTTCTTAACTTATACCAGGCTTCAACAAATATTGAACAAGTTTTAATATAAGCAATCTCAGGTAAAAATTATTTGGGTAACTATATAATCAATTTCTTGTCTTCAGAATTTAAAGCAAAAAAATGCTTCCTGTTTGTTTTCGTAGCCTAAGTAATACTCTTACAAATATCGTGTTCGTAAAGTGGCTCTTATATTTCTTGCAGAGAGAACTTTTAATAGGAAATTGATATTGTACTCATGTTTTTACTTTTGTCAGCAAAGTTGTTGTACTTTATAATTTCGGGAATAAAGTTCGACAACATATTTACATTATCTAAGCTATTATAAAAAGCTATTAAGCAATATCTATCATTTTTATAAACAAAATTCGATCATCTTTATTAAATAGGACTTTTAATAAAGCTTTTTGAACAGTAGAGGATCTTTATTAATTTCTTTCTTAAAGACTTAGTAAGGAAAGCTTAATAAAATTACAAAAAGTTTTTAAATATGCGTAAATTTGCTACATTTTCTAGGAAGTAAAAGATTAAAGTAAAATAACTGAAGCTATTTAAAAAATACTTTGACAAAAATCTGAATAAATGTAGCGAAAATAGTTTAAAAAATCTTTCTATTATCCTAACATTCTATGAATATACTCTGTTTTACTTTATTATAAAGAAAGAATTCTCTTATTAGTTTTGCCCTTTTCACAATAAAAAATATATTTGTTTAAGTGGCAATAGTATATTTCAAGGATTAAAATCATAATTATAATAGTCATTTTCTGAATCATCATAAAAAATATTCTGCTCAGTTTTAGAATAATTTTAAAAGGTCTTTAATTATACTATAGTTTAAAAAAAATAGTACATTTGTGACATTTGAAGTAGAATATTCTTAAAATAACATAAAAAATGTACACTAAAATAAAAAAATGGATATTCACTTAACCTCAAGCTATTTTTGAAATATGCGTACTAGAAACTAAATTTTTATATCAAATTGAATTAAATTCCCACCTTTATTTTTCTGTAAACCAAAATTATATAGGCATCCGATAATTTAAAATTTTTAAATATTTAAAACTGTTGAGGAACAGAAAATTTGAAAAATAGCTTTTATTGTACAATAATATAATATTACTCGTATTAATACAATTGTGATTCGTAGGATTAAAATAATTTTTGATTTATATTCGATTTAAAAATATTTTTTCCAATTTACAAATTTCAAAAGTTGTTTTGGAAGTACGTAGATTTATATTTTATTTTCACTTGATGTATATTTTATATATTTTTAAAAAAATATATTGTTCCATATCAGAAAATTAAATAATTTTAATAAAATAAGAATCTTAATGATCTAAAAAGTTTTATTCAAAACAGAACACAACATTTTATTTTATATATAAATAAAAAATAACTTATTAAAAATAAAGAAGATTTTTCAGTACCAAAAGCACTACGTCTTCTTAAATGATTACTGGTTTTTGAAACTTTGAAATGACATTAAGTAGAGCTACAATTTGCTGCGATACTTTCCATTTTACGCGAATCTCTCCCAAAGCATTGGATGTGAAATTGTGGCATTATCTGTTATTTTCAAACTCAACTGCTTGTGTAACATTTAAGATGATTAGTTACAGCATAATGACTTAAAATGATGACACAATAACCTCTCTTCTTCCACGCTCTGGAGAACACTTACATAATTAGGAAAACAGTCTCTCGAATCTCTCGCTCCAGAGAAAAGTATACTTAGATTTTCCTGGAGCAAAAAAATATTGCTTTATTTTGATGTTACTGTTTTCTTTTACTTAAAGAAGAATTATTTTACATGAACTTAATTCAGAAATGGTTGTTTTATATTCATATAAATAATTAAATGGAATCGGTAATTCTTAAATACATTTTCATCAGCAAATTTCACTTGAAAAGTTTTAGAAAGTTTATTTCTCGATAAAAACCACTGTATAACAAAAATTCTGGGTGAAAATATTATTTTGATTCCTATTAACTATAACAAGGGTAATAAATAATTTCAAAAATTTAATTTATAAATTAGCCACATTTTAAATTAGTAACTATAACTGTAACTATAACTTAGCCAGATGTACAACGTCTGGCTAAATGGTACAAGTTAAATTTATCAAATTATGGGGAACCCACCGACAAACTAAGATTTTCACATGAAGTTCTTCATGAATAATTTTATGTATAGCTGCGTATCTAACGTTAAGTTCTTCTGTATCCCTTTCGTAAGTGTAACGATTATCATCGATTAACATATATCATATGGCCAATACGTTTTCTTGAGTGTTCTTCATCCAGTAGAGAACTTCGACTTGTACGAAATTCTGTGAATCATCTGAATACAGTATTAGGAAAGGGAACTTTATTTCTAAATGATAATAGTAGAAGCTGAAAACTTTTTTGTTTATTTCACCCTACTTTAAAATCACAGAAAATTGTAGGGCGAGAATGCTATAGCCTCAATCCTATTTTCCTTTCTTACAAAATTTCTTTCAAAACATTTGCAACAGCTAAACTGCAATTGTTTCAACAAATTATTATTTGTGGCCATACGAAATTACAAATTTATATTTTTAATGAATATATATATATATATATATATATATATATATATATATATATATATATATATATATATATATATATATATATATATTTATATACATTGTTTTGCCTATTGTCTGACATTGTCTCAAAAGTTTTAGACTCACCATGTTATCTTTGTTGCATTGGAAATTCTATGCTAGATGAGTTTATGAGTTAAGATATGTATAAAATTTTTGCCATTAAATTCTACAAAAGATTATTTTATTTTAGAAATTTCTAAAAAACATTTTAACTAAAGAAATGGTTAATACTGAAACATTTCCACTAATACTGAAACATTTACACTACTACAAAAAATTATTTTATTTTAGAAATTTCTAGAAAATTTTTTGATTGAAATTCTTGTTTTCGACTAATGGATGGAGAGTTTTACTTTAAACATCTGTACTAATGGTCAACGAACTAAAGAAATGTTAATACTGCTACCAGCTGCTTTAAATTGCTATATATGAAATTTAAAGAGCTTCTTGCTAGTGAAGCAATGTAGAGTACTTTACTGTGTAGTACACATTGGTATCATATAAAGACACTTTTAACCTTCTTAGTCCCGAGATATAAGTAAAAGTTGGATATTTGTATCACATGTAATACAGAACTGAGCGGAAAATCTAAAAAATCTGTAGTAAAAATATAAGCTATAAGTTTACATTACCAAAATTTAAGTATTATGACGTAAAATAAAGAGTCTTTGAAAATACGACAAACTAAAAAAAACTGTAGAAAATTCAAAAATAAATCTTATTACTTAAACCTTTATCTATGGCAATTAAGAGCCTCTATTACGTGGATATCTCTATCTATAAACACTTTATTTCTCTAAGTGGCACTAAATCTTCTTAAATAGACCTTGATTTAATTAAACAATAAATACTATTATTTTAAATGTCTTTTTCTCCTGCAATTAAAAGTATGTATTGCGTAGATATATATATCCCTATTTATAAACCCTTCATTTCTCTAATTGGCACTAAATCATCATAATAGACATTGTTTTAATTAAACAATCAATACTATTATTTATAAATATATTTTTCTACGGCAATTAAAAGTACGTATTACGTAGATATCCTTATTTATAAACTATTCATTTTTCTAAGTGGCACTAAATCATTTTAATTAAATAGACCTTGTTTTAATTAAACAATCAACACTATTATTTATAAATGTCTTTTTCTACGGCAGTTGAAAGTACGTATTACGTAGATATCCCTATTTATAAATCACCCATTTCTCTAACTGGCACTAAATCACCTTAAATAGACTTTGTTTTAATTAAACAATAAATAACTTCCGACCAAAATCGATTGGATCTTCCCTAACAGCGATAATTTAACATTTTGATTCACAACTACCATTTCTTTGTGTAATGCAGTAACCCGATTTCATCATACATATAAATTCCTATGCTGGACACTCCTTCTCTGGTCTACAAATGGTCGTAATAGAGCTTATTTACAAGGATAAAGAAAATTAAAACTTGTATAATACTTTATTTTTTGTAAAGCGTTGAACTCTTTTTGAGACGACAGTGGACTTTCATTTTCAGGATACATACGAGTATAAATTAATATGCTGGGTACTCCTTCTGTGGTTTACAAATGATCATAATAGTCTTTGGGTTTATTTACAGGGATAGGGAACAAATAAAGGTAAATTCTTCCTAAAAATTAATTAAAGCATGTATAATACTTTATTTTTTAAAGGTTTAAACTCTTTTGAGACGACAAGGAAATTTCATTTTCAGGATACATACCAGTATAAATTATGCTGGACATTCTTGCTGTGGTTTACAAATGCTCATAATAGTCTTAGAGCTTATTTACAAGAATAAGAGACGAATAAAGGTAAATTCTGCCTAAAAATTAATTAAAGCTTGTATAATACTTTATATTTTTAAAGGTTTAAACTCTTTTGAGACGACAGGGAAATTTCATTTTCAGGATACATACCAGTATAAATTATTATGCTGGACATTCTTGCTGTGGTTTACAAATGCTCATAATAGTCTTAGAGCTTATTTACAAGAGTGAGTGACGAATAAAGGTAAATTCTGCCTAAAAATTAATTAAAGCTTGTGTAATACTTTATTTTTTAAAGCTTTAAACTCGTTTGAGATGACAGTGGATTTTCCTTTTCAGGATACATACCAGTATAAATTATTATGCTGGACATTCTTGCTGTGGTTTACAAATGTTCATAATAGTCTTAGAGCTTATTTACAAGAATAAGAGACGAATAAAGGTAAATTCTGCCTAAAAATTAATTAAAGCTTGTATAATACTTTATATTTTTAAAGGTTTAAACTCTTTTGAGACGACAAGGAACTTTCATTTTCAGGATACACACCAGTATAAATTATTATGCTGGGTATTCGTACTGTGGTTTACAAATGCTCATATTAGTCTTAGAGCTTATTTACAAGAATAAGGGATAAATAAATTTAAATTCTGCTTAAAAATTATATAAAACTTACATAATACTTTATTTAAAAAAAGTTTTAAACACTTTTGAAGTCACAGTGAACTTTCAAAACTAATTTATTTTGTTTTTTAATCAATCTGTTTGAAAATTTATTATGTTACTACCAATGTTTACATGTACATATGGAACACTTCATCGGAAAATAATCATTTTAGAAACTCATTATGAAATATTAAAAACTTAGTATTATTGGAAATGTTCCACGTGCATTCTTTTTACGCATAATATAACGATTTTCATTTATAGTTTTCCTTTTAAATAAAAATGGCCTTTACTATACGGCCTACTCTAAATATACCTTAACTGAAAAGTTTTAGACCTTTACTATAAAATTTATTTGCTATTGAAAGCATTTGTCGACTATATTAAAAGGAAACAACAATATTCGTGGAAATATGGATTTTTTTGGCCTACAAAATGTCTGTAAAAGTTTTTCTCTTAGTATGGGATCGTCTGATTTTGAATTTCGAAACATATGAATTTCAACTAGCTTTATTTTGTATACTATAAGATCAATAGCAACTGGCTATTTATGTTATAGTTTTATCACTGTAGTTGCTAGCTGTTTTGTATACTATAAGATCAATAACAATTGATCTTATAGTATGCAAAACAACTAGTACCTTAGTATTGATTAGTCATTTTTCCGTGTCTGTCATGAAAGAATGTTGATTCCATACCTTTCATTCTCCCAGAAGTATAATTTATGTGACGTTTAGAAAAAATTATTGTTTAAAAAAATTTATGGTAATGAGAATATTTCAAGGCAATGTATAAACAAACAGAACAGCAGACACATTGAAAATCTTATGCATGTTCCCGGACCGTATTTTCATAATTGACCAATACTTATAAAGTTCTGAGTAGAACAGATGTAGTGCTGGTATGAAATATCATTCATAGTTTAATTAAAAATAAAGGTTTAGTCATTTTAGTTGCTTTAAGTATTCGTCTATGTTGATTGGTTTGATTTGGAGCGCTACGGTCTACTTTTTGCAACACGAGAGCTAATGAGACCGGGACCTACAGCTTAAAGCCGATTCCGAAAGGCTACGAACATCCATGCTATTGTGGGATTCGAACCCAAGAACTCCGGTACCGAAGGCCAGCCCCCTAACCAGTCGGCCATCGTTCGGCTCGTCTACGTTGAAAACGTCATTTTTTGCCAAAAATCATAATTTTTTGTATTTCTCTATTGTAAAATTTCAACTTTTAGACTTCTAAATCTCTTTTTGTTTTGTCTCTACGTCATTTTAAAGAAAAGTTACAGCAGTTAAACATCAGTGACAGCTATCAAAACAAAACGGAAGTAGCAACTTCGGAACAGGAAGTTGTGAATTTAAAGCCTTCAAGAGCATTTTTTGTACAAAAGTCTTTAAATCTTCATGAAGATTAGTTTAAACATTTTTCTAGTATTTTTAATAATTAGCAACTTGGCAATTAGAAAGTTTTTAAGCAAGAAAGTGTTTGTAATTTTAAACATATATTTTAATTTTTTAATTGTTAAAGTTTCTTTCATAAACTTTAAATGAGTTTTT
>CM063498.1:114505714-114533214 GCA_032207245.1 Pardosa pseudoannulata
GGCAAATTTTAATTTCAATCTATAGTTTTGGCAAGTGTGGGAGGAATGATAATGTCAATGATACATATCCTTGACTTATTTTGAGCATCTGGGAAAGTGAAGATTAAGAAGTCTAGAACGTGGAAAGGGAGAATTTTGAACTTTAGGGACTATAGTTTTTGACATATTACATGTATATATATATATATATATATATATATATATATATATATATATATATATATATATATATATATATATATATATATATATATATATATATATAGAGAGAGAGAGAGAGAGAGAGATAGATAGATAGATAGATAGACAGATATATATATATATATATATATATATATATATATATATATATATATATATATATAAATAGATAGACAGATAGATAGATAGACAGACAGATAGTTAGATACAAAAACATAGGCATATATACTATATCAAAATTAAAAGATATAAATGTTATAACACAAGGAAACATAATTTATGTCGCTTCTTTAATTATCTGCAATTATTTCTGCTTCATTTTCTCTGCATATTTACGAAGTATTTAGTTTTATAGACAGCTTATTAATACAAATTATTATATTTTTATCATTTTACAGGGTAAATGGACTATGACACATTTAACATTGATTCGTGGCCCACTAGTGCTTCCACGTAGAGATTGAAGAACACTGCTGTGAGTGGATTATCTCCCCCAATAGCCTGCTTGCTCTAAAACTCATGATGAAGCAATAAGAATAAATATAATGTTATATCGAGAGACTTCGATTTTACTATAATACATTTAAACACGCACTAGTAAAAGATATGATACCGTAGAATGAGTATATGTATCAGATTATGACATTTGAGCAATATCATCCAAATCGTAACTCAATCCACAAAATTTGTCAACTTTTAACCCAGATTCCTCGTGTCAAGGCTTTGAAGTTTGGAGGAACACAATATTTCTGAAATTTGACCAACTTAAGGACACGGCAAGAATTTTTACCTCATTTCATTTCTAATGATTGATTGATGAATTTCCAGGCCTTGGAAGAAGGTATAGACGGTATCTAAAGTAAACAGGAAGAACGACTCTTTGGGTGACAACCAGTATGAAAGCGCTTATTTAATGTCCTTTAACAAGGTAACACACCAATCTCTGAAAACCGAAGAAATGACATGTGTTCGTAAAGAAATTACACGGCATTTCATTTTAATTTAAACCGAAACTCAATAAATAAATTGTGAATGAAAATAATATTATAAAAGTATGTATTTTTAATTATTAATCATAATGCAAAATAAGCTAAATTGCTTCTTTAAAAGAAAATTCTTTCATACAAGTTTATTGCTTTCACAGTTAATTAGAAACAACATTTTTATATCAATATGCTTCTGAAGTTTAAACACAGCATTAATATGTGTCAGAAAATAACTAGTTTTGTCTCTCCCTTTCACGCCTGTGTTTAACTAGTCTTTAAAGAATATGTAAATTTTATACTTATTTAATTTAATCTGGCCTTGCCGTTCAACTGTAGTCCATACTTCTGTATAATAATGTTTCTTTGCTGTATGTTATGTTTCAATTAAGTGCTGTTTTATATTAAAAAAAACTGCTTCATCAATCTTCGGTTAGGGTTAACATTATTGTAACCCTGACAACATGCAAATAATTTTTCATATGTCAGTAAAAATACATTTAAATATACTCTTTGCTTGAATAATTTTGATTCATCTTTAAATTAAAATTTATTAATTAATTGTTATCAAAATTATTATTCGTATACATATATTTACATATGTATGTATAGAAATATATATATATATATATATATATATGTGTGTGTGTGTGTGTGTGTGTGTGTAGTAGAAACTCGATCTATCGTTCCCACATTGATCATCGGATTCATTTGGTTCCGAATTTCCAAATTGATCCACAGAACCACTGTCCTTTTTCCAGCATTCATATTTCCTGGATTTGCCCTTATCTCTCATCGAAAATTGTGATCCCATTGCTTTGTTTACCCGGAAGTACCGTTTATGTAAAATATAAAAAACTTTGTACAGTCGAACACGTTTATAACAAGCTCGGATTTAACGAGAACTTCGATTTACCGAGGGAAGCTAGTATATTTGGTTGGATCAGTGTTAAGTATACGGAACAGAATTCACTTTTACCGAGAAAGACCTGCATTTAGCGAGCAATATTTTCCTGTCTTGCAATCTTTTTTCTCCTGTTTCTAGTCTTTCCATCTTACCTTTTTTTTCTTTTTCCGCGGTTTAATACTTTTGTAGGGAAAATTCCTCCAGCATTCCAATGTCAATAGGGAGGTTTCCTAATTCCGGTGCAATTGAATTTTTGCCACCAAATTCTACATCTGTTATCTAGCCTATGGACCAAGAAGTCATAAGAAGTTTCAAATGCCACTTTCGCAAGCAACTGATTTTGATGATTCTGGACCGAACAGACCAACGTACTACAAGCGATACGTTTGATGAAAGATGCATGGGAAAATGTGTCATTAACATGCATCATCAGGTGTTTCCATAAGGCTGGATTGGAGAGTTGTCAAGATGGCAATCCATTGAGGAAGAAGAGCTTGATAATTTCATACAAGCTGCAAATTTGAAAATGACTAAAGAAGAATTTCAAAATTATGTATCCATCGACGACGAACTGGTGACCTGAGATGTAATGACCACCGAAGATATTGTAGCTGACGTACTAGCGAATTCAGCGGAAAAACATGACGAAAGCGATGAGGGCACTGATGAATATAAGAAAGTGAACAACCCCCAACTTGTTCTAAGATGTTGGAGTTCGCTGAAAAAATACAGACCATTTTTGTAGCGATGGATGTCAGTGATGATGTTTTTCAGGTGATGAGTCTTCTCCGAAGAACAATAGCTCAGGAAAGAAACAGGGAACGAGTTCAGAGTAAGCTAACAAACTGCAATTATAAATATGTAGATTAATAAAAAAATAAATGTTTTGGTAAGAATCTTTTTCTTTATTTTTTTTCTTTTTATTGTTTTTTTTTCCTTCAAGACTGTAGCGCAATTAGAAATATTTCGCTGGTTGGGGGTTAATTGTCATTAAATTAAGAAAAGTATTTAATTAAATTAATTAATGTAATTAAAGTAAGAAATTATTAATTAAATTTTAAGTAAACTCAATCATTTAACCTCCCAAGCTCCCCCCTCCCTTCTGGTTGCACGCCTGCCTTAAGGACCCGTTTATTACGAGCACTCGGATCTAACAAGTAAATGTTAGCACAGTCCCTTTGTGCTCGTTATAAACGAGTTCGACTGTAATGAGTTTTTTTTTTGTGTGTTGATAAGACTATTTCAAGGTAACAGATAAAATAAATCCCAGGGATGTTGGGGTAATATCAAGACACAGGTCTGAGGTTCAATCCTCGGGCTGAGAAAGATTGACTCAGCCTTCCACTTCCTTCAGTGTGTAGGTGTCAGTGTAACTGAGAACCGAGCATGTTTCGGAACTAAACACTGAGATTTCCAAGTAAAGTTGACCACCTAACCGGGGCACACCCTTCGAACACCAGGCTCTTTGTCTCGAAAACGAAGATAGGCACCGTAGGCTATGGCTCTACACGTTGCGCTGTATTTCTGAGGAGTTTGGTGTTTTCAATAGATAAAATATTTGATCTTATCAGGGGTTTTCCTCGACCTTTCTATACCACTAAAGTTAGAAAGAAAAAAAATAGTGGTTCATATAAGTAGGAAACCTATGCATAGAGTAGAAGCGATATAGAGAAGCAGAGTAGATCTTAAGAAAGGGCATGCAAAAGACGAAAACGAACCTGAATCAATAGCTCAATTGAACCCGAATCAAGGTTTTCCGAAGCCCACGAACCATTATTAAATTAAAATCATTTGTATACTCTAACAGTGAACAATGATAATATATTTGAGAAGGTAGAGGCAACACAACACTCAATTTTTGCAGCCAAGTGATCATCTTGCAACTAATAAAAAGCAAGTATCAATTATAAAATGTTTTTAAAATATTAAGCCTCATTCTAAACACAACTTATATTTTAAAGTATATGAAATGCTTCCAATTAGTGTTCGAAATAATACATTTGAATGGAATTTTTACATCTATTTCCAGAATCCATCGTTTTTCAGCATAAATGTTTCCCGTTTTACATTTATAGTTTTCCATTCCTCCCCTTCCCCGTTAAAAACGATAGATCGAGGTTCACGAAGGAAAACTCCTTGGCTGAAAGGTTACTCACCCCTGATTTAAAGCATGCCCAGTTTCATCATTATATTCCAATCTCTTTTGAGGATAACATTTCGATTATTTATTATTATTTTGATATAAGTAATATTAACGTACAAGTATCCATATTTTCCTCTGAGAAATTGAATCATAAAAGTGAAGTCGTACATAAGTTTAAAAAAAATCATTCACTGAAGCCAATAATGTACCAGTGCTAAATTTGATCGATCTAGGATAAAAAAAAGAAGAAGAAAAGATGTTTTTAAACAAGATTAGATACCAGTCATGCGAAAAGAGATAAGTATGCTGTTGCCTAAAGCAGAATATGTAATCAAAATGAGGCAAAGATGGATGAGATAATCTGATATAATACTATGAGGATGTGATTCAGGCCTATCTCAATTTATTGGACACATTAAATCAGAATTGTTTGGAAAGGATTAGAGGGACGAAAGCAGGATGAAATTCTTAAATACAAATCCTTTTAACTATATCCATTATAATCATCAGAGAAATTTTATTGTCAGGAAATAGAATCTAATTAACACAGTTCCGCACAGTTAAATTTTCTTTTCCTTTTAGGTTAACACATGTAAATATTTCAAGGTGAAAACAAATAGAACCAAATTTTTATCCCCTTACAATTTAATAATCAGTGCCACATAAATCGAATTGTAGATGCGAAAGGACCTTTATTTTGAAATGTAATTAATAATAACACTAAAAGCTGCAATTTATAATTAATCTGTTTATAGAAAGAAATAAAAAGTAAAGTGGACTCCGCTTAATGTGATCAGTTTGGGAACCATGATTTTGATAAAAATAATCTATTAATAACAATAAACGATATGCATAATTAAATAAAACAAAATGAAAATCCCACTTTGTATTTATGTACTGTATTTTATTTTTTAAAACATAAAAATTGTATACATAATTAAAAAAAACTGACTGTCCATTATTGACTGTCTAGGAATTCTTCTGAGAAACTCATTGATAAATTGTTCGTAATCATAATCAACCTGTCATAACAATTTAGAATTTCGATCTTTTGTTTTAATGTTAAATCTTTTAGCTTTCTGGCTTCCATATCGACAAGCTGCATGGAGGTGAGCAAAGCATAAAATGTCAATACACTCCTTCTCAGTTCCGATAAGAATGTGTTGCATTCTGCTTATCTGACAACCACTGACCACCTGCAAGGTGTGCGCATTTCTGAAAAATTACAGAGACGGGTAATTAATACCCCATTCCTCTGTTCATTCCCAATTTCCCTAGGTTTGGTTTGGTTTGGTTTGGTTTTGAGTGCTACGGTCTACTTTTTGCAACACGAAGGCTAATGAGACCGGGACCTACAGTTTAACGCCGATTCCGAACGGCTACGAACATCCATGCCTCAGTGGGATAATTTCCCTAGGTGAAAAAGAGAGAATTCTCGAAAATTCGAACAATGTCGAAGGGAAAGAAAACAATAGGTTCCTTCTGAATACATTGGGAATATTCGTTTTCCAGTTAAAATGAGGTTCGAAAACTGATAACATTAACCGATGTAACGATCACATAAAGCGATAATTGTAACATACATGAATAGAGAAATTCGGGACCAAGTGATTTCGATAACAATATCCGATTGATAACATTAATCGCGATCATATTAAGCTGAGTCCACTGTATAAGTTTTGTACTGTAATATTGAATTAGTAAAAAATAATTCTATAACGTAAATAGTAGAATATTTAAAAGGTGTCAAACACAGAATAATACAATGAGACAAAGAACAGGAAAATAAAGATGTTTTTAGAGAGAGAAGAGATGGCAAAGAAAAGAAAAGCCCAAAATATTCTCTGTCGAGCAATCCAGCAACTGACTTTGCAGCTTGACATTTTTGTAACTTGGATCTTACTTCGTTTATATACGCTTCGTCATGGGGAGGATTTAAAAAGGTTCTCCCCCCCCTTTAGTTTGAATTCCCATGGCAGGATCTCGAGTGGAGCAAGTTTTACGATGTATATAAATGTCTTCGTAATGTCAAAACTGAAGTGAACTCAAACTTTCAAAATATTATAGTATCAAATATTGTACTTGAGATAAAAGTTTATGCAGCTCTAGGCACTAAGAATGAGAAAATCCCATTCTCAGGAAGCCAGCGGTCTTCTTCCTTGTGGCTTTTATAAATGATAGCCAAAATGAAGCCAAATGATGTTTCGTTTAGTTTGTAAACATTTCGTAGTGTATTATAAAATAAGTTGTGAGTAATCTTACAAAAGCATATAAAAAAGGAAAATCCAATAGTATTAACATCTTTTTGCTATATTTTGGCGATGCCCTAAAAATATAGCCAACTTACATAAAATATTAATATACCATATGATAATAATACTAAGCAAGTAGAATTTATACACTTTACTAAAAAATAACAACAAATGTAAATGATTAAATGAGGAGCGTGAACAAACGTACCTCATTTAATCATGTTTCGAATTTGGAGGATACAAATTTCATTTTATTTCTGAAACTTTTAAAAAGGTGTAAGTTTTATTTAATTTTTTTCCTCATAAATTCTACAAGCCGCATTGGGAATTTCCATTTCGAACATTTGTATTGTCCCACAAGCAAAATGCAATTTTTGTATATTGACGGACTGATACACGAATGTAGAAAAGATAGTTTACCCTTTCTTTCTAACTAAAAGAACATAAAGTTATACCTTTCAGAAATAAGTGCAAAAGTCATAATCAATCAAGATTTTTTTTAAAAAGAAGAGATTGGAAGTTCTACAAGAACTATAAAACAAATGGAATCAACCAGCCAACTAACTTCCCAAAAAATGCAGCCGTTATGAACTTTAAATAATTTTAATTCGGCTCTCTAAGATTATTCTAAGAAGAAATATCCGGTTACTGATAGTTATACAAATCGTATCTTAATACCATCGGACCAGTTGATGCTAGATGCTCAAATCAAATGTTGATCTCTATACAGTCTTCATACCCTAAACTAAAGTTCTCAAAATCTCCAAAACAGGAGAATTTCAAGGGATGCCAGAAACATAGTCTCTAGAGTTAAGCAACCGCCACCAATGATTTTGCATGCCTTCCTAAATTTTGATTTAAATTTTGCAAATAGGTACATTAAATCAACCTAAATGATCCGAGCTTCAAGATGTCAAAGCTCCATCCGAAATTCAATTTCGAGATTCAAGTCCGAGAGTAAAAAAATTGGTATGCCTCTCTAAAATTTGATTTAACCTTTGCGAATAGGTACATTAAATCAACCTAAATGGTCCGAGCTTCAACATTTCAAAGGTCCATTCGAGATTCAAGTCCGAGAGTCAAGAATTTGGCACATCTCTGTAAAATTTTGATTTAACCTTTGCAAATAGCTCATCATCATGATGCTCATCAACATTAAATCAACATAAATGGTCCGAACTTCAAGATGTCAAAGGTTCATTCGAGATTCAAGTCAACGTGGTAGAATACTCCACCCGTGTAGATCTCAAATTTTAAGAAAATTTTCTCTTTCATATATTATACATGAAAAGTATGAATAATTTCAATAGAAAAGACATTTGAATCTATATAGTTGAACTTATTGGAAAGTACTAATAAACTTATGCTATGTATTAATATGAAATAGACGTTTCAGTTTCAAAGACAATTATTGGTTCGTGTTTCAGACATAATATTTGCTAATTTGAGCAAAAGGTCTTTGAAGTATTTTACACAGTATAATTTTTAGTTTTTTAAGCAATCATGTCATAATAAAAGAAACTAATTACATTTGAAATATAATCTTTCGAAAATGACAGAACAATTCTAGTAAATTAAGGTAATCAGTTTGATTTGTTAAAGAAAAAGATTAAAGACTGTTATTTTTATATTATCCGCTAATACAGTATTTAGTGTCTTCTCTTAGGTCTACTAGATAGAATCTGACTGTCGATCAAATTAAAGAATAAAGAATAAAGAATAAAAATAAAAACAACTTAAAATGTAAATAACGAACACTGATGCATCGCTGTATATTAAAGAGTAGAATGCTGCTGAGTAAATTAATGTCATTATATCTTTAATATGCAACAATGGTTATTAAACACCTGTGTAACGATTCGCTAACTTTCCTTTAGAATATGTCTGTAATAATGATATTCTAAGCATGTAGGCCGTTTGAGACACATGCAAAAAAGAATCTTTCTTCTTTTATATAATGAACAATCAGTACGGCAATTTAAATTAAAAACAATTTTTAACGAGATACTTAGTAAGGAGTTAAATTGCAAACGTTTAACACAGATTAGACTTCGCTCCTTCAATGAAAATTTAAATAATAAGAATGCATATATATTTAAGGAAATTGTCAAAAAAATTATATGTTATTTGTTTTTTAATATTTTTAAATAAATTACAGAAATAGGTAAATACTAAAACCCTAACCATGAAAAACTTCATCAGAAAGTCTGATGAAATGTTTTTAGTCTGCATTCCTCATATGAAATCATTTCAAGGTTGCAGAAACTCCTTATTCCTTCTAATCATATCAGAGCAATGTCTCCAGTTCTTTACACGTGGCTGAGAGACATGTTTTTGACCTATGAATTAGATCGATAAAGCTGGGTCTTAAAGACTGCCGTAAGGAAGGTCAAATTTCAATTACTCACTACACGATAAACTTAATTTATAAAAAAGTATTCAAATTGACAGTTTTAGTTCATTATTAACACTGGTGCTTATGATTATGTCTATTTAAACAAATACAGTCGAGTTTGTATTTAACGAACCTCTATTCTACGAATTTCTCTTTTGCGAACTTTTCCTTAAAGACATCAGTAGACCGTAGCACTCCAAACATTTTGCTAATTCTTCTTAAAACAACTCCCAAATAGTGAAATGCATTATTTATTTAACGAACACTTTTTCCCGTGATCTAATTTGTTTTTCTTCCTATTTCTCAAAATATTTCTGGAAATTTGAAACTTATCCTCTCTTTTAATATGCTTTATAATGACCGATGAACTTAAATTGGTTTGTTATTTAAACCAATTAATGTCAATATAAGATTTTTAAAATTGATAGAGGCATCCATATTGGATTCTGGATGAGTTAGGGTTAGCAAAATTCAAAGCGAGCAAAGTTTATCTTCTCCTAAACTATCGATCTGATTCTAAAATAAATTGATATAAATATGATTCATATCACAGCGAAAAATACTGTCGTCTTTAAAACGTTCGAAATCCATCCCTTCCCTCCTTTTCGAGCTTTTAATGCCATTATTTCAAGTCATATTTTCCCAGGTTAAGAATAGGTTATTAAATTTATCAATTTATCACATTATAAGTAGATGAAAATAACATTTCCTAGCATTATGACGTCATTCCTTTAACCATCTCATTTAATCATTTCTTATTTTAAATTATTTAAATATCGTTTGCATTATTTTCATGCGTTTTATCACTGAACTTAGCTATTACGTAAATAATTTTCTTTTATATTTGGCTTAAATAATAGATTAGGTACGTATGTGATAATTTTAAATTTAATCATCTCGTCATATGACCAGCTGTATGATAGTAAAATATACTGGTGTAACAACAAACTAGGTGTTTGTTCATTTTAATTATTCAAATAAGAAAAATACACTATTTCTGAGGAGGAATTAGGTACATTTTCCTGACCAGAAAGCTGATGAAGCCTTAGCGGACGTCTTCTAATGGTGGACGTAGCTGGTTGTGGAAAGTGGAACCAGCATGCATTGCAGTGAAACATACACTAAAGTCTAAGTTTCGTTCTCTAAATAGATTTCTATATTTGTATGTCGGTTTTTTCTTCTTTTCTTGGCAGAATATTTTTGTTTGGTAAAATAAAACAAGTAAGTAATAATTTATATTTAAAGTGTGACTAATTACTATTTAATAATATTAAGTATTTATGAACTTAAAATATTTTTCATATACTTTAAAAGGTGAATCTCTATTTACTGAATTTTCCATACAATGACTATTTTATGGGCTTTACCAACTTCGTTAAATAGAAGTCCGACTTTAAATATTTAACACATACCCCAAGTAAAATTTTTGAAAGATACGAAATTTCTCATATACAATCTCATACTTACAGATCCATGTAAAGATGATCATAAATTTATTATCTTAAAAGAAGATCCAAAAGTTAGAGCATTTGACTTTAGGTTTTTATTAATGTCATCTTTCTTTCAAACTTCATCGATTTTAGCTTTTGGCACCGTACCAACAGCATGGCAAGTTTTTGATCCGAATTTCTACATCATATTTAATTTGGAAAGATAAAATTTCTATATCAGGATAAAAACTCCCGACATAAATTATGAACAGAAAATCAAATTATATGTATTTAATAAAAACAATTAACGAAACATAAATTCAGTTCGGTTATCATAATGCAGATTTTCACTTCTTTTGGGAGTTACACTCAAAGATGTTACAAAATTATGATTTCCTTTCTTTTAGCTCAATATTTTATATCTAATAATTTTTAACCCTCCGAGTGGAACACATCGAGGACAAAAAATCTCCAAAAATACGCTAAATGTTTACTGTGTCAGTGGCCAAAACGTTCTATGATTTTTTCCTGCACCCTTTGTCGACTAGAATGGAACACGGGAAACCCATCCTGATTATTGTCCCTTCCGGTTATAAATAGATATATAAATAGATGTTATAGATTGCTAATTTTTAATACACATAAAGCTCGTCAAGTCTCGAAGATAATCCCATAAGAAATAATGGATTCTAAAAGTACAAATAAAATATTCTTTGAGAGACTTATTTATATTTTGTTACGAAAGTCATCGAATATATTTAAGTGGTGAAATTAGAGATACATCTGTTACCGCAAACGAAATACTTCGAAATAAAGATTTACAAAGCCATGAAAAGCAATCAGTGTCTTTGTGCCTCAGGGGGTAGGGGTGCATCTCTCAATAAATTTCAGTCAAAGAGGGGTGCAGTACCTAAACAATCGACCTGATATTCTCCTACCACAAAACTCTGGAGGAAAGCACTGGCAAAAATGTACATTACATCCATTTTCAGAGCGTTTTTGAAGGTCGAAAATTGTACGTTTTGAAGACGTCATCGGATTGGGGGAATTGTAAGTGAGAACCGCTTAGAGGGTTAAACACACAAAGGCTAGGGCGTATAAATATTTGTTACTATGGGTATTTCTGATTATATCTGCAAAATTTTCATATAAGGTAACATACCAGTCGTATTTTTTTCTAGAATAAACATAAAAAAGAGCACGATCAATTAGTGCGATCATTAATAAATTTTAAAATGTAACTTTTACAAAATACTGGAAAATATGAAAGAAATAAAGAAAATTGTAATTTTTTATAAACACTTAAAGTTCTGAGGCGAGTTTACTTACATTTTGATTTGTCACAATCACAGGTTTTACTTTTATTTGAATTGCTAATTTTATCTATTAGAGTCATTTATAATTAATATAACCAATGCAGTACAATACATGAATAAATTAAGGGAAATAATTGCCACAAAAATTACAAAGTATATAAATTTTTTGTAATAGTAGGATTATAAAACATTCTATCATCGCCTATATAATAATAGCCTAAGTTATCTGTCCATCTGTCTTCGAATTTATGAAGTAGTTGGACCTGGAATGGATAGAGGCATCCATATTACATTCTTGATCAATTAGAGTTAGCAAAATTCAAACCAAATATAGTTTATCTTATACTAAACTATCGATCCGATTCTAAAATAAATTGGTATAAATATGCTTCATATCACAGAGTAACTAACTGTAGCCTTTATAACGTTCGAAATCTATCTCTTCCTCCCTTTTTGAGCGTTTAATGCCATTATTTCAAGCCCTATTTTATCCGGTTAATGGAAGAGGATGTAATTCATGAATTTATCAGATTATATGTAGATGAAAATAACATTTTTTTCTAGCATTATGACGTGATTTTTTTAACCCTCTCATTTAATCATTTCTTATTTTAAATTATTTAAATATCGTCTGCATTATTTTCATATGTTTTATCACTGAACTGATAGCACGTAAATAATTTTCTTTTATATTTAGTTTAAATAATAGATTAGGTACATATGTGATAATTTTAAATTTAATCATTGATTACTTTTTGTTGCAAGATAATTCTCAACCAAAAAACAAACCATTTTTTTTACCTGCCTCATAGGGTACTTTACAATTCTGGAAAATTAAAAATTTTACTGATCTCGTCATATGACCAGCTGTATGATAGTAAAATATACTGGTGTAACAACAAACTAGGTGTTTGTTCATTTTAATTATTCAAATAAGAAAAATACACTATTTCTGAGGAGGAATTAGGTACATTTTCCTGGCCGAAACGCTGGTGAAGCCTTATTGGATGTCTTCCTATGGTGGACGTAGTTGGATGTGGATAGTGCAACCAGCATACATTGCAGTGAAGCCTACACTAAAGTCTAAGCTTCGTTCGCTAAATAGATTCCTATATTTGTACGCCGGTTATCATTAGGAAAAATTGTTTGTTTTAATCCATTTCGGCTAGTTTATGAAGTAACAAAATTGTAACAAATTTCGTTCTCAGTCATAAAATAAGATGAATAACGGATTTCACTTACATTTTTTTGCCTGTGAAAAAAATTAACATTTTCATCTTTTAATTCAAAGCTCATATTGTAAGATTAAAGATAATTGAATAAAAATTAAATAGTAAGGCTGCAAATACCATAAAATGGCAAATATCTCTAATTAAGAAGCATTTTTCAAAAGAATATATTTTAAAATATTTCTAGGAATTAATTTCTATGTAAGAATGTAAATAGGTTTTAGATACACAGCCGTATTCAAATTACTATTCAACTGATTCAGATATATATTAGACCTAAAGAGATGATGATAATGTCTGTACTAAATTGAATATATGAATTAGTTACAAAGTAAGTCTATTCTAGCTTCGTGTTTGTTTATTAAGGCACTTAATTCGTGAATTGAACACTTTAAATGGACCGCAGGTTTTTAAATCAATATATTATAACTGCCATAAGTTTCGTAAAATTATCAAAATTTAATGAATTTTAATTGGGTACTGTAACAAAGAGTTACAGTTGAACCAGCCAGAGCGAAACCAACCTAGAGGTGAAAGCGGAGTGACCCTCCTTCGACCCTATTGGTCAAGAGGGGTTGCTAACCGCGGAATAGCCCGCTTCGGCCCAGCAACGCTCCCCAACGAACTTTTTTTGAAATGATCTGCAGACCCCTTCGGAGAGAGAGCTCAGAGGAAGAAGCTTGGAGCTTGGGATCTTCAGAAAGAGTTTCGAGCACCATTTTCTCCTAAGACGCCATTTTGATAGATCTTCAACCTAGTGTGGTTCTTTTTGCATCATAGCCCAAATACCATGTTACATAGCATATGCCAGTCACATCTTTATTAATATTATAATAAACAAAATTCAGCAGAAAGAGTTAGTTTTATTTAAAATACCACTAGACTCACGGCCGGCCTTGACGTTATGTCGGCCTCTTCACCACAGGTACAGATCTTTTGATGTATTTTGTTCAAGTTTTTTTATATTGTCAAATGTTATGTATTTTTCTGATCCCGTCATATGATGGGCTATATGATAGTTCACAAAGATTGGAGCAGCACAGTGTATTACGTCGCCTACTGACCGTTGCTGCTGTGTACCACTGGTCTCGTTTCGGGGCAAGGTTGTCTTCCAGGAAGTTGGTATCAAGCACACATTCGTATTACAGATCAAGGAAACCATGAAAGCCTCACACAATTTGATAATTAAAATAAAGCCCTTGAACGAGCGAAATGGTGTCTGATTGATAGCGAATTGTCTGATCTACAGTCGTTCCATCTGTATAACGTTGCATTTCTAAGTTTATTACATTATGCTTTAAAAACCTACTAAATGATTACATAGTGGAAGTTATGATGTCCTTTTTTTTCAAATTAAATTGAAATATTTAATCTAGATATTCTACATTTTGATCTAGAGCTTATTTAATCATTTAATAGATCCACCCTTGTGTTAGGCCTGAAATGGTTTCCAGAGATATAGTACATATATAAATTCAGAGATGAAGTTTTTTCCTATTGTGATTCTATATTTTAATATAGAGATTTCTACCCCCCCCCCTGGATTGAATCTGGATAATTTCCCATAGAAAAAAAGGAAGCAATTTTCAGCATCTACAAGTTTTTAAAAATCGTTAAGTATCCGGGTTTTTTACATTTGTCGAAAATGCGACAAGTGGTGAAAAATTGCGCGTTATCATAAGTATATAAATTCCATTCATTTAAACATAAATAATCTGTAACTTTACTCATGTTTACAAATTACTTTCAAACTTCGATTTATCGTTTTTCAAGGCCAAAATTATAGATTGTATAGAAAAATATATAAAAAAAAATGTATATCCTATTTCATTAGAGATACTAAATCTCAAAAGATGTGTGGCTTTCTTGTTAAGACAGAGAAAATAATTTTCTCAAAAAAGTATTTTTTTTTCATTTTCTCTTAAATAATAGAAGCTTTTTAATTGTTTCATTATTTTCTTCTATACATTGGGTACAATAAATACTTATCTTTGATACTTCTTGTAATTTTCGGTTTCAACAAGAAACACTGGAGAAAATATATTATCTTTCCTGGAAAAATAATTCATTGAAATAAGAACAGTTATTTACTTATTTTAGGGAACTAAATATGACTAAATAGACAAATAAATGGCCGTAAAAAACAGTCATAAAGTGTTAGTGTCTGTAGTGTTGTATTTCAAAGTTTACATTATACTTATATTTTACAATTCCACGAATAAACAGTACCATAACTGAGATTATGTCTTTTTTCCTTATTGAGATATTTCAACCTTGCGATGCATAATGGGGCTATTATTTTCATAGCTTTTAAGTAAATGAATTACATTAGAAGATGATTATATTTACTGTTACTAAGAGCGTCTCAAAAATAAAAGTGATGCCAGGTACTTTCCCTCTATCTTGTTAATGTAGAGATAAAAATACTCTTATCTTTTCTCAGGTTGAAAAGTAGATAGTTTCTTTAACCCCTTGACAAAGATGAATTGCAGTCATAATTCATTTCATGCACCATTGTAGAATTTGATGAGTCTACCTTATCAAGAATTGTTTTCAGCAGAAGCCATGCAGTATATCATTAGATTAATCAGTTTCTTCACTCGTGCGTTTATTCTGGTTTGTTTACAGTGTTCAAGATGCCCACCTTCTCAGCTGCTTCTGCACATTACCTGTCATAGCTCTCTGACTATGGTGTATTCCCCTCAAGTCCAAAGTTAGAAACTGGGTTCTTGTTCAATTAACATCCTTATTCCGAGCAGTCGGTAAAATATTATTAGCATGATGTTTTGGTCTGAATTAATGCATAAAGTATTGTTTTAGACAAAGCCTTTTTCTAACAATAAGCTTAATATTTTATTCAACATAAAATTAAGCAAAAAAAAATGGCATAGGAACCTCTCGGGGGACAATTACCTCGCTATACAATGTCAAGCAAAGAACATATCTTATTAACTGGAGTGTCTAACTCGATCTCCCCTTCCATATCTTTCTTCCACTACCAAGAAAACTCGGTACAAGGAGTCGCATCTCCATCCCTCATTTGATCTTCGTCATTGGGATTATTGAATGGTTTATACCTTGGGGTCTGGTTAGAATGGGAAAAATGATCTACACATTGAATTTCTCCGATGGTTGATCCATCTTTTTTCGACATAATCCCATTATTTGAAACGCTCCAAAGGTCAAATGTCGACAAAGATTACCCGAAAAACTGATAACTCTTCCATTGGCCTCAAAGTTGATTTACACTCACTTCCAAAAGTGAAGAACCAAGATGTAAAATGCAAAAAATCAACAAATACGGCTTTGATTGACACAAAAACTTCTATATCCCTTCATAAAGCTGGCATCTTATAAGACTGACTTTTTGCCTATTTCTTGACATGAAAGCGCGATTGGCTATTAACTAACATATTTGCATACTTCCATCTACCTCTGCATCCACTTCAATTCTGATTGGCATCCGGAAATTAGCATTTTCATCTTCGGGCTTAACTGTTGGAAGCGAGTGTATAATGTCTGTTGTCCGCACAAACAATCACATGTCTTGAATCCTCTTTTTTATTGGCATGAAACTTATAGTACCAATAACAAAGTGGCATACACCTATCACTAAATCAGAAAGAGGCACATTAAAAGCAGTATTCAGTATAATAGTGTTCTCACACAGCAAATGGGATACTAGACAATCTCTGAGACTGATAGACTCAAATATTATGACAAATAAAAAAAATGACAATACTTGAATTAATTAAATATTTTATAACAATCCAAATTCCAGAATAAAACATTTTTTTCTCGACATGTTCATAATTCATAATTATTTAGTTGAACTAAATTAAATAGTATTTTTTGAGTGCATTAAATTCCATTGTATTTGATAGTTGAGATGTTAAAATTTTGAGTTAATGAGTGTGGATCTGTTATTTTCTTGTTTGCAGTAGGATATTTAAAACTCCTCTAAAGTCGAAACATTTCATTTTTTCTTAAACAATAGCAGATTTCTTAATCGTTCAATATCTTTTCTAAACATTGGATAAGTAAGATAACTACATCTGACAACATTTATTGATAATTATTGGTTTCAAAAAGAAACAGAAACTAAAATATTTTATTTCCCCAGAGTAAATGTTTTGTTTACACTCTACTTGAAAATTTTCTTCATCCAGGCTTGAATTTCGGCGTTATTATCAAGATTTCCTCTGGGGTTCTTTGCAAGGAAACAGCCCAAAGGAGAGAAAAGAAAACTTCTTGGAAGTTATAGCGATTAGAAAGCCTTAAAAGCATTTCTTCGGGGGGATTTCCTGCAGATAATGGAATTCCTCTGTCTTTTCATTCTGGAAAATGAAATGAATCACATTGGGGAATTCCTAATATATGTTTTGAGAAGGCACGTTCAATGCCCTTTCATTAGAGAGGTTGGATTTTTTTTCTGTAGAAATATAGATCTCAGGCCTTATTAAGAGAATTTCTAAACAAGAAATTATCTTTTAACCTTCTCATTCACCTAAAACTCCTATGAGGTTTTTAACATAGAGCAACGCGGTACCTTTTGGCATGTTTTTATTTAAGGTTGTTTAATTAAATACTTTAAATATCCTAAAAGGATATTATTATATGCGTGGATTTTTGAGGAACAAAAAAAAAATATTGAATATATTTTTATTGATTAAAACATATTTGAGAAGTTTAAAAAAAAAGATTTTTTACTATCTAATTTTTTTAGTGCTTTATCACCAATTTTTTTTAATTCACAGACCTATTCTTTACATAACTTTGTGAATTAAATTTTGAGTTAAATGATTAGTTCTCCAGGAAAAAAATATAACGTAAAATTTATATGTAAATTTGACCGGAAAATGCGAATTCCTTTATGTTTTTCATTAAAAGAACTTCTATCTAATTTATTATAAAATTCAATCCTATTTTTATTAGGCAGACATTTTAAATAGGAAATAAAAATACAAGTCATTTTATTGATATGTGTTTGAATTTCAACATTTAAGTACAGCTACGCATACAAAATAAATCAAATAAATCAAATCACAGATTTCTAAAAGAAATAAACATTTAAAAGATAACTGAACATGTTAAAATTTTATATGGGTTCAATATCTTGTGTTATTTTTAATAACAACAGCGTTTTTCACAAATTTAGTTCACTCTTTATCATTAACATTTTTACCTCACAAACTTAGGTAAAATAAAATTCTCAAGGTAAACTGGGTAAAATATTTTGCTGCAATCCTATTATAAATTATATTATCATGCTTTAATACCGTCTTAAACTCATTCTTTAAATATTTCTACTATATTATAAACGTATAAATAACGAGATTTAATATCATTTAACATCATTCTGAAATTTTTAGAATATTAATATCATTAGAAAATTTCTTTAGATCCTAATATTCACAGAACCTTATTTTAAAAAATAACCGACAGCTGAAATAATTCCACCCCTTTTTATAATCTAAACCTTCTCGTTTATATATTGTATTTCTTATTTTAGAGACGTTTTCAAAACTCATTGAGGCAAATGAAATAATCAAGAAGTTGCAAACAAACAATTTAAAGACACCGATAAATTGTTGTAAACAACATTTTTTGCTTTTTTATGAATTTTTAATTATTATGTTGTTTTAAAATTTTGTCGCACTTTACTAGATACCCCAAACAATATTTTAAGAAAAAAATTGACAAGTCGATATTTTCGTCAAAATAAGGGTACTGGATCACTTTGAGTAATAAAAATTTTGTAAAATGGTTTTTCACCAAACTTTTACTCTCTGTTGATATTCAACTTCAGGTAGGTGAGTGAAATTTGGTCCGGAGTTGTATGGTCAGTGTTTAGTTTTCGCGTTAAATGTTCCTCAACTTACAGTTCAAATAGTCACTTTTTAAGGGCTGAGGCACAGTTTAAAATTGAGTTAGCTTTTAATCTTGAAAGTTGGGGGAATTATTTTCTGTGGAAAATTTCCTCCGTTTCCTTTTACTGAAGTTTTTTGAGATGTCGTATATTTTTTTATTGGAATTAATAAGATATGCATTTCTACAGTACAAAATTTCCTGCACACGGCTCACCGTATCTGACAGTTATAAAGCCATATTACAGAGATACGTATTTTATTATAGTTAACAAAGGACGCTGAATCAGATGGATATAGGGTGTTAGCGACCCAATCAACAAGCACTCCTCTGTTTTGATCCTCTTCAGAAATAAGGATTTTTTACCCCTGATTCCACACATTTTCCTCCCTCACCGACTATCTTCCCAGCGCAAGAGAACATTCAGACCCAAAAATTTATTCTACGTGTTCTTTGCGTATACAGGGAAATGCTTCTAACTCTGCACTTCGTAGTTCTTTGTGGCACGTTATACACTAGAAGTCGAAGGATGGATGAATGACTGGGTGCTGGTCTACATTACCGGAGTCCATGGACTCAAATCCTGTTGATGGCATAGTGGTTCGTAGCCGTTGATAATTAGTTTTAAGCAGTAGATCCCATTCCCATTAACCCTTGTGTTGAAAGGAGATCAGAGACCTCCAAACCAAAATAAACTATTAGACTAGGTGTTCCCAACCCTATACCGACGGACGTCCGCCATTCGTTTCACGTGTCACCAGCACTGTGCGATACCAATAAAAATGTTCATGTAAGGACAGTAGAACTGTAGATAAAATTTTTAGATCTTCAGAATGACATTGTCATAAAATCCATTGAATCAGAGGAAAATTTCTTCAATGTAGTTGGCAGAAACAAATTTCCATTCTTGAAAAATGCAGCATATAAATTAAAATCATTTCTCAATTCCACAAACTTGTCAGTCATTGTTTTCGACAATGAACATCGTAAAATCAAAGTACAGATCCCAACCTACACATATACATCTTGACTGCTTACGAGCAGGAGTATCGTTCTATTCGTCTAACTACCATGCAACAGGCCAAGGAAATACAATTCCAAAAATTACATTCCCTTTGAAACTTGTATTTTTTGTAAAGAATTTTTATACTTTGTTGATTTTGTATGCATTACTAAGTAATTATTTTCCACAAGATTAAAAACAATAATTTTTCTATGTTAAGTTTTATTTGTGGAATTAAATATTTTTTGTGCATTACGTGCATGCATTATTAACTGTATCCAACTATAAATTCACCTAGATAAAATAAATGGTTCCTGCAGTACAACAGATATTCAAAACTTGCTCTTAGCGACAAAAAATTTGGGGACCCCTGCATTGGACTATCTCGTTTTTTTAAGCAATACTTAAAGTCGATTTTAACAACTGTCATCTATATTAAAATTTAAATCCTAAGAAAACAACATTTTATTGAATTAATTTTTCGCAAAACTTTTTGTTTCATTGTACGAAATAGAAAAAAATGTACTGAATGTAGAAGCTAAAAACGTACTGTTGTTTTAGTATATGCCAAATTAAATATTCAAATAATCGGAAAGAATTACCTTATGGTTTTCTTTTATTTGATTAAAATATATTAGAATTTTGTTACGAGACTTTAATTCTTATCTCCAGAAAAAGATATTGGGTATTAAATAACAGTTCCAAAATCTATAAGAGGATTTTACTTATCGTTTCTCTATAAAGCTAAAAAACAAAAAGCTACATAAATAAAAGATCGCTCCAGAAAATTTAACCAGACACGCTACAATCGTATATGCATGTTAACATTCCCCTATACAAAAAAGCAAGTCATAATAAATTCATTTCACTTATATTCAAGACGACATGATTCACATAAAAATATATTACAGGCTTATTGAACGATAAAAAAAAAGCTCAATGAATTTCAGGGGGAAAGAATTGAGCAGCATTGGAATATCGAGTAACCATGGAAATGGCCCCATTTGGCATGAAATCAGATATTGAAATATGTCTGAACTTATTCGATTTCTGCAATTCAATAAAAGGATTGTTTCTCCGACTTCGATCTTGACTTCGGCTCACTTCTTCTAGAATTTAATTCATCATTAATTCAGTAACTTTAAGCTGTTTACGAAATGGTAAATTCTATCATTTATAGGTCACATTTGAATTTCTGTGGTCATAAACAAAACCAAATACGTTTAATATTGATTCTAAGATGGAGAAAGTATAAATGTGTTTGAAAAGTGTTTTCAAACCATTACCATTTTATAATAAGATTGAGTATTTTATGGAATTTCCTATCATATTTCTAACTGTGCAGTTATTGTCATCAACCCATTACTAATGTCAATACAAAAAATTAGAAGCGCATCAATAGGTTGATTTTAAAATATGTTCACCTTTCTTTATATTATTACATTCTTGTATTAAGAGTTATTAGATAAAAAAAAAACTCAAATCTTGTAAATACTAAGTTTATTTATCCTGCTATGCTGTCAAGAAGAATTTCCTTTTGGGGTCAGAGAGTGTAAATATACTGAAAATCCTTTATCTCTTAGAGTCATATTCAAAATTATAAGCAAAAGGTTTATCGACTAAATTTCCATAAAACTGTTATAAATAATGTAATATCACTTTTAAATAGTTATTAATTCAAAACAAATAAAATTATTTTCACGTGAAATATACTTCATTTCACTTCTACCTCTTTTCCTTTTTGAAAGAAATTTAAACAATTTCTTTGAAAAAAAGAAAATCTTTTGAATAATCTCTCTTTAAAATTTATTTCATTTTGTTGCCTAGAGTAATGCATTAAAATATAAAGTATGTACACCAAGTTAAAACAATAGAGATCTATATGCAAGCAAAATAACTTTTGATATATATGAGTTAGACACTTAATTTTGATATAAAATTGAAGCCAATTATCAGTTTTATGAAACGCATTTATTAAACTAAATTTATATTGATATGATATCCTTTTTATATCGTAATAAATGCTAATTGTCTTTATTTTAAGTTTCTTAATAGTATACAAGCAATTCAATTTAAATATTAAAACATCACATACCTTTACAGTTTCAGTGTGTAGAATAACGCATATATTTTCCATTTGATATAAAAATTTGGTTTCTAATTAATCAACTTTCAAATTATATCTTGCGAGTAAAAAATTTCACCTTTTCACTTATGACATGTTGTTTGAAAATATTCTACTTGAAATGACAAAACTAAGTAATTTTTAAAATTTATGGTGTTATTAAATAATTTACAAAAAGATCATTCGAAAAGAAGAATTTTTTTATTTTACAAGGATTTGAAAAATTGTTGTTATGATGAAAATGTTAGATCTCGAAAGATACTATGTCCTCTTAAGCAAAATATGTTGTCATTTATACTTTGACGTTAGTACGTTATTTGTAAAGAAACTTAATTTTTCCTTTTGGTCTTGTACCGAGGTACTTCCTCACAATGGTCAGCACGTGCATGCACAGTTGTGGAAGAAATTTCCAAGAAAAATTTACGTGCAGCTGTTGACTTCGTGTTTTAGGGACCCCTGCAGAGGAGTTATGGAAAGAGAGTGAAAAAACAGGAGTCTAGGTCGGGATTGAAGAGTTGCTGGACATCCAGAGAGCCCGGACCAGCAATCGAGTCCAGAACCCGCATGCCAGCATAGACGTACAGCAAAATAACGCCGCTAAGCCAGTACCAATGCCCTTTACGCCAGAAGTCTAGCACTGTCGTACAGCATGATGAAAGACCCAGCCTGCTCCTCTGTAATTAGAGGAGGTAAATTTGATCTTATTCATAAATCATTACATTTGGTCTCGGAATCTTTTGATTAAGGAATAACGCATAAAAACAAAAAAAGAAATTAATGAATTGTTGTAATAATAAACGTCGAGTAAAGAAATGTTATATATAGATATTAATCAAGAAATAATGTTTGTAAATAATTGTGTACATAATAAATGTTTTAGTTCAAATATAAGGTAGCTTTTTACTGTGTTTCCCTTTTAGGAATGGACACTGGTGTTAGTGTTATAAGTACATTACAACAAGTCTATTTTCGGCTAGCCACATTTCTCACATCAATTTAGGTTTATGAGTAACTGAAACCCATTAACTAATCATCTCCAAACTTCAATTCTTCTACTGTAAACGCTGTTTACAAAAAACTTTGTTTTAATCCTCAAAATTAGTCTCTAGGCTATTTGATTTCCAAATGTTCAAATCTCATCAACTGGTTTATAACTATAAGATATACTATTCTGGGAAACTCCTAGATAATTTATTCTACCCAAAAGAATCCTAAATCTGCAGTCAATCTTTTGAAAGGAGAATATATCCCTACATCTGGACTTCAGGCTATTTTCCAACGGCTGAGGCGAGGTATCTGTAACAGCTCATTTGCTCCAAATTTAATCTGGTATTTAATGTGTATTTACCACAGTTATTACTACTCTGAGGACAGGAAAATGGGTGGGACCACTTTGTTTTCAACTAAGGAAGTCCCTTCCCTTTTTTGCGGTAAAGGTTCACATTGGTATTTCACATGATGAACACCGCAAACAGTTGGATAGAATAACTTACTAAAAGGTTGACAACCAATGAATATTTAATGATTATCAGGGAGCTGACATCTTTTTAGACACATTTTGTTTGAAGTATTTTAGGAGGAAAGTGTTAAGTACTTTTATTTAATATTAAGAAAAATGTATGATTTTGTGAATTAAAGAAATTAGCATCCAATTTGGCAATCACCACTACGAAAATTGCTCTACCTCCCTGTCTGTGCTTCAGCGTTCTCTTTACTTTTAGTCAACTTTAACATTGATTTTTACTTTTTAAACCCAAAAAAGGTTCTTTCTATTACAAGATATCAACAGTTTATTAGCCATTTCAGTGGTCAAAAGTATTATTTGTAAATGGGAAAAATTTCTATTTAGCTCTTTGAACTGGTTAATTTTTTAAAAAAATGCTTCTTAGACATATACTAATTGATAATTGAATAAATAGGAATGTTTAAAATTACACCTTTTCAACAACAACGTGCATGGTTGGGAAGACAAGATGCTATCACCATAAAATATTTCTATTTAGCTCTTTAAACTGGTTATTTTTTAAAATTACGCTTTATCAACAACAACATTTCATGTTTGGGAAGAAAAGATGTTATCACCATAAAATATTTCTATTTAGCTCTTTAAACTAGTTATTTTTTTAAATGCTTCTTAGAAATATACTAATTGAATAAATAGGAATGTTTAAAACTACACTTTTTCAACAACAATACTTCATGTTTGGGAAGAAAAGATGTTATCACCATAAAATATTTCTATTTAGCTCTTTAAACTGGTTATTTTTAAAAAAAATGCTTCTTAGAAATATACTAATTGAATAAATAGGAATGTTTTAAACTACACTTTTTCAACAACATTTCATGTTTGGGGAGAAAAGATGTTATCATCATAAAATATTTCTATTTAATTCTTTAAACAGGTTAATTTTTTTTTAAATGTTTCTTAGAAATATACTAATTAAATAAATAGGAATGTTTAAAACTACGATTTTTCAACAACAACGTTGCATTTTTGGGAAGAAAAGATCTTATCACCATAAAATATTTCTATTTAGTACTTTAAACTGATTAATTTTTTTAAATGCTTCTTAGAAATATACTAATTAAATAAATAGGAATGTTTAAAACTACACTTTTTCAACAACAACGCTGCATGCTTGGGAAGAAAAGATGTTATCACCATAAAATATTTCTATTTAGCTCTTTAAACTGGTTATTTTTTAAAAAATGCTTCTTAGAAATATACTAATTGAATAAATAGGAATGTTTAAAACTACACTTTTTCAACAACAACGTTGCATGCTTTGAAAGAAAAGATGTTATCATCAGAAAATATTTCTATTTAATTCTTTAAACAGGTTATTTTTTTAAAAATGTTTCTTAGAAATATACTAATTGAATAAATAGGAATGTTTAAAACTACACTTTTTCATCAACAACATTTCATGTGTGGGAAGAAAAGATGTTATCACCATAAAATATATCTATTTAGCTCTTTAAACTGGTTAATTTTTTGAAAAATGCTTCTTAAAATATGCTAATTGAATAAATAGGTATGTTTAAAACTACACTTTTTCAACAACAACGTTGCATGCTTGGGAAGAAAAGATGTTATCACCAAAAAATATTTCTATTTCGCTTTTTAAACTGGTTCATTTTTTTAAATACTTCTTAGAAATATACTAATTTAATAAATAGGAATGTTTAAAACTACACTTTTTCCACAACAACGTTGCATGCTTTGAAAGAAAAGATGTTATCATCATAAAATATTTCTATTTAATTCTTTAAACAGGTTATTTGTTTAAAAATGTTTCTTAGAAATACACTAATTGAATAAATAGGAATGTTTAAAACTACACTTTTTCAACAACAACGTTGCATGCTTGGGAAGAAAAGATGTTATCACCAAAAAATATTTCTATTTCGCTTTTTAAACTCGTTCATTTTTTTTAAATACTTCTTAGAAATATACTAATTGAATAAATAGGGATGTTTAAAACTACGCTTTTTCAACAGCAACCTTGCATACTTGGGAAGAAAAGATGTTATCACCATAAAATATTTCTATTTAACTCTTTGAACTGGTTAATTTTTTAAAAAATGTTTCTTAGAAATACACTAATTGAATAAATAGGAATGTTTAAAACTACGCTTTTTCAACAACAACGTTGCATGGTTGGGAAGAAAAGATGTTATCACCAAAAAAAAATTTCTATTTCGCTTTTTTTAAACTGGTTCATTTTTTTAAAAAATGCTTCTTAGAAATATACTAATTGAATAAATAGGGATGTTTAAAACTACGCTTTTTCAACAGCAACCTTGCATACTTGGGAAGAAAAGATGTTATCACCATAAAATATTTCTATTTAACTCTTTGAACTGGTTAATTTTTTAAAAAATGTTTCTTAGAAATACACTAATTGAATAAATAGGAATGTTTAAAACTACACTTTTTCAACAACAACGTTGCATGCTTGGGAAGAAAAGATGTTATCACCATAAAATGGAGATGAATATGTAAGCATTCCTAACGACACACGGGTTACATTAAACATTCAGTGCATGTCCATTCGATACCCAATAGAACCTGTGTTGTGTTATGTAAAAATTCATTTGAAAGAAAAGAAATTAAAGATCCAGCTATTTTATAAATAAGACAGGAAATTATAATCAGTTGAAAAATCTGGCTCAAGATACGGAAAAAAAAATGAATATTTAACACTTTCCTATTTTCATCGTCTGGGGAACTTGATTACAGTAAAAAAAGTTAAAAGATTAAGTTGAATAATAATTTATTTAGACGTTTCAATCTTTGGCAATTTTTCTTTACAATTTATTTAAACTTTATCCCTTATACCCATATACAACAATAACTATAATGGTAGATAAACCCATAAATATTCTAATTGAAATTCTTTGAGATAAACTAACTAATCCCCTTGATTTTAATCAATTACGGAAATCTTCCTCAAATACAAAGTCTTTTAATGTAATAACAATCAATAACTGTAGGAAATTTTTCAAGGGCAAAGTAATTTTCTATTTAATTCGGTATAAAATGCCTCTTCTGGGAAGTGCTATATTCTTACTTATAAGCTTTACATCACGTTAAAAGGATTAAACTACCAACTTTATGCCTCGGGATCTCACTTTAATACGATAATTTGCTTCCATTAGAGAATTATTGACAGCAGTATTCGAATATAGCAAGGAAATAATTTTGGATATCGGTTAAACACTTTTTCTTCTTCTCAGTAATGTCTATGAACAACAATCCGTAGAGATAGAAATCCAGATTTCGGTTAAAAGGCAGGAATAGACGAGAGCATTCTAAAAAGGAAAACTAGTACGTGTTACGAGCTATGCATACAAATGATGCTAAAATAATATACCTATTTTTGCGTCTTACTAACCATAAAAAGAATTCCCTGCACATTTGCTTCACATTATTTGCTCTCCAGCATGCAAAATATTCCATAAGCCTAAACCAAGGACATAATATATTTCCATCAACTGCGTCGGAATTTTTTAAATATCATACGCACGGAATGATTGAATTTTTCTTTTACATTTAAATCATTTTTTACATTATTTAAAGTACAATTATTATATAAAAATTTACACCTAAATTTTATTCATAATTTTAATATGTACAAGTTTCTTCCTCTTCAGAATTTCTTCTAAGGAAAATTTACAGTGACTAAAATCTTTAAAGAAATAATATGTTAATATATACTTTAAAAAAATCGAATTCCCAATTTTAGAAATTTTATTTATTTTCACATTTCATATTATTATTTTGCTTCATTTTTTAACTCTAGAAAGATAACCATATTTTACATAGTAAATTACAGATAAACATATGTTAATTTGACATGCATATGTATGTTTGAGTGCAGTGAGTATATTTTGGATTGTGTACATTAAGTTATAATGTATCACTATAAATCCGTTGTGCTATGGATAAATGAAAAATATTAAGATTTATTTGTATTTTTTACTAAGAAAATGATTGAAATAACCAAACTAGGTATTATATAAAGCTGAGCCATGATAGCTCCGTCAGCAAAGATTGGCATCTCATAATGGTTGAATGGTTGTAGGTTTGAAGCTTGAGCTAGCCAAAGATCTGCCATGTTCATTAATGGCAGCTGGGGTATGTA
>CM063498.1:114538214-114558214 GCA_032207245.1 Pardosa pseudoannulata
AACGATGTGATGAGGTCAGATTTAGATCCCGAACATTTTACTTCATGTATGAATGAATCAATTATATAACAGATCTAAATCGCCTCATCCCAAAGGCCGTTGGCAGTGGGGGGGATCGTTCTCTTCCCAAAATTCTAGAAGACCGTTTCGTCGAAAGAAAATGTCCCACATGAGTGTAGGTGCAATCTGCCTAGCTGTATAATAACATGTTTCTAAAAAAAAAAAAAACTTCGGTTATAAAAAGTTTTGTTAAGCTGCCGGCCAAAAATTTAATATTTTCTCTATTTTGCTATATTTTGCCTTCTCATTAGAAAGATAACAATGTCTTAAAATCTTTTTAATTATTTGAGTTAAAAATGGATCATTGTCATACCTCATCCATGCCTTAATGCCTTAATTTTTTTTAGTGAAGTATCAGTCACAATTAACAATGTCTTTCTTCTTTGGTCTCCCCTGGAAAACAATTTCTGGCTACGGCCCAGCGTGAGGTAAACGAGTATGTGAAGCAAACCATAGTGTTTCGGAAGGCATGGTGTGTTTCAAAATAATCGTAGGAAAAATTTTTGTAAGTGTCAGTAGTTGTAAATATATATGTAATAGGTATATACAAAGACTGTTTGAACCACAGAAACAACGTCTTCAAAGCTGTGTTCAAGCACTTGTCTGAAAACAGACCTTAGTGTAGCAAGTTGTTTCATAATACTTTATCGAGCTTTGAACTGAAATGTATATATTTTTCTCTGATTTCATTTCGTTTGCGAAATGTTTTATGCTTATCATCAAAAATGCAATTTAATACAATTTTTAAAAAATATTTAAATTGAAAGAAATAATTTATTTTTACAAAATTAAAGTCTATATTTTAAAACCGATATTCTAACTTTAAAGGCCCTTCCTTGTAAAAGTATTTTCACAATTTAAGCTCATGATTACTACAAATATACTTTAAATATGACTTTGAATTTTTCTCCTCCTTTAAATATTAGGAGTAATACATAAGGTGGACTAGAGATATTGATTGACGATGAACAAAACTCAAAATTTTGCTTTAAATGTGTAGGCAAAATTAAGTAAATTTGTTTAGAAAATTGAAACTCACTTGCTTCTATTTATATGGAGAAGTTTCAAAGATTCTTATACAAGTTATTAATTATATCAATTTTCTTGATTAAAAAAACTTAATGAATATTATAATATGTGTACGAAAAATGTTCACTCTATGATGCAAAAAGGAACTCGATAATATTGTTCCTTTAAAAACGTGTATTATATTTTTAATGTATTGTGACGTCGCTACACCCCATTGGCTTCACAAAAGGGTTTTGTTAAAGCTCAGTTCAGGGCGACACTCTGTCTGGTTTTTTGACACTACACCACAAAGGGTTGTCGCTTCGACCACGCCTTGAGATGTCCAACGTGAATCGGATGTACGAACGGGACAACGAATGTCAGACAGTGAAGCGCCACCAAGCAGCCAATTAGAGGCTACCAGGACAGCGACGCAGAAAGAAAAATCCAATGGGAAGAGGCGAAAGGTGAGTCAGGCGACGTGAGTATTTCGGAGAGTCCCCAGAAGAAAGAGAACGGACAGAGGTTCGATTTGTGGCTGTTGGTTTTTTGGGAGATTTTCTCCAGTTTTTTGTGGAACTCAAGGAGGGCCAGTTGTAACCCTGTACAACGGTATCTGTCGGCATCTGTCTGCAGATTGTTTTTTTAGGTTCGCATTGAACCTGGGACTTTTATGTCCGCACCAGCCCACCTGAGCTCTGTGATTTCCATTTGGAAAATTTTTACATATTCCATTTTAATCAAGAATAAACGTTGTTATTGTTTCTAAGCTGTATGTCGTGTCATAACCGACACCCACACGCTACCCGAGGATCCCGTGACGTTACAGTTTGCAGAAATTATTTTAACAAATAAACGTTTTATCTTGCTACAATTTAAAATTTATATGTGCTATTAAAAAAATCTAAAATTTATGCTAAATATTTGCTTTTGCTGTCCGATAAAGATGTACCATTTCTTTAATCCCCTATATAATAATAGCCTAAGTTATCTGTCCGTCTGTCCTCCAATTTTTGAAGCGGTTGGACCTGGAATGGATAGAGGCATCCATTCAAAGCGAATAAAGTTTATCTTCTCCTAAACTATCGATCCGATTCTAAAATAAATTTGTATAAATAGGCTTCATATCACAGCAAAAAATACTGTCGTCTTTAAAACGTTCGAAATCCAACCCTTCCCTCCTTTTCGAGAGTTTAATGAAATTATTTCAAGTCCTATTTTCCCCGGTTAAGAGCAAGCGATTAAATTTATCCATTTATCACTTAATAAAGAGGTAAAAATAACAATATTTTCTAGCATTGTGACGTCATTCCTTTAAACATCTCATTGAATCATTTCATATTTTAAACTATTTAAATATCGTCTACACTATTTTAATATCTTTTATCACTGAACTTAGATATGACGTCAATGATTTTCTTTTATATTTGGCTTAAATAATAGATTAGGTACATACGTGATAATTTAAAATTTAATCATCGATTATTTTTTGGTGCAACGAAACTTTTACCACCGGTATTAACAATAAATTCTTTTCATATAAGTCTAGGAGTCTATTTCACGGACTAATAAATATCTAACTTTTAATTTATATATATTTGGAAATTAAGAAGTTTTTTCTTTTGTGTGTTTGTTTATCATACATAACCACACGGTTTGACTAAATGAATTCAATGTGATGCTAAACTCTATTCACAGGATCGGGAGACTCTAGAGGAGTATGACGATAAATAAATTATTGAGAGTGAACCAGATAGTTCTCAGCCAAAAAACAAAACATTTTTTACCTGCCTCATTAGGTACTTAACAGTTCTAGAATATTAAAAATTTTACTAATCCCGTCATATGATGGGCTATATGCTAGTATTAAAATAAAGCTAGAATATTAGGAAATGCAAATATCCCAGTCTTATTTTTCGTTACATCCCAAGTAATCTTTCGAATAAGAAATCGCGTTTATTTTACAGCTTTAAAGACAAGTTGCTAATAAAAGTTAAGGAAATGAAGTGATGTTAACCTACAGACTTGGCCTTTACTTCCTTATTTGATAAGACAGGAAAAATAAATACTCACTCCATTCAAAGTCTTAACAACTTAAATTAGAAATGCAAAGTAGATGAATATTTTATTTTAATTTTTCACCTTTCTTTTCACAGATTTTTTTTTTATTCTTTAACTTAGTTAGTCCTTACAGGACAAACTGTCATGTTGTTTATGTAAAAGACTTTGAATTCTTTTCTGCCCTAAAGATATTAGATTTGTGATTTAGAAATAACTTTTAGATAAAGATACATTTTAACTCTACATTACATGGTATTTTCTTATACAACTATGTTTTTCACATATATTTTCGACCCAGAAAATGTTTTAAAGGTATTTTTTAAAATTCTTTTTGAATTTTTTTATTGTTCTGGACGAAGAGTTGTGCTTGATACATACATGAATTCAATATAAATTATAAATACCCTTGATAAAAATTTGAAAAGTATTGATATAAAATTAAATACCTTCTTTAACGATAAACATAATTCCTTGGTTAAAGTCTTAAAAAATACAAGCAAAATGTATCATGTAAAACATTAATAAAATGCTGAACATATGCAACAATAAAATAAGTTTGTTCTCAAAGGTATAATATTATATTATTCAATTACTTAAATCAAATGGATGAAAAAAGATTAAGTTACACACAAATTAATGTGAAATGAAAGGCAAATTTTACCCTTGAGGGCTTCCGGGTATGAAAGAATAGGCCCCTTGTAGCCCATGCATGTTGTAAGAGGCGACTAAAATGGGTACCCTCCTCAGGGGGTATAACCTGATGTTAGGCGTGGGCTAAAAACCCCACCCCGTAAAAAAAAATTGTTACGAAATCTCAAGAAGCAGATATACCCGAACAGACTTCACGGAGACGAACTGGAAAAGGATTTAAGGATTTGAAAATTGGGACATGGAATGTTCGTTCTTTATATAGAAGTAAAGGACTACAGATGGTGGTGGAGCAAATAGATCATTACAAGATGAATATATTAGCTTTCAAGATATTAGATGAATTAGAGAAAGAAGAATTAAACGGAAAAATCATGCAGTTATCTATAGTTGCTATGAAAAAACACGTATTTGGTACTGGTTTTATCAAGCAGACTTTTAAAATACTACACCTGTAAAATAGCTTAAATTTGAAACAACATTATATTTTCATTCTGAAACAAGTCAATCATACCCAGAAATTCTCGATATCGACAAATTCAATGTTCTCTTAAGTTTATCGTTTTGTAGTATTCAGAAAAAATCGATAACTCGACAAAAGAAAACGTAGGACGACTTCCATTAATATCTGTCATTAAATAGAGATACAAAGGGAAGAAATGTTAAACAACGTCTCACTGCTTTAACTGTAAACAACATGAATTCTCCAGAAAGCTTATGTTTGAAAACATTCACCCTCTGTGGGCACATGCGCTTTTCGATGATTGTACACCCACAGCGGGTGTTCATAAGCAAAAACTATTTACTCTGAGTAACAGCTAGACAGACTATCAGCCTTTCCCATGGCGTAGGCTAAGTTCAATGACAAAATGTCCTTGAAAGAAAGTGAAATTGTTGTTGTTACAAATGATGAATCATTAGCAGAATTTTAACAGATTTGGGGAGGTGAAGGAATTATGAATAAACTTTTCAATCCTGAAAAATGTGTTTCACAGAAAAGAAAAAAATATTTCTTGTTAAGATAAATTATCAGTAACATATTACAATATATCATGCCTAAGTAAATCCTTCTAGTCCCTTTTTTCGGGGGGGGGTGATTTTAAGCTAAAATTATATTCCATGTGTAGTCATTTAGATATAATACTAATTATATGCATTTATTTCAGTTAACTGAATGAAGTATCTTAAATATTTTTTTCAACTTATTGTTACTGAAGAAACATTTTTGTTTAAAAAATGCGTAAATAAAGTGTGTTACATACTTTATTCAAACATTTTCAACTTAATGCAGACATACTATGAAAGGTAATTATTACTGTATATTTATCGATGATGTTCTTTATTTTTGTCTCTCCGGACTTATTATCAACTTCATAGTTTTTATAATGATTTTCATACTTTAAAAATAAAAAAATAATCTCCCAAGAACCTAGTAATCAATCTGTGATTGTAACCTTGGCATATATTTTTTTGTCTCATTAAAATCTACTTCACAACAAGCGAAACAATGGCCGATGGGGTAGGATGCTGCTTTATAGAAGGATCTGGTTTTGAATCCCGTTGTTTACATAGATGTTTCAAACCATTCAAAATCGTCTTCAACTAGTAAGTCCCAGTTTAATTATCCCTCTGTAGCACAAATTTGACTCAACTTCAAATTCCATCAAGCGAAAAACGTCGAGAAATAATGTTTATAAATAATCCATTTATAACCGCTTTTATTTAACTTCACTTGTAAGGCAGGCTCAAATTTTGTAATGCATTTTTAAATACTTTCCTGGCTTGTTAGAGATCTGAAACTTATATTTATATAAATTCATTTCTAATGGTAATATAATATTCAATAATAAAAAAATTAGATTGGAGAAAAAAATCGTTTTGGTAAGTGCAAAAATCTATTACGAGTACTTGCCCAAACTGCAGAGATTTTTAAATAATATCGCCATTTATTTGCAAAATGTCTTACTAAACATTCAAAATGAAATTCAAAAGTTATTTAGACGAAGTTAAAATAATGAATCTTGGTTCAGAAAAGAATAAACATATTTTTAACATCTTCATACGTATGCCTACTTTCTTTATTAAAATTTCCCAGACCTCTATGAGAGAGTATCTTGATAGATACGTTAGAGGCCTAATCAACCATGATCACTCTTTTTTAATAAACAAATATTAGTAAAGATCTTTCGTTTTTAATTTACTTATTCAAGTATTCATCATTAATAAGGTAAATCTTCATCTGGATATTATCTTCACAAGATTTTATTGTGATCTTCAGATATCCAATCACTGTACTAACTGTAATCTCTGAAGCACTTTAGCTTCTTGAATTTCTTACAGGTTATCATTTTTCATATCTCTTTAGTGTAGATTATTGGAACAATATTTACATACACCCTATTTTCCTGTTTCTCTTTTGATTAAGACAGAAAAAAAACAGTTTTTCTCAAGTTCTAACGGATTTCTCAGATTTTTGAATTAAAATAGGTAATATAACATAACTTAACACTAGAATTACAGTATATCAATTGTGACTAGAATTACAGTTAAGAGCTTTTTCAACCATTTGTACCAGGCACATTTCATTATTTTAATGACAAATAATTATGAAAAGAAAATATGCATAACATAAATTTCAAAAAATATTGCATGGAACAACTTTTATTCTGTGACCCGGTCATTTCAAAGTTTTAACTTCACATTTAAATTATACTTTGGAAAAACACTGACTTGGAGCTAGCCTTTCCCAAACTTTCTTTATTTCTCAGCAATTTTATTATTTTTATTTCGGTATTGAGTGAAACATTTTTGGTTTATTCTAATGAAAAACAAATTCTATTTTTCATGAATTGTGTATCTATTATTAAAGAAAAAATATAGAAAAATAAAAAAGGTTATTGGAAATTAATGACATTTGTGGTCAATTAACACATTGTGTGGGGGTGCATTTAGCAGCGGAATTGCAGCGGAGCGGGCGTTTTACGAATAAATTTAGTTATTCAGTTAAATATTAATAGATCGAAAATTATTTAATTTTTTAACCAACTTTTCGTATTTTATATTGAAATATATAAACAAATATATAAATAACAACCATAAGATTTTTGAAAACAAAAAATATATTTTTAGTGGATAAATTTATAATAGTATCGTAAATATGAAAAATCAAATAGAAATAGTAGTATATAGTTTTAATATTTTCTAATTATCATATATATAAAAATTTTTACAATATAAAAAAATGAAAAGAGCAATCATAAAACTAATAATGTAAAAACTAATTTTTATTTGTCTAAATTTTTCCAGAATCTGTCTAGTAGACAAGAACATTCGGCTTCGTTTTCCTGTACATACCGTTATTTTTGTACCCACAAACAAACCATGTTGTTACACTAACCCGTACTAGTACGTGACCCGCGCTCAAGTATCAATCGTCAGAAAACGTACTAGTACGTGTCCCACAGACAATGTGTTAACAGTTTTCAGTTTAACCCCTTCCCTGTTTTGCCCGTACGCAATACGGGCACAGCTTTCGGACCTTTACTGATTTACCCGAACGGAGTACGGGCAATCTGATTTCTATTTCGCTTGCACTGTTTCGGCCGTATTTTTTCCAATTTTAGTAACAAATTATTCGTATAGAAGGCGATAGTTGTTAGGTAAATGATAGTTTGCAGTTTATTGTATTTTCTACTCTGATTGGTTCAAAAGAGCGGGTTATTTTCGCATGTTTTGTAACAGAAGACGAATTGTTATCTTTCAGTGTATAGCTTTCTGGTTATATTTTACTAACCACCTGATAATTTTATTGATGTAAGAGTTGAATAATATATTTTTACTTTTAAATAATGGATAATTCAGAGCGTATGGAGCTAATTTCTTGTGATTCGAACTGTGACTCGGAATCAGAAACTGAATTATCTGTAAATGATAGTAGCGAAATTTTACTAGATGACCTGGATAGTAGTAACTCTGATAGTAGTACAGATGGAATCAGTCAAGCAAGACAATTTTTTAAAATTAATTGTGATAATCCTTCGGATCCGCCTCCTAGATTTGCTTTCACTAGAATTCCAAAAATTAACTTGAATATCAATGAGACTAAAAGTAAACTTCAGTTCTCTGATGCTTTCATAGAAAGAAAAAAAGTTGTAATAAATGCTTAAAAATATTAGAAATGTTAATTTTAATAACATATCTTTACTTAAAAATGTAAAATGAACAAAAAAATGCAATAAAAAATGTGACATTTTTTGACCGAATTCTGGAAAAAAATGAAATTGTTAAAGGGTTAAAGGAAAAGGTGAGAACTTACACTTAAATTGAACGCGTCATCTAAGAGGTTTCTGTATATATATTTTATAAAAAACAAGTGCGGAGAAGGGTGTTTCACATTTCTTAGTGATAAGATATTAAATTTTTCATAATATAAACCACTTCGCAACTCAGTATTGAGTAACGACCCTGCATTTAGTTAACATTGGTATAGGATGTTCTTATGTGAAGCATTAAATATTGCAAATAATCCATTAAATATGCACTATGACCTGATCCAATTTAGTAATGCTATAGATAAATAGATATAGAAATGTGAATATTTACACAGTACTAATGCACTATAGAGTGATTTACTAAATATTATTAAAGCTAATAAAGTATTGATATAAATAAAAATTGCCTACATTTCCAGCATTCAATACTGTAATGGGAGTTTTCTAAACCTTATTAGTATTAGTTTTGTTGTAACTGTTAAATACTTTTACATTCAATATTTCTTAAAAAGAATAAAATATTAAATTTTTCATAATATATACCACTTCGCTACTCAGTATTGAATAAAGACCCTGTATTTAGGTAACATTGGTATAGGATGTTCTTCCGTGAAGCCTTAAATATTGCAAATAATCCATTAAATATGCACTATGACCTGATCCAATTTAGTAATGCTATAGATAAATAGATATAGAAATGTGAATATTTACACAGTACTAATGCACTATAGAATGATTTAGTAAATATTATTTAAGCTAATAAAGTATTGATATAAATAAAAATTGTCTACATTTCCAGCATTCAGTACTTTAATGGGAGTTTTCTAAACCTTATTAGTATTAGATTTGTTGTGACTGTTAAATACTTTTACATTCAATATTTCTTAAAAAGAATAAAACATAACTATCAATCTAACACATTGTGTGCGGGTACATTTCGCAGCGGAATTGTACCGATAAACTGATAAATTCAACCGTCTGCTCTTAACCGGGAATATAAGGCTTGAACTGATGGCATTAAACTCTCGAAGAGGGGGAAATGGGTGGATTTCGAACGTTCTAAAGACTCACTTTGAATTTTTCTAAACCTTACTCATCAAGAATACAATATGGATGCCCCTATTCATTCCAAGTGCAACCGCTCCACAAATTCGAGGACAGGACAGATAACTTAGGCAATTATTATATAGGGGATAGTAAGCAATTATTCTGGAGATAAATTTTAAAATAGCGGTCTTTATCTTTTCTATCCGAATAGGGGTCTTTTTTTCGAGACTATGCGGGTTCATATTTTTTTCTAATTCACCTAATCTTTTAATTTTAGGAAATGGAAGTAATGCTTCTATATGATAATAGATATGTATTACCATAAAAGAGGATTAAAAAACAAATTACACACGAATCTGAAAAAATCTGTTTTTAAAAAATTAGCATGGTGCTCTTTACTTTCGAGGCTTTATCAAAATACTCTTCCATCGGTATTCGAGATATTTTAATAAAAGGAGTAAGCAATACGTGTAGACACATTGCAGAAGTTTTCTCTATACAAACAGATAACGAGATTCTGAGCTTGTTTTAAAAGATTGAATACAATACAACGTTTTAATCGCAAACTGATTTCAGGTACTTGTAGTTTCTTCTGTCCGCTATGAATGAAGATTTTCTCTTTTAATAATTATATGTTTAACAAAAAAAACTAATGATTTTCTATGTACTCTGAGACCAAAATAAGCCATAATATTGGTTAGTGAGATTACAGTAATTTCTGAAATCATCAATGTTAAATTATGAAATGTTTGAACAGAGTATATTACAAGCAAAATCATTTATTAAGTAATAACAAATTTAAAAATATTAAAAAGTCTTTATTCAGTAAACTAAAAGATATACAAGTTATTAGGTATATATTACTGCAAATAGATTAGAATATAACCTAAAACTTTCCAAAATTACCTAAATTTAACTCACTAAAAGAGGTTGTAAGTATTTTATATGTCATGTAATTTTAATTTAGGATAAATATTTTTCTCGTTCTGAGAAACAATCTTTCAGCATGGGCAATTATCTTAACACATTGTGTGCGGGTACATTTCGCAGCGGAATTGTATCGGGAACGGGCGTTTTGCGCGCAAATTTAGTTATTCAGTTAAATCTCAATAGATCGAAAATTATTTAATTTTTTAACCAACTTTTCGTATTTTATATTGAAATATATAAAAAAAAATATATAAATAGAAATATATAAATATTTCATCATAATTGTCTTCGCTAAATTCACTCATTTTAGCTAGGATAAATAAAAAGTTAATTTTAAATCTAAATTGATTTTTTTAATCAAATTTCAAGTTCTGTGGTTCCGTATCGACTGATGTAAAAACTAGTTTTTATTTGTCTAAATTTTTCCAGAGTCTATGCAGTAGACAAGAACATTCGGCTTCGTTTTCCTGTATATACAGTTATACAGTATATGCAGTTATTTTTGTACCCAATATGTTGTTACACTAACCCATACTAGCACGTGACCCGCATTCAAGTATCATTCGTCAGAAAACGTACTAATACGTGTCTCGCATACAATGTGTTAAGTACACGCCTTTAGTGAAAATTTAATATGCTTAACAATGAAAATATATAGTTTCTAAACTTGTGATCATTATATGATAAAAGAGTTAAAATAATCACTTGAGGAATCCAACTGTTAAATTATCAGAAATATCTTTCTTTGTAGATGAAAAAATGTTTAAAAATTAAAAGGTTTCACATTAAGTGTGATGAGGCGATTTAGATCTGATATATAATTGTTTCATTCATAAAAGAAGTAAAATGTTCGGGATCTAAATCTGACCTCATCACATCTTTGTAGGTAGACCAAGGCCATAAATTTCGATAAAATGGATATTTGTAGTCAAGTTACGGTTGTCTCGGGTGGGGTTCTGATTCCAGTCCCAGATTAGAATCCCATCTCCGTACTTGACATTAATGAATTAAGAATGTACCTTTGTGGAGTATTTATGAGTCCCTAAGGGACAGGGCCCAATTAGAGGGGATAAGGTTGTTCACGTTGGTGGTCTCAGGGCGGGGTTTGCTGAGACCAATGACTTTCTGGCAACTATCCCGATTGGAAGACAAGAAGAAGGAGGGGACTAAGTTTGAGACAGTAAGATATGAAAAATCTAAAAAAGGAGCAGATGGATTAGAAGGCCCCAGAGAGTTTTGGTTCGAAGGTCCCAGAAGAGAAGTTCGGTTCGGAGGTCCCAGAAGAGATTGGTTCGGAGGTCCCAAAAGGAAGTTGCTCGATACTCCAGCCAAGTCCGCCAGAAAGTTTCCTGCACAAAGTAGTACGGCCGCACCCCAGAGACTCAGGAGAAAGCCCCTGACGATGTCTGTAACAAATCAACGGTTGATGTAAATATTACCCTTCAACTAGAAGTGTTCCTGGCCCAACACTTTAGACCCACAAAGTTACCCATTTTTTTGCATTACATTTTGAAATCGAGATTAGGTCCTCTCTCTACTTACAAAGATTTTTCTAAGTGTATAAAAAATTTGTCAGAAGTAATTTGAATAGATTGACTAAGCTTACTTATTTACTTATTACTGTTTTTTGTAAATAGATGTATAAACATTTTATAATAAATCTACTCTTTTTTATATTAAGCTGGTCTCAGTTGCTATCATTTTAGAGGTTAGTTTATTCTTCATATTTATGTCTGTAGTTGCTCATAACCTGTAGTTAAATTTTAGTAAAACAAATATTTAACACAACGCAATTCAAAATAAATCCCACTATACATTTGATCACAGGTTGTTATTAAATATATAACGAGGACTACACGACATTAAGTAGGGTTACGCATGCAAAAAAGGCGGTGAAAAGTTTAGTGTGTCCCATTATCAAAAATACGGGTAAGAAAGCATATGTTAAAAGTGGTGGCCAGAAGGAAATAATACTTCAAACAGTACCAGGATCAAAGGATATTTTATAACACAATAGCATATAATCTTAATTTAGAGAAATTCTTGCAATCAAATATGAAAAAAAATAATAAAAATTATCATGGTCTTCTTCATAGTTTTTAGTGACAACCTTAATAAATTTCTGTGAGATAATAGGGAAGACACAGTGTCTGTATATATATGAAAACAGCGTATAGCCCGTCATATGACGGGATCAGTTAAACTTTTAATTTTCCAGAATTGTAAAGTACCCTATAAGGCAGGTAAAAATATGGTTTCTGTTTTGGCTGAGAATTATCTGATACACGCTCAATAATTTATTTATCTTCATGAACCTCTAAAGTCTTCTGATACAGTGAATGCAGTTTAGAATCACATTTAATCCATTTAGTTAAACCGTGTGGTTATGTATAAAAAACAAACACACAAACTTCTTAATTTTCAAAGATCATAATTTAAACGCTAGATATTTAATAGTCCGTGAAATAGACTACTTAACATTTATGAAAAGAAGTTGTTAATACCGGTGATAAAAATTTTCATTGCAACAAAAAATAATCGATGATTAAGTTTAAAATTATTACATATGTTCCTAATCTATTATTTAAGCCAAATATAAAAGGAAATTATTTACGTAATATCTAAGTTTAGTGATAAAACGTATGAAAATAATGCAGACGTTATTTAAATAAAATAAAATATGAACTGATTCAATGAGATGGTTAAAGGAATGACGTCATGATGCTAGAAAGAAAAATGTTATTTTTACCTATTTATAATGTGATAAACTGATAGATTCAACCGTCTGCTCTTAACCGGGAATATAAGGCTTGAACTGATGACATTAAACACTCGAAAAGGGGGAATGGGGTGGATTTCGAACTTTTTAAAGACTCACTTCGAATTTTGCTAACCATTACTCATCAAGAATACAATATGGATGTCCCTATTCATTCCAAGTCAACCGCTTCACAAATTCGAGGACAGATAACTTAGGCAATTATTATATAGGGGAGAGTAAGCAATTATTCTCGAGATAAATTTTAAAATAGCGGTCTTTATCTTTTCTATCCGAATAGGGGTCTTTTTTTCGAGACTATGCGGGTTCATATTTTTTTCTAATTCACCTAATCTTTTAATTTTAGGAAATGGAAGTAATGCTTCTATATGATAATAGATATGTATTACCATAAAAGAGGATTAAAAAACAAATTACACACGAATCTGAAAAAATCTGTTTTTAAAAAATTAGCATGGTGCTCTTTACTTTCGAGGCTTTATCAAAATACTCTTCCAACGATATTCGAGATATTTTTAAAAAAAGGAGTAAGCAATACGTGTAGACACATTGCAGAAGTTCCCTCTATACAAACAGATAACGAGATTCTGAGCTCGTTTTAAAAGATTGAATACGATACAACGTTTTAATCGCAAACTGATTTCAGGTACTTGTAATTTCTTCTGTCCGCTATGAATGAAGATCTTCTCTTTTAATAATTATATATTTAACAAAAAAAACTAATGATTTTCTATGTACTCTGAGACCAAAATAAGCCATAATATTGGTAAATGAGATTACAGTAAAGTTATTTCTAAAAGAGTCAACGTTAAATTAAGAAATGTTTGAACACAGTAGGGTCTGGTGGGGTAAAATGTGTATTTTTTATAATTTACTGAAAAGACACATTATAGCTTTTAATGATTATATTTTATTTTTGTAATAGTCATTTGGTGGCAACATTTATTTTCCTTAAGAAATTTTATATTTTGCATCTGTCAACTTGGATTGCCTTGTTTGCAAGACAAGAATACATTCTTCTTTACTAAGGTCTTAAAAACTTTCTAAAAAAGTAATATTTTATTTCTTTCATCGTCAATATTTTTTTAATTATCAACTGCAAGGTTTTCTGAACAACAGTTTTTCAAAAACAGGTAAGAAATATTTTAAATATTTTATGTTTAATGATTATTTTTGTATAATGGGGGGGAAATGGGTATTGGTTAGGCTTAACAATTTATTATAAAGTTCTCAGCTTTTAGATGTAATGATTTAAACCAGCCCTTCAATTTTAGTGTAAATTATATTGCATAGTATTTTTTAAACTATTTCCTGTGGTATAGAGTAAATTAACACAATAATAGGGAAATTGAGCCTGTAAGCCTAAAAATACATGTATTTACCTTGCTATTTTGTACATCTGCGACTGGATGTTTTCTCCGACCTTTCACTGTTTACAAATGTCTAAATTTGTATGAAACTTGGACCAAGAGAGGACCACCTAATGCCTTATATGGCTGAACAGAGTCAGAGTGAATGCATGGTACAATTTTTGAATCTTGGATGGAACATTTTCAAAAAAATTGCTAATTTATAGTTTTTTTTTAAGTGAAAAAGAGTGCTTAATGAGAAATCACGCTTTTTCTACCCATTTTACCCCACCAGACCCTATATTACAAGCACAATCATTTATTAAGTAATAACAAATTTTAAAATGTTAAAAAGTCTTTATTCAGTAAACTAAAAGATATACAAGTTATTAGGTATATCTTTATTACTGTAAATGGATTCATATGTAATCTAAAACTTTCAAAAATACCTAAATTTAACTCACCAAAAGAGGTTATAAGTATTTTATATGCCATAGAATTTTTACTTTATAATAAATATTTTTTTCTCGCTCTGAGAAACATTCTTTCAGCATCTTAAAAGTCATTTTATCTAAAATCACAGTGTAACAGTTATGGCGTTTAAGATGCCTACATTAAGTTGCGAAATATTTGAATAAAATATGTAAAAACAAAATCGTTTATTAATATCGTTATAATATATAACAATCGTTAATCATTAATTAATCGTTAATTAATCGTTAATTAAATCTTTAAGGAAAAGCGTATCTCTCAGTTGAGGTGAGACGTCATTTTAAACCTTAACCCAAATCATGTCTTCCTTTTGTATTTTTTTAAATACTGAAATAACTTCTAATCCCTTAAAATAAAAGATGTTAAAAAATTTTAACATTGTATAAAATCACTGATAAATTTTAATGAAATCATAACTAAAATGCATAAATTGTTAATTTTAATGAGCTTAACTCAAAATATTGTTATTTTAACTGGTGTGCTCTTTAAATTAAAGCTACAGCATATATTCAGGTGAAAATTTCATTTAAGTGGAGCTACAAAGAAAATCCCACTAACGTTTCGATAAAATTTTTTTAATTTTGTTGATTTATATATATATATATATATATATATATATATATATATATATATATATATATATATATATACAATATATATATATATATATATATAATATTTAAAATGCCATTTTAGCTTTTATTAAAGTTTATTATTGTGATGTAAAGTTTTTACTTTTTTTACTATTTAAATGTGTGAAGAATAATACCAAATGCTCAACTGTTAAAAAAATACAAAAATTATTAATTAAACGCAGTTTACATTGGTATTTGTTTAGAATATCTGCAAAATTTAAAAATTATTTAAAAGGGCTTTTAATTTTACAAAAAACATTAAAACATTACTTAAGTAAATACAGAGAACAAACGCTAAAAATTTTAAATATTAATTTTAAATTTAAAATTTTTGAATAGTAATAAAAAAATGATTATGTAAGCCGAAAATAAATTTCCATTTTGAAGTGGATTAAAAGTGATGACTATCTTTTGATGAAAAAGTTTCAGACGACTAGTATAAGATCTTCTTAAAAGCTAACATCATTTATCTTTTACATCAATTAAACCCTCAAATTACTAGAGACCTAGATATGAGACACCGCACTTCATTTAAAGTTGTAATTTTCTTGCAGAAGAGGAACAATGCCACTTTACTACACATTTCTAAATGTTAAGAATCCTTCTTTTGTTGACTGCCTCGAAATTAGTTCATGTCTCGATTCTGTCTCGATTTTTCAAGATTTTAATCTTTCACATCAGACTTATTTCAAGTCAGGCTAACATAAATAACTCGTAAGTTGACTGAAAGAAAAAAAATAAGCACAGCTCGCTTTGACATACGAGATTATTGAACCCTCAAGTTATCTCTCTCTTTCTCTTTTTATTTAAATTGCTAAGATTTATTTTGAATTCTCACAACTTATTTAAAAGTCAAAACTATAAAAAAGGTGTATTGTTTTTCTTAACGCCCGTATAAACATTTTCCTTGATTCTGATTCTGATTATATGTATTATGAATTTAGAATAAATCTGAAAACCTATCTTACGTTTTTTTAAATGGGTTAAGTTCAGGTAAATTCAAAATTGGGTATATAAAGTATTAAAATTTCAATATTTTAAAGTCACAAATGCAAGGAATGATATTTTATAACGAAACGATATTTTGGAACGAAGGATTCCGCGAAAAAACAAAATAGTTCCAAAAGTCACCACTAGGGGAATATTTAGAGCTGTGTTATAGAAAATAGAGTCTTAACAAATTCAAATTAATACGGAAAAAAATTACCTTTTATTATGCACATTTTCTGATTTAGTTCAAGTGCAGTATGGCAACACTTTTAAAAAAGCGTAAAATCTACATACACACCGATAAAGTCTCGTGATCTGCAATATCACGTACGCTGAGCAGAAGAAGTTCTTTATTCAAATTTCAAGTTACATCCATTGGCACAGTTATGAAATTAATTTCCGTATTAATTTGCATTTGTTAACACTCTATTTTCTATTACACAGTGCCAAATATCTCCCTACCGGTGACTTTTGGAACTCATGTTTTTTTTTCGCGGAATATTTCGTCCCCCGTCTAGTTTAATCTTTCTACAAAATAGGGCGTCATTCTCACAAATAGATCAAGCTACAGAACACTGTGATCACTGTCAGTTTAATTATGGCCACCCGGTATATATATATATATATATATATATATATATATATATATATATATATATATATATATATATATATATATATATATATATATATATGTAATGATATTCTAACCAAACTAACCAACTTAATTATGTTCTAAAATACTTTCCGTCCATTCTCTACCTAAAATGACAGCGTTTTTCAAACTTCTTTATATTTTCTCTTTTCATTTTCCTTGATTCGGCTTCTGATTATATGTATTATGAATTTAGAATAAATCTTAAAACCTATCTTACATTTTTTAAATGGGTTAAGTTCAGGTAAATCTAAAATTGGGTATAGAAAGTACTAAAATTTCAATATTTTAAAGCAGGAATGCCAGGAATGATATTTTATAAAGTATATATATAAAATGCAGTCGGGCCGCATTGAAGAGAACGGCTCAAGTCTAATTAGAACTTTATTTTAGAGCTGCTAAAACGAACATCATTCCAAATCAATGACAGACAAGAGAAAGACACAAAAATCACTCTGTGGTACACCCAAGAGCGAATACAGAAAGAATTTCCCCACTTACTGAGCGAATTTAAGTGTAAGATCAGGAAATACGCGGAGCCATTTTCCGGCGACAGCTGGGAAACGTGTTGAATAGAGAGAAAATTTACATCTATAGGATAGAACGATTTGGGAAATGTATCGAAGGAATTTTAAGTCAAGGACGCTCCTTTGAGTAAGACAGTTAGAGACTGGGAAAGAGATTTTAAGGTATTAGAATGGGAGAGAGGAGGTTTTTAAGGAAATATTAAAGTTCAATAATTTTGATATTGTAGCGAAAATCGTTCCTTACAGCAAGGACGCCGTGGCGCAGTCGATAAAGCGGCGGACTCGTGAACGGGAAGTTCCGGGTTCGGAAACAAGCGAGGCAAGCTGCCTTTAAAAATTGATTTTAACTTGGATTTAATTTCTGTTAATTTAATTTCATTATGCAAATTTATGTAAATTTAGTTCCTAATTTTCTGCGGGCCTTCCAAGTCTGGAAGGTTCTAAAAGTGTATATAAGCAGGATTTCCATCAGTTGCGGGGTAATAAAATCTTGAACTGGTCTTGAGCGTTTATCATTCAAATAACCAAGTTCAATTCATCTCATCTACGCGACAATATATTACAGATTCAATAATTACAGGTTCAACAATTTTAATATATTCTACTTTTGCAACACGAGGGCTAATGAGACCGGGACCTACTGCTTAAAGACGATTCCGAAAGACTACGAACATCCATGCCATAGTGGGATTCGAACCCACGAACTTCGGTTCCGAAGGGCAGCTCCCTAACCATTCGCCCATCGTTTGGCACAGATATGCATATATATATATATATATATATATATATATATATATATATATATATATATATATATATATATATATATATATATATATATATATATATATATATATATGTGTGTGTGTGTGTGTGTGTGTGTATAATGATATTTTAGCCAAACCAACCAACTTAATTTCAGTTATACTACTTTTTTACGTACTTGATTCCAAAATTATGTTTTGTTATATAGGGAAGTAAAAACTGACATAGACTGAAGGAAATAATCAGCAGCGTAGAAAACAAATATTTAATGCACGTCACGCTTACACAAGATAATACATCAGGACAAATATACCTATGTATGCTCAAAAAAATTTTTTTTTCTTTGAAGTCATAACAATGCAAAACTAGCAAAAAAATATAAATTAAAAAGTAGGGAACTTTTAAATTTTTTTAAGACTATCTAAAATTTGATATAAAGAAACTTATTCGATTTTTCGAAAGTTTGTTCATGTGATTAATTTATTTATACTTCAATTTATATGTGCATACACTTTCGAATCTCTAAATTAATAACTTACAATAATTCCTTATAAATCTACTAACCCCTTAAAAGCAAAAGTAACTTAAATAAATAAATAAGTCCTCCACATACTTTATTGTACTAATAGCTCTTCTTTCCACCAAATATACCCTCAGAATGAGAGCATGAAACAAATGTCTTTTGTCTACTAGAGATAATTAGAACTGTCTGTAAAACTAGACTCAATAATTTAACTATTCTATAGCTTGGGTTCTTTCTTAAACCTAACGAAATTAGTCTTATTCCTAAGACAAACGAAATGCTTGAAAAAATTCTGTTCAAGCTAAATACAATTTTGAAATAATTATATTTATTCCTCTAAGAAAAGAGTAAAATATTTTTATACAGCAGAGAATTTTATGTAAGAATAATGATTCTACAGCAAGAAAATTATCTTTTTTTTTTCAATAGTTTTTAATTTAAGAAATACAAACATACTGAATGTACTGGTTGCTTTAAATTTCTCATGTAAAAGGCATTTATAAATATTTAACACTTGATATTTGATGCTTTTACTAGTTTACAGAAAAATCAAGAGAAGTTAATAAATTCATGAATTAAGTTATAGTATGGGCATATTTTCTTAATTCGTAATGAACTATGTTTTACAAAATCATTAAATAAACTTTAATTGTATAATGAACTTACATTTATTTTTTAAACGTGCCACATACTAAAAGCAATCATCTTTTAGCATCTTGGAGATAAATTTAAGTAAAATAGATATTTTTTTAACTGGCTCTGATGACCTATATTAAATTAAAGGACTGATTCATGAAAAGTTATTTAAAATACTAGTTAATGCTAGAAATGATTTTTTAATAAATGAGTAAATCACCGAAATGCTTTATTGTACTGTTAGGACTAAATTGTTATTATTGGATTAAATGATACTAAATTGCTTTATACTCATTAACTAAAAAAAGTTTAAACTAAATATAAAGTGTTTCTGTATTTATCATTTAAAGCTTATTTTAATACTTAAAGAATGCAACCACAGTGAACTCTGCTTAATGTGATCAGTTTGGTACACAGTGATTTTATAATAACCGATTAATAACAATAAACGATATGCAAAATTAGATAAATTTACCCCCCTCAAAACAAAATTAAGAAACACACATTATATTTATATACTGTGTATTATCCTTTAACCCTTTAGCGGACAGTGGTTTCGCAATGAGACCACATTTAAATATCTTAATTTTTTCTTTACTTTTGTAGACATATGAATGGTTTTTT
>CM063498.1:114560714-114580714 GCA_032207245.1 Pardosa pseudoannulata
AAGTAGTGATCCAGAGAAAAAAACATTAAAACTCTTGTAAAATTAAAAATACCTTTTAATTGAATTACTAAACTAGTTAGGTTATTGCACTGTTGATACTATGTTTAAATGAACTATTAGTTTTTTTCTGGAATAAAATTCTGATTAAATGACGTATAGTTAAGCTAGATAATTCCTAGATAATAGCTAGCAAAATTAGATAAATTTACCCCTCCCCCTCTCAAGAATACTAAACTTCAAAATTCACGCGTACTAAATTTCAAAACAAAATTTAAAAACACACCTTATATTTATGTACTATGTATTATCCTTTAAAACATAAGAATTGCATAAATAATTAGAAAAATTGATCAATTATTGACTGTTTACAAGTTTTTAAAAAGCCCATTAATAAATTGTTCGTAATCATAATCAGCTTGTCATAACAATTGAAAAATTCGATCTTTTGCTTTAATGTTCAATCATTTCGCTTTCTGGCTTCGAAAAGCTGCATGTAAGCGAGCAAGGCATAAAATATGAATATGATTCTGCTCAATTCCGATAACAATGTGTTGCCTTCTGCTTATCTGACAACCATTGACCACCAGCAGGGTGTGCGTATCTCTGAAAAATTCCAAGAACGTGTTTAATATTCCCACTCCTTTGTTCATTACCCATTTCCCTAGGTTGAAGAGAAGAATTCTCGACAAATTCAAACAACAGAAAAGGGAAAGAAAAGAATGGGTTTCCCCTGAATATATTGTGAATATTCCTTTGTCAGTTAAAATGAGGTTCGAAAATTGATCCCATAAAATGATGTAAGGATCACATAAAGGGATAATTTTAACATACAGATGAATAGAGAAAACCAAGTGATTACAATAACAATAAGCGATTAATAACATTAACCGTGATTACATTAAGTGGAGTTCACTGTATTAGCACATTGGAGACGAATTTAATTGATATAAATATTGTAGCCAAGTTTCCCTAATGACACTCATTCTATCAAAGTAGTGATCCAGAGAAAAAAACATTAAAATTCTTGTAAAATTGAATTACTAAACTAGTTAGGTTATTGCACTGTTGATACTATGTTTAAATGAACTATTAGAATTTTTTTTCTGGAATAAAATTTTGATTAAATGACGTATAGTTAAGTTAGATAATAGCTAAATAATAGCTAGCAAAATTAGATAAATTTACCCCTCCCCCTCTCAAGCATACTAAATTTCAAAACAAAATTTAAAAACACACCTTATATTTATGTACTATGTATTATCCTTTAAAACATAAGAATTGCATAAATAATTAGAAAAATTGATCAATTATTGACTGCCTACAATTTTTTAAAAAGCCCATTAATAAATTGTTCGTAATCATAATCAGCTTGTCATAACAATTGAAAAATTCGATATTTTGCTTTAATGTTCAATCATTTCGCTTTCTGGCTTCCATGTCGAAAAGCTGCATGTAAGCGAGCAAGGCATAAAATATGAATATGATTCTGCTCAATTCCGATAACAATGTGTTGCCTTCTGCTTATCTGACAACCATTGACACCAGCAGGGTGTGCGTATTTCTGAAAAATTCCAGGAACGTGTAAAGACTTTGTTCATTACCCATTTCCCTAGGTTGAAGAGAAGAATTCTCGACAAATTCAAACAACAGCGAATGAAAAAAAGAATGGGCTCCCCCTGAATATATTGTGAATATTCTTTGTCTGTTAAAACGAGGTTCGAAAACTGATACCATTAACTGATGTAACGATCACATAAAGGGATAATTTTAACATACAGATGAATAGATAAAACCAAGTGATTACAATAACAATAAGCGATTGATAACATTAACCGCGATCACATTAAGCAGAGTTCACTGTATTAGCACATTGGAGACGAATTTAATTGATATAAATATTGTAGCCAAGTTTCCCTAATGACACTCATTCTATCGAAGTAGTAATCCAGAGAAAAAAACATTAAAATTCTTGTAAAATTGAATTACTAAACTAGTTAGGTTATTGCACTGTTGATACTATGTTTAAATGAACTATTAGAATTTTTTTTCTGGAATAAAATTTTGATTAAATGACGTATAGTTAAGTTAGATAATAGCTAAATAATAGCTAGCAAAATTAGATAAATTTACCCCTCCCCCTCTCAAGCATACTAAATTTCAAAACAAAATTTAAAAACACACCTTATATTTATGTACTATGTATTATCCTTTAAAACATAAGAATTGCATAAATAATTAGAAAAATTGATCAATTATTGACTGCCTACAATTTTTTAAAAAGCCCATTAATAAATTGTTCGTAATCATAATCAGCTTGTAATAACGATTGAAAAATTCGATCTTTTGCTTTAATGTTCAATCATTTCGCTTTCTGTCTTCCATGTCGAAAAGCTGCATGTAAGCGAGCAAGGCACAAAATGTGAATATGATTCTGCTCAATTCCGATAACGATGTGTTGCCTTCTGCTTATCTGACAACCATTAACCACCAGCAGGGTGTGCGTATTTCTGAAAAATTCCAGGAACGTGTAGTAACCCACTCCTTTGTTCATTACCCATTTCCCTAGGTTGAAGAGAAGAATTCTCGACAAATTCAAACAACAGCGAATGGAAAAAAAGAATGGGTTTCCCCTGAATATATTGTGAATATTCCTTTGTCAGTTAAAATGAGGTTCGAAAACTGATACCATTAACTGATGTAACGATCACATAAAGGGATAATTTTAACATACAGATGGATAGAGAAAACCAAGTGCTTACAATAACAATAAGCGATTGATAACATTAACCGCGATTACATTAAGTGGAGTTCACTGTATTAGCACATTGGAGACGAATTTAATTGATATAAATATCGTATCTAAGTTTTCTAATGACACGCATTTTATCAAAGTAGTGATCCAGAGAAAAAAACATTAAAACTCTTGTAAAATTAAAAATACCTTTTAATTGAATTACTAAACTAGTTAGGTTATTGCACTGTTGATACTATGTTTAAATGAACTATTAGTTTTTTTCTGGAATAAAATTCTGATTAAATGACGTATAGTTAAGCTAGATAATTCCTAGATAATAGCTAGCAAAATTAGATAAATTTACCCCTCCCCCTCTCAAGAATACTAAACTTCAAAATTCACGCGTACTAAATTTCAAAACAAAATTTAAAAACACACCTTATATTTATGTACTATGTATTATCCTTTAAAACATAAGAATTGCATAAATAATTAGAAAAATTGATCAATTATTGACTGTTTACAAGTTTTTAAAAAGCCCATTAATAAATTGTTCGTAATCATAATCAGCTTGTCATAACGATTTAAAATTTCCATCTTTTGTTTTAATGTTCAATCATTTCGCTTTCTGTCTTCCATGTCGAAAAGCTGCATGTAAGCGAGCAAGGCATAAAATGTGAATATGCTCCTGCTCAAATCCGATAATAATATGTTGCCTTCTGCTTATCTGACAACCATTGACCACCAGCAGGGTGTGCGTATCTCTGAAAAATTCCAGGAACGTGTAAAGGCCCCACTCCTTTGTTCATTACCCATTTCCCTAGGTTGAAGAGAAGAATTCTCGACAAATTCAAACAACAGCGAAGGAAAAGAAAAGAATGGGTTTCCCCTGAATATATTGTGAATATTCCTTTGTCAGTTAAAATGAGGTTCGAAGACTGATACCATTAACTGATGTAACGATCACATAAAGGGATTATTTTAACATACAGATGAATAGAGAAAACCAAGTGATTTCGATAACAATAAGTGATTGATAACATTAACCGTGATCACATTAAGCAGAGTTCACTGTATTAGCACATCGGAGAAGAATTTAATTAATATAAATATTATAGCTAAGTTTCTCTAATGACACTCATTCTATCACAGTAGTGATCCAGGGAAAACACATTTTAAAACTCTTGTAAAATCCCAAATACCTTTTAATTGAATTACTAAACTAGCTAGGTTATTGTACTGTTGATACTATGTTTTAAAGTACTATTAGAATTCTTTTCTGGAATAAAATTTTGATTAAATGGCGTATAGTTTTTAAGCTAACTAAAACTGTTTATTTAAATATCTTTAGCAGTTTTGCTAGTGTTATTCGAAGCTAAGGAAGTCCAATTAACAATTTCTGATTTCTGTTGTTCCTCCGTACCTCAAATGTGGTTCCTAATGTAAGTTATAAAATAATTTTTCAACAAACTTTTATCTTCAGTAACACTTTTTATATATCTAGGCCTCTTTGCAGTTTTAAAATTGATGTAGATCTCGATGACAGTTTGTAAACAAGATTGAATAGTTTATGTCTTAGATTTGTTGAACTGAATACAAAAGAAAAGAATTTGGGGGTTTTCCTGTTTGTTTCTTTACTACTAATAATTTGTAAATACTATTTATAACAAAGAGTTTATGTGAGTATAAAATGTGTCATCTTATCCAGAAGTAGGCAATCTATTTTAGGGTTAGGCTAGATCGTAAAAAAGAAAAAAAAAGGTTCGATAAGCCAGGTTGTAAACACTAATGGGTATGACTTTATGATATTTCTATTCATAAAGAAAATAAAAGGTTTTTATTATGAGGTGATATTTTTACATACATAATATTGAATATATTAATGCTGATTATTAGAAACAAAGAAACTAATGTCTAAAAAAATTATTATAAAATGGTTAAAATTTGTACTAATGTGACATAAGAAATTATTTTATTTGTGACACTATTTCATAATATCAGACTTCCAAGTTAGTAGCTTTCTTTTAAAAGAGTAAATGATGATCTATCTTGAAATTTTATGAATTTTATTTCAGAAAATGTTGTTTCACATAAATATGTACCTACAAATACACGTGCAACGGATTTTTTAATTGCCCGTATTTATCTCCGAAAAAATATTTATGGAATTTTAATAAATCAATATCTTTAAGCATCATTTTTATCTTATCATTATTTTTCGAATGAATCGCTTATAATTGAAAGTTCAACGGAAGTTCTGTTATTTCACAATCAAATATATATTTTTTAAATATCGAAATGCCTTGTGCACATCTTTCAATATCCACTAAGAACGCTTACCTAAATTTTAAGTTCAGAATCCACTTCATCGAAATCAAAGCACGCGAGTAGCGACATATGTGTTCATTGTTATAAAATTAGATAGGATAAGACTGGCCTCCATAGGCTTTGACTTATTTGTGCAAGCCGGAATGAAATAAAAAGTTATGCCAGATTAGACAGGAGGAAAATATTTCACCAACATCTGATCTGATCCACTGTTTCTTTTAATTTTCTAAATGTACATTTCTGTGTATATAGTCTTTGTTACATGCATCGTAGCCTCTACCAAACTTTCAGGCCTCTTACGAGACTCCCTGAATGATATTTAAATGGGTAATGCAAAGCAAATTATTATTTTTACATAATCTTAAACTCAAATTTAAGTATAAAATTCACAAAATTATTTTTTCACTAGGTTTTTTTTTTAATTTTGCAAAATAAGTGAGCCAGATAGTTAAACTTTATTTTGAAAAATATTATTACCTTCCAAACAGGCAAAATTTGAACAAAATATAAAATCTATGAAAAAATAACAACCATTTAAAGGGACATAGTACTTTTCGAGCTGAAAAATTTTCAATATAAAAAGCTATATTTGGATTTTACAGGAAGGTAATTTAATGTAACTTTATAAAAAGTTCTACTTCATTTAAAATAAAATATTTCCTATACAATTAACGAGAGACTAGCTTTATAAAAAATCATTATAATTTTTTAAAAAAATCTTTATTTTATATGAAGCAACATTTAAAAAAATAAAATACATAGGTCCTGTGAAAAAGTTTGTATCAACTTACCAGCAAAGTAACACTTGAAATTTTTAAATTAGAAACTAATTTGAAATATAAATTAGAAACTCATTTTTCATTCTATGAACCTCAACTGTATTACTAAGATAAATAAATTTTATTTTATAGATTGCTGAAGCGAAATTTTTAATTCAAAATTTCATACCAGTTTTTAATTTTTTTTATTTTATTATGTTCGATAATTTCAAAGTTTTGGTTTATAGAATAAAATAGGAATTTTGTTTTAATTTGATATAAACATTTGGTTTACAACATACATATTTTAAAATCTTTTCTTTTATTATTTGCAGTATATTACTTTTGTTATTTTGTAAAATATATTATTCGAAGTGAATAAAATTAAACTATTTTTAAACGTAAATGCTCACTTAAGAACTTATACAAAAATTCATTTTAAAAAGGTAGAAAATTACAATTTATGATAAATCGAAAACATTTTATTAAATCAAGATTTTTAATCTCGAAAAATATAATGTTCCCTTAAAGCATTTTAATAAAAAAAATTACACTCTAAATTAACATTCTTTTATACGTGGGAGGTCGAAATTTTTCATTTATAATTTTTATTGATAATCATTCTCACATTTCCTCTTGATGTATTTTTAGACTAAACTAATCAAAATTGACAGTCCTCACCAATGTAAATTTATTTTTATGAAAATATATCCAGCTTTAGAAATTTATTTTATATAGATTCAGGAGAGAAAATGCTTCTTGTTGGCACTTTTTCGTGTTGATATAAGGGTATTCAGTTTTTCATTCTGTCATTTTGAATGTATCATAAAAACAATCCACGTAGAAAAATGCATATAGGTATAAAATTCTATCTGTAAATGCATCTAATGTTTCACTCTTTAATGAAGATATGCTTTCATCATTTTACCTCATTAGTTTTCAATACCTTGAAACTATGAAAGTTTCGTTTTGCACTACATTCCATGGTAGATTCAATACGTATTGCATTGGAAATTAAAAAGGTAAAAAAAAGCCCTAAATTAGGTATATCTATATCAGAAACATGCTTCAAAAAAGAAATGGAATTATTTTCACTTTATATCCAATTTCGTAACTGCTGAAGCTTTACAAATGATATACTATTTGAACTTTAAGTTAGAAAGTAATATTTTCTTTGAAACTTTAAAAAAAGAATTATTGATTTTCTGAAAAAAGTAGGTCGTTTAACCAATGAGGGTAAATATATATCTGTTAGCATTTGAAACAATTTTCAGCTATTATACCGTAAAACTAATGATGCCCTGCATTTAGAGTTTTTTTATAATAAAGTGCAGATCCCGAAATCTAGGGGGGGGGGAATAACCTAAGATACATAGTTATTATTTTATAAGATTTTAAGAATTTATTCGATGAAATACTTCGGATAAAAGCTAGGATGTATTTAATAAAATACTATTCGTTCCAATATTGTAGCTCACTCCTTCTGTTAAATCTCACAAGGCTCCTAATTGAAGTGTTATAACATAGTTTAAAATAACATTTCATCAATCTTTTCAGCAAAAAATGAAATATGATAGCATTTGAAACATTTTCCAGCTACAATAGCACAAAACTATGGTATCGAGAATTAAGAGTTCTTTTGTAACAATGATGTAAAATTCTGCTGTTGTCGTTTCTAATGCCACGTGGACAAACCAAGCTCGATTGAGTCTGCAGGCTCTCGTATTAATACCAAGGGGTAAGCCTTTCTTTTTTAACCCCTTCCGGTAAAATGACGAGTCTAGCTCGTCATTAGTTTTTCATTCCATACCGCACAATGACGAGCTACACTCGTCATGCGATTAAAGTTACTGTTAAATATGATAGTTAATTTAGTTTAAAATTTCTAGTGTACTGAATTTGGCAACACTTTTATCACTTGTGAAAATCACAAGTCACTATTGCATATTGTTTACTTAGAATTTCTTGGTACAAGTCATTGCCAAATTAATGAGTCAGAATAAAAAAAACCCTACTAAGAAATGCCGTGTGTGTTACAAGAATCAAATTAAAAGTGAGACTACTTGGCGGTGTAAACAATTAAGAATTCCTTTGCTTTTTGTTTTGAAAAGTACCACTAGCTTGAAAACTATTATCTGTATACCTTATTAATGTTTTGCTTTGATATTTTCTTAATTTTACTGTTTCTGATATTATTTAACACTATGTAAAAAGTGGATTTTAATTAAGAATATGTAAGAATTGTAAAATGAAACAAGTTTTTTAAACAAAAATTAAATGGTTATTTCATGCATAGTTTTTCATTATTAAATCATACCGGAAGGGGTTAATGAGCACCATTAAGGTGAAAGAATGACTTTGCTCAAGTAAGCCCTCTTAATTTTGAAGCAGGGACTAAGCAGAAGACCCACATACTTGGCCTGTCACCCCCAGATGTATTGAATGAGAACTTGGACATTGTGACCACGAACATATTTTACGTATCCCAGTCACCTTTAACGAACATGGTGGATGTTAGACCAGGTCGGGTTCCGAACCTTCAGTTACGAGATCGCTGCCTTTGCCGACAAGCTACCGCGGATCATGTAAAATTATTGAAATAGAGAAGAGAATTGTCCAAAATAAACGATTACTCTTTTATGAAACATAGAAAGTTTATTCGATGAAATATTTGTAAAAAAATCTGCTATATTATTAATAAAATATTATCTGTATTAACCCACTAGCTAGCTTGAAACTTTGGTGAAGTTCCCGATTTAACCCTCTAAGCGGTTCGCACGTAGAATTCCGCCGACCCGATGATTACTTCAAAACGTCCAATTTTCGACCTCAAAAAACGCTCCGAAAATAGATGTAATGTACATTTTTGCTAGTTCTTTCCCCCATGGATTTTTGAGGTAAGAGGGTCGATTGTTTAGGAACTGCCCCCTCTTTCACTGACATTTCTTGAAGGATGAACCCCTACCCTCTGAGGCACGAAGACGCTGATAGCTTTTCATGTCTTTGTAAATCTCTATTTCGAAGAATTTCGTTTGCGGTAACAGATGTACCTCTAATTGCACCAATTAATATCTTGGATGACTTTCGTAAAATGTATAAATAAGTCTCTCAAAGAATATTTTTATTTGTACTTTTAGATTCCATTATTTCTTATGGGATAATATTCCAGACTTGACGAGCTTTATGTGTATTAAAAATTAACAATCTATAATATCTATTTATATATCTATATATAACAAGTAAAAGGACAGTAACGAGGGTGGGTTTCCCGTATTCCATTCTTGTCGACAAAGGGTGAAGGAAAAAATCATAGAACGCTTTGGCCACTGACACAGTAAACTTTTAGCGTATTTTTTTCCTCGATGTGCTCCACTCAGAGGGTTAAGTGATAAGAAATAGTTTAAAACAATATTTCACCTATTTGTTTTTCTTTAGTGATGATCCTTATATTGTAGACTTCATATATATCTTCAATTTTTTATTTAGCTCTTAATAATAGTTAGTAGTACAATATTAAAAGGTCAGTCTGTCAGAATTGTTGAAGAGGTGAATAGAGAAACCAAATAACTGTAAGCATTTCATTTTTATCTCAATAATAGTAAAAATTTTTTGAAATATCATTTATATTCTCATAAAATTTTCTACATTTAACAACATAAAATTTTAATAAAAGTATAAAATTTATCAATTATATGTCTTACCTCTTTTGTATAATTTTCATGTTTTGTATAGTTTACAGCCTCCCCCTCCACTTTAAATCTACTATGAGGCTCCTCGAATTTTTCTTAATAGAATCATTTTGAATAAATTATTTTTTCTATATTTTCTAAAATACTATTTTAAATATAACAATTCATATAAATGTTATTTTCTTTCATTTCCGTATAATCAGTTAGGGAAAATATTTAGGTAACTGACACGAATCTTAACTAGAATTTTTAGATATCATTGTACGGAATTGTTTCTTTAAGTTATTGTAAAGTTAAGCTATAAAACACTTAAAATTTATAAATATAAAGTTATATATATATATAAACTGAAATTAAGAAAAATTAAAAAATTAAGAATTTTCTCACTTTACGGAAGGAAACATTCCTAACCAACGAAACACGTAAAACATGCCACATTTACGTGTAAATTGCACACATCTTTCCATGTGTATATATGAATGATAAGAATCTAAAGTATAACTAAATTACAACCAAAGAATTCTCCTAAAATGCAGACCAATATAGATGGTAATTTAAGGCAAAGAAAAATAATAATTTAAAATAAAAATAAAAAAATGTTTCTAACTTTTGGAAGAATGCCAATAATGTATCTCCAAAGCAATGTATGGAAAAAGTTATCTAAATGCACATATACAGTTCAAATACTCTTTTGAGAAATTCATTTTACAGTTTTAATAGTTTAGTACCTTATCATTTCGTTTAATTATTTTAGTACCTTAATAACTATAAGTTATCTAAAATTAATACATTTTGAAGCATATATCATATTTAGTTCAATAATATTTTATCGAACGCTCCAAATATTCTTTTTTAATTCTTTAAATGGGGATTTAAAAGTGGTCATGTCCCTGATCTCTGCTATTACATACATGCAAAGACTATAATCATTGAAGAAGTGCATTATAAAATATAAAGATTTGCATAAGAATCTTTAAATAAATTCTTGCATAAAAGTTGTTAATTAATCACTGTCATATACTGATATATATATATATATATATATATATATGTGTGTGTGTGTGTGTGTGTCTGGAACATGCCTGAAGGAGAGTCATAGAAGTACTTCTTCTTAAAACATTACTTATTCACATCTTAATAAAACAAAGCGTCAGTCAGTTGGTGGGCATAGGCCAACAAACGGGGGGTTCATTCAGCAACCCTTTCTCAAGATACTCTCTCTCAATCCTTACACGTCAAGTGCTTTTATAATAAGTTATTACAGATTCATGCGCCTGTATTAAAATAGTACGCTGCGTTTCTGCTCTCAAACCCCTAAATTATTAATTTATATATATATATATAATATCAGATAATTTATATAATATCAGATTAATATATATTAATATATATATATATATATTAATATATTTATATATATACATATATATACACTATATAAATATATATATACATATATGCATATATGTACATACACACATATACACACACACATATATTAATATATATATATATATATTAATATATTTATATATATACATATATATACACTATATAAATATATATATATATATATATTTATATAGTGTGTACTAATAAAATCAAAAGAAATATTTTGCTTATACCTCTAACTTACTAGCTTTCACCCCGTATTTAGTGACATACATCAAAAGTATTTTACATCAAAAATGCACAAAATTTCCTAAATAACCACATAAAATGTAAACATAAGTTTCTTAATGTTGTTCTCATGACACAAGATACAAAACAGACTTTTATGACTTTATAATTCCATAACTATCTATGGTTTTTACTTTCATCGGTCCATTTAAAAAGGTTTCCTAATTATTCTTATTATTCACATATCGCGTATGCAAACTTATTCTCAATAAATAGCATCCAGCAAAACTATTATTTCAAAAGCAAACTATAACGTCGTCAACTACAGGTTCTAAAGTAAAAATATATGCCCTTGATATCCTAGATGTTGAAAACAATACTTTGTTTGTCAGAAATTTTAAAGTTCATTTTTTTAAAAGTCTATACAAATACCTTGTAGAAGGTCATTTTTAAAGTCTAGCACAAAGCACTCTCTTTTCTAATACTGCAGAATTTTATCCTTGATATTCTTGTCATTCGGACGTCACTTTGTAAACTTGTTAGCATAGTGTAGGTTAAATTATTAACCTTGTTTTAAATCAGATTACTACAGATTCCTTAAAATATGACCTTAAAGAATGACAGATTCCTTAAAAGAAATACATGCATTTGATATGTCAGCTGTTGAAAGCTATATATTGTTCATCAAGAATTTTAAAACAATTTTTCTTTTATATTCTCCATCAAATACGTTGGGAAAGGTCGCTTACAAATTATGACACAAAACACTCATTGTTTGATAGGAGAAATATTTATGACTAATGCCCTACAAAATTTGGTTTGGTTGGTTTGGTAGGGCTCCATCCCGGCAGGTTAGTAGTTTAGAATACCAAGGCAACAAATTGAAAAGAAAGTGATGATTTAACTAACAAAGTAGGCACTTTTATGTATAAAAAATATATTCCTTAAATCTATTAAATATCCTATTCTTTATTCTCCAACAAGAAAAATTTAATAAAATGCATTGAGGTATATATAATGTAATTAGCAAGAAATATTTTGATAAATACTTTGCAGTGAATGAAATAAATGCTTCACATTCCATTTGATTTATACTGACCTACGACATCCATGTGTTAAACATATATTGTACTGAAATAAAGTAAATAGACTACTTCAAAGTCCATGGATTAGGAACACTACAAGCTGAAATCTATATTGATGACAACACATGACTTCCTTGTTCGCCTATTAAATTATACATTTTTTACTGTGTCACCAGAATTATCATTTGTATTTTTTTCTTCACGATTCAAAGTTAGAGTCGTTTCAATTAGATAAAGGTATTGTCTGAATAGAGTTCAAGTACTGCCATCTGGCGTAAATCTGCAGAAGCCTCTGAGTTAATTTAATTCTAATGAAATATGTTATAACTTAGTTATATCGCTTTAAACCGAAATCTTCTGGAATTACAAACTTCATTTACTCTACACCAGGAAGTAATAAGCAGTAAAAATTTAAAAAAAATTTCCCAACAAATAATAGATTTTAATTTTTTTTTCTTAAAGGACTTTCGAAGCGTTGTTTCAACTGTTTATAAAATTAATACAACTACATATGAATACGTCGGTATAAACGATTGCCTCGCGTGGCGGGGGGGGTGGGGGTCCAGTACTCGCGATCTGTCCACCACTACCGAGAGAAGTCCTCACGGCCATATGGGCCCGGTGTGTGCTTAGTTGTTACTCATTTGACAGCACCCGATGAGCACGTGTAGCTTAAGGAATGCTACAGACATGAGTACCATGCCCTAGCTTGATCTTTGTGATTAATAGGATATACCATGCTTGGCCTATCACCTCCAGAAGTCTCGTTTGGGAACTTGAGGACGTTGTGACCACAAACCTATTTATGTACCCCAGCAGCCATTAATGAACACGGTAGATCTTTGTACGGTTTCGAAACTCGAACCCGCAACATCCGATTGTGGATTGGCATCTGAGCTGCGGTGGATCGCACAAAGAATTAAGAAGGTAAAAATTATAAATCACTGGACTGGTGTAGTTAAAAAAGTTACCAGAGCACCGTATTAGGGAATCCCTTTTTTAAAAATCCGATGTGAAGACAAAACTAAAAAGCTTAATACATTTTAAGTAATCCAGTGCTATTAAAAACTTAACAGCTTTTTTTACCTATGATGTTTTGAAACAGGTGACAGTAATAAAAAGAGGGAAAAGTAATAACCTGGAAGTTGATTCATAACACGCTTTCACAATTAACTCTGTATACTAAAACAGGTTTCTTACATAAATAACAACGGGCTGTAAAGGAAATTTAAACCTTTCATTTATTTGATATGAGATACTTTAAAAAACATTTCATAGAGGAATTATTCTTAGAAATAAAGAAAAAATTGGCTATACTTCAGGACAGCATTTAATTCATTACAGCAGAAATTCTCTGTTATCAAAATGCTTTGTGTTACAAGTAGTTTTGGATGAAATTCAAACATGTGTTACACTGTATTTTTTTAACGGGAAATGAATAATTTGATACTGACATGGAAATTCATGGCTTTCATCCAAGTAAGACACTGCCAACAAAATTTTTCCTCGCAAAAATATATTTCTAAAATATTTATTCGGAACATTACTCTACAGATAAATTGCCTCAGCAATTAATATCCAATTTATCTTGAAGGGAAAATTATTAATTTATTTTTAAATATTTGTAATAGGCTGAAACACTGGTGCAATTAAACAAATCTTTGAGCTTCAATTTTGTACTAATTAATAGGTATGCATATGAATAAATTTGTTCGTAATTTTTGTTCTTAAATGCTTGCATATACCTACAAGCATATAAAGTAGACATTCCCAACTTTTTCTAAACCACAGTATCCTTTAATAAATAAATAAACAAAACGCTTATATTATTAGCATTCATCTTTCTAGAGCCGTACGAATTTATTATAGTAAATTATTATACAATATCAATAATCTTAAAGTACAAGTAAATTGGAAATAAATTATAAATACAATATTATTCGACTGAATGATTTGCTATCTTTATAAACATTAGGTGTATTTCAGAGAAATAGACCTTTATTATTATTTTATAGAAATACAGTCTGCTGATCGTTCCTATTGACTGCCTTAACACCCCCTATTTGCACTTGAGCCCACTTCCCATAGAAAGCTTTGGGGCCCACTGGAGAACGATTACCTACTAAATAAATGAAATCAAAACACCCCTTAAATTACAGAAATCGATCAAAGTATGTTTGTACTGAAAATATTAAGCTACACATATTCTTTAATATAAATTATTACATTTTTAATAAATTATTGCAATCGTATCCATTCATTTCTATGAAATCTGACTTTCTTTTGTGTTTCCTCGTTTAAAAACTTAAAATTCATTTTTTCATTTTAGTGAAGTTTTTTTTTACCTTCTTCAAGATTTCAAGATATTCGAAGTGTAATTTTTTATTCTAAATTTTGAATGGTAAAATGTATCGTACGACTTAAAATATATTAGAACATTGTACAAATTTAAAATAATGGCTTTATATAATTTGTATTTAATACACATGAAGTCCCCAGTAAGTCTCTATGAATCCTAAACCTATAGTTTAAAATTAAAGCGTTTGAATATGCAATGTGACAGGAGCATTTTTGTACAATGCTAGTAGATGAATAACATTTTAAGAAAAGTTTTCAATTTCATCAAAAATATGATAAGTGTCATATATTTATGTACAGAAGTTCTTATAAAGGAAGGTTTTAATGGTAGCTGCTATCCTGAAGCACAACTTTATGAGTAAAACTACAACCGTGGGGAAAATATTCAGATAGAAGAGACACAAAAGCCTTATTTCCAGAGACATGAGTGCCCTAGAGTACCCCTGAAGCACTTGGACAAATAATGAGCTCAAACTGCTTTCATTTGTAGAAAATATGACCAATAATCGAAGGGGACACACCTTTGGGTGATAATCAAAGGAAAGCAGAGAGGTGAGACAGCAAGAGTAAAAAAAATATCTTGAGATTTTTGCATCGAGAGTTGAAATTGAACAGTTTTATGGAGATATTCCATACAGATATATCTCGATGGTTCCTATATTTCTCTGACCGAGGCGCTTAATAACTGCAATGACTACTTAATGTGTAATAAATACATAATGGTAAATGAAGCTCTTTATTATACCTTACTAGAATATTATTTATAAACATAATACATGGTCCTTCATCCTATAACTTAATGTAGGCCTCCATGTAATTTTATATATTTTTAATGTCTTAATACAGGACTGTGTACTTTTTCAACATATATAACTACATGCGTATAATTTGTATAAACTAGAAGTGTTAAAATATAATAATATTAATGTTAAACAAATGTTCTTTAATCCTGTCTTTGATTGAATTTAGATCATGTTTTGTTAATTAATTAATTCCTAAACTTAACAAAATATAAAAGTTCTATACTACCAAAAGCTATATGAAGAACAAATTTATAAGTAACATTACCAAGCTCCAACACAATATTTATAAGAAATATGCATATTTTTCTATAGGAAATACTCCTTTTATGTAAATAAAACTTCAGTTTTGTGTTTAAAATGCTTTTTATTAATTTTACATGCTTGAAGTAATGGATTCTGAAATCTAAATAAATGTTTTCAATTCAGAGTCATTGAGATACAAAGAGTTCATGCCCTTTTTTATATATGTTGAGAATTAATTCCAGAAAAGTAATTATAATATTTTCGGTGTTTTTTAGAACGTAAGTCCCTTTATCTCCTTCACTGGTCTCAAACTGTACCCGTACCATAAAACAAAATCTAGTATAGCTAGATGAAATCGATTCGAATGGTCAGACTGGCGTCTGTAAAAGAGATTACAAAGATTTATTTGTAGTAAAGATTTTCATGCTCTGTTAGATGTAGAAAAATATGACGCTTAAAAACATTTTATAAAATTTATTTAGACAGACAAGAAAGATGAATAATTTATACAGAATCACCCCAATTCCATTTTAATCATATTAAAATGTTAAAACAAATCTTCTCTACTTTTCGCCATCTATTCCTATACAAGCTTAATTGGTTCAATGGTATTTTTTCCTATTTCAGTTCTTAATGTAATTACATTATTTTTCATCGTGAAATGATTTAATCATGAAGAAAGAAAAAGATAAAAACGTGAGAGTGCAACTCTTACTTAATAATATATGCTAAACCAAATCTTGTTGATAACATGAATGGTCCCTTCTATTCAGAAGAAACTTGTCTGCTCTCTTTTCTTTAGATGTCTGCTGATTTTTACTTTCACCCTTTACATTTTCAGTTAATGGATTGTACTTTATCTTTCTACCCTAGTTGTAACTCCTTTTATTTGAAAGGGTATACTCATAGGTACACTAATTCATAGGTACATAGGTTCTAATTGTAACCCTATAGAATGTTGGATGAAAGGGTAAGACGTTGCTCTTTAGTATTGAAGTTAGTGGGTTCGAATCCCACTTCGAACATAGACGTTCCTAGCAATTTGGAAATGGCTTATAGCAGTAGTTTCTAGTTAACCATCCTGTTGCTATAAACGCTATCTAATGGCTTTCGTATAGAAAACTTGTTTATGACGGGTAGAAAATATCATCAGAATGATAGTATAAGTAAGGTATTAGTATGCCTCCTAATATACGCAGAAAGGAAAATATGGCATATCTTTCACTATTTGAGAAAGGACTTATTGTTAAAGTTAATTTATCAGGAATAACGATTGTGTAGACTGCAAAACTCGATAGGTTCTCAAAAGCAGCCATTTCGAAAGGGATCAATAATTAGAAGCAGAACCAAAATATGTAACTGTTGTTGGAACACATCAACCAAGACAATGATCGGAGTCGTCTGCAATTGACTGTTCGACAGAAACAGCAATCTGGGAATTTGACAGAAATCTTCGTTCCAACCAAGTTCCGTGTGAACAGCACACGGAAATCGCATTCCTTGGATATGTTTGATTTTGTTTGCAATAATGTGTAGAAAGACAAAATTGAACAAAAGTGGGCTGGAAAAAGTTTATGTAAGATGAATTAAGCTATATCTATTTGATTCGTACTGGAGGAAGCTGTCGATTTTGAATAGAACACCATGAAGCATGAACCCATCGTGCCTTGTTCACTCTCTGCAAAGGTCTGGTAGAAGCATCATGGGGATTTGTCAGGTTGTTGTTTCTCATGCCACTTGGACAAACCAAGCACGATTGATCCTGCAGGCTCTCGTATTAAGGTAAAGGGTTAGCCATTTGTTTTAATGAGCACCATAAAGGTAAAGAACGATTTGACTCAAGTAGGTCCTCGTAATTTTGAAGTAGGGACCAAGCAGAAGACCCACAGACTTGGCCTGCCATCCCCAGAGGTATTGGTTGATAACTTGGAAGTCATTGTGACCACGAACATAATTTAGGTGCCCCAGTCACCTTTAACGAACACGGCGGATCTTAGGCTGACTGGGGTCCGAACCCGCAACCTTACGAGATCATTGCCTTTGCTGACTGATCTACCCTCGGCTCATGAGGATTTGTTCTGCTGGTATGGAAATGTTCTCCCCCCGGCATTTGTTGAGTGTAAATTCACAACTATGCAATACCTGATCATTCTGGTAGATCAAGTGTATCTTGCAATATTAGATTTGTATTCCTCAGGTCAGGTTTCTATAACTAAAAAGGCTAGTTTTTTAGTTATAGAAAGTGAATACGTAGTGTTATACATCGAATAGATGATTTCATTGGAATTCAGAGAGACTGCGTGTGATTATTGTTGCTACCTAATGAAAGTAGACTGTCTAAGCTGAAGAGAACATTAAATAAATATTTCGATACAGCACATTCTCAGTAAAATATAATTCTTTCTAAACAGAATTAAGTTATCACGTACTGTAATTCATTAAAGTATAAGCACTACAGGAAAAACTTTCAAATCTGTTTTATAACTTTATTTTAATTACTTTGAATAATAATGTCCTTTCAAACTGTGACTCATCCTAGATACTTTAGTGAATAGAATATCATTATGGAAAAGCAATAATGAAAATAATTATTCTGTTATACCTTCATTTTTACGTCTAAAACGTGTTAAAAGGTAAATGAAAGCGAAGCAAAACATAGAACTATAAAACAAAGTCTTAATGATTTGTCTCATAATAGAACCCACAAGCATCATTAAACCAGAGGATTGTTTCTGACAATTCTTTAGGTCAATCATCAAAAACTTCTTAAATGGTCCTAACAATCCTTTTGTTTAATGATGTTTGTGGTACTGCTGATGAAACAACATTCTTAAACCTTTGTATTTAAGTTCTATATTTCGCTTTGTTTTCATTTTTTTTGTTTTCAACTTCTACTATTTATCTTTTTTCTAAGTTCATTGATACATCGTACTGCCTTACTTTGAAAGCAATTGTACTAATTTCCATAGTTATATCTTAGTTATTGTGTTAATTTCCATTCTCGTCCTTTGTAATATTTCATCTTACGTATTTCTGAATATTCTTAAAGCATGTTTCATAATGCAGGTTTATTGATTCATATATATATATATATATATATATATATATATATATATATATATATATATATATGTGTGTGTGTGTGTGTGTGTGTGTGTGTGTGTGTGTGTGTGTGTGTGTGTGTGTGTGTGTGTGTGTAATAAGACGGACTTCTCGATGGGTGGTTGCAGTGATGGCCATAAAAATGACACCGTTTTAGCTAAAGACCTTTATTAAGATAACGTTGGTGGACGGGTTCCCACTTCATCATACAGACAGAACAAACTGAGGGGTCAGCTAGCATAAAGTTGTATGTACAAGACCCTTAACACCTGGGTCAACATCTGTGAGAAAATATCTAGAAAAATCTGCCTCCGACAGCGTGCATCTCCTATGTATTTGAAAATTTCCTAAATTCTTCGCTAGGGACATGTAGAGTTATAATTGGTCAGGCCCTTTCTCTGAGGGCATAAACTATAGCCCCAGTGGTCAATTGAGGTTAGGGGTTAAAAAGAGGAATGCAAAATGACGCGGGAATTTTTAGCACTTGATTTAAGTTTTGAAAACCCCTGAGAATTTTCCTTACATATATATATATTATATATATATATATATATATTACTTATATTATATTACATATATATATATATATATATATATATATATATATATATATATATATATATATATATATATATATATATATATATAATATATATATACATTATTTTTAAAGCTTTTGTTATTCAGAAATTAAATAGAAAAGTAAAAAAGGATAACTGTGAATAATTATTATAAGATATTTCAGATAGAATAATAATTATTGATAAATATAGAACATAACATATGTACTATAATAAATGTGATATTGTTTCCGTAATAAATATTTTGATTATAACCGCGGGCTGCAAAGTTTTACTGATAGGCCGTATGGGATCCACGCATTCCCATTTTTTCGCTCGTACTCTTGAGAATAAGTCTAGAAATATTAGAAAATTTCCATATGAGAACTGGTTGGACTTCTGGACTTCTAAAATAGGAGGGTTAATAGAAGAATTTGAAAGGGTGACAACAAGTCTAGAAAATGAAAATGGTAATAGAGGATAAATATAAAAAGAATAAAACTGTTTATTCCACTACATTCTATAGATAAGTAACTTAGTATAAAATTCGTAATTTTTAAGAACATTTATCTCCTATAAACACGTGAAATAAAAAGCTATATGGTTGTTTATTTTTCTTCGGTAGTGAAGAAGAAAAATTGCCTGAACCGTTTGCACTGAAAATAGTTTGCGGATTAAAAATTTAAGAAACTAAAACCCACTCTTTACAGAAAGGGAAAG
>CM063498.1:114585714-114610714 GCA_032207245.1 Pardosa pseudoannulata
AGGGAAAAATATTTTTAAACGTGAGGTACGTTCTTGCCCTACGATGTTCGATCGTTAAAATGGCGCGTAACCATTTCACCATAGGAAGTTATAGGAAGTTGTTACTCTCAAGAAATCGGTTAGATTGTGAACTAAGTGCCTCCTATCAGATGCCAAAAATATCCTCAATGGAAGACAGAATCGTTACGTTCCATTTATAGATCTGTGCGTGCGTGATAAACCTTTGTTTGGATGACAAATTATTGATACCATTTTTTCATTCATTGACGTTTGGTAACAACGAAAGACCTTCGAAATAATTGGATAATCCTTTCGTTGAGTTGTTTTGTTTGGTTACCATGGTATGGTTTGTATTAAGTAACTAACTAGTTCTTTATCAAAAATTTCATCGTACTTCAAAAAGCTGAATCAATATTGGAGATAAAAATCAAAAACTTAAGTGTTTGCAGACACAACTTATTTTAAGATGTCGCGTCTTTCTGAATTCTCGAACTTTGAACTTTGGATAAATAATTTTATTTAGGATGTTTGTACATTTATTATTATGTACCAGATAGGAATTAATGTAAAAGAAACAAAATTTATACTTATTCTGTTAAAGTTCAGTATTGCCTCCCATTGTAAATAACTTTCTATGCTTTTGAGAAAGTGCGTTTATATCTCTTGGAATAGTCATCTCTAGTAATAACAATACCAAACTTAAAAATTTACAATGAACAATAAGTGTCACAGAATTGTTATTTTGCACTAAACGATGTACCACATTCAGGGTTGCTGGTATCAAAAATGTTGCCTGGCGCTAATTTTTCTGTTGGGTTCTCTCTTGCTCCAAAATAAATCTTTTCAAATTAAATGTACATAAGTGTATTATGGATTTACACTACTTCACAAGTACAGTATTTTAAATCCATAACATACCCACATACAGGTTACATGTTATTTTTTTTTCATTTAACTTTAACTTACTTGGTAATTTAAAGATTGTCTAACAATTAGGAAGTATAATAATTATCTTCACACAGTAAGAATTTTATAATGAAGTGCGGCATCATATATATAAATCTTATTCACACATTCCGAGACCAGCTAGTGGTTTGCCAAAGTAGGGAAGAGAGAAGTTTGGGTCGAAGAACGTGTACTCCTCCCAACTTTTTAAGGTAAGTTCCTACATTAAGTAAATAAACCATGTATACACACGAACACATAGGTATTGCAACTTTAATTTTTACCTTTTATTAATCTACATAAGGTTTCTATCATTTTAATTTTTAAAATATAGAAAAAACTGCAAATCAAAATAGACTTTTAATCTGTGACTGAAGAACATAAGAGCTTAATGAAACAGTGCAACTGCACCCTACAGGCACAAAACTATGTCACTAGTTGGGGCATGTTGGAAAAGAGGAAGGTAATCCTTTCAGAGATGCATAACGAATGGGATAAGGTTTATTTTTCAAGAAATTTTTTCGATGAGATACAAATTTCTCCTGAGAAAACAATTTTGTAAAGCAACTCCATGGGTACACGGGCCGTCACAAGCTTCGGACCCAGGTACTTTGGAAGTGATTATTCTCTTCCCATCCTAAACGGGGCTATGACAACATTCAAAACTAAACATAAATGCTAAAATAAATATAAAAACATAAATACGAAAACATAATTTTATTATTAGAATCTACATATGGAGGTCTTTATTAAGACCTCCACATATCCTATTGTTGGGTTTTTACTAAGACATATGAAGATAGACTTAATGAAAAACGAATACATCGAAATGTTTGGGGGACAGTGTAAAAAAGTAATTTTGGTTTTGTTTGATTTCAATCCATACCATGTACTTTATTGTTATACAAAGGTTAATGAAACCGATACCTACTGCTCAAAAATGACTCCGAACAGCTAACCAACCATGGCTGAAGCGGAAGTTGAACCCACTAACTTCAGTACCAAAAGGCAGCTACCCACCATTCGATAATCGCCCAACTAACAAATTTTAGGAAATTCATTATTATCATCAGATTCATAATAAATATAAACAACATTACCCAGATAATTAAATACTTCAGCCTTATATGGTTTGGACATGTTTATAGACTCAATAGTGCAGATCAAGCTAAAACAATTAATATTCATGACAATTGAAATTGCCTTGAAAGTATCTTATAACATGAAAGACTAGGACTATAGAGGGCTTGAAAAAGATCTAAAATTAAGGAAAATAAACTGCTATAGAGATATTGTGTCTGAATGAAGTCACAGGAGAAAGTTTGGTGAATCTGCATTGATATCTACTAGGCTGTAGTGCATAAGAATACAACAATTAGTAATGAATAAAACATTAGCTATAAAATAATCTATAGTTAAAATGTTATGTTTTATAAATAAAATTATGAATTCATAGTTCTTTATTTCAAATTATAGTGTGAAACTCGAAATACAAGGTACAATTTTATTAGTTTATGTTGCAGGTTTTTAATCATTATAATTTCTTTATAAATCAAAAATCTCGGAATAAAAAAAGTACAAATAATTTATTCATTTTTCACAGAATAATTATGATCGACTTGTGATGTTTTAATAAATAATATAGAATATTTTAACTATTCCATCTTATTAAAATTGGACCTGTTGTAATGTACTTACAACCTCTACACCAGTGTTTGGTTACAAGGGGGAAACACAGTAAAAATATAATACTTTATACTGAGATTCAGATATTTATTATGTACATTCATTTACAAGTAGATCCTTGGTTATCATATATCATAATCATCAATTATTTATGTCTTATATTTACACTATAATTATCACAATTCTCTTTATAAAGAACTATTACTTAGTAACAAGATTAAATTATTAACAGAGGCCTAAGTTAAGTGACTGTAAATATTATTTTATCTTTACCTATATTAAAGTCATAGGGGAGCCTTCAGGGGCTTTTCTCATGCGAGGCGTCGGTCTTCAGTTGGTGCAGAGGGTCAGGTAGTGGCTTTCTTCATACGGTGAGTCGGTCCTGGTGTTCGGAAGCACGGGACTAGTCGGTGCTGGTGGATTCTTGTCTCACTTCTCCCGTATCCCGACTTCAACTCCTCTCCTTAACTTCGTTTCCTAACTCCTCACCTCTGTTCCAACGCCCCTTTTTTCTTCCTTTCCAATCGCTTGTTTTCGGGAAATTTTCCCACATCTGCATCCCCTTCGGGAGTGCAGGTATGGTCATTAAAGTAGCCCCTTTTGTGCAAGCTAACCTTATTTTTAGCCCCTGCCACCATAACTCACGATTACATCTCTGTGCGTGCTTGACCGTTACGCTGTCATTCCGTGATCTATACCTTCTCTGCCGGGGTCCCTAAACTAGACGTGCACAATTGGAGTCCTAAATTCCTCTAGGAAATCTCTCCCACAGCTGTGCATGCACGTGCAGATCACCGTGGGAAAGTACCTCGGTACAGGACCATATTATCTAAACAAAGTTTCAAGCAGGTGCAAAGTATCCCTTAAACACAAAAGGAATTGGTAGTACTCGCATGAACTTAGTTTTCAAGTTTATTACTTTCTAGATCTATTAATATATATCAACAGTAGTTAATAATGACTATTAGGTTCCCAAATTTACCTCCACACTTAAAAATTTATCATGAGTTTTGTTTACCTTACTGATTTTGTATCAAAATATTGTACATTTCCTCTAGAAATATAACGTAATTTATTCCTAAAGGAAAATTCTAGGAATTTTAGTATACAACACTATATTTCAACAGTTTATTCCTAAAATAAATTGTTGGAATATTATAAAGTGAAATTATAATTTGCAAATATTCTATCGATCATTGGAATTTTTTAAATTTACAAGGCTAAAAATGCATATAGCTTTAATATTGATTTAGTAACCAATTTTTATGTTTAAAATACAATAAATCTTTTCTAAATTTCTTTCTTTCGTTATTCTAAAACATCATAGCAGGAAAATGGTAGTCAGCTTGTAACCCTGGTAACCATTTGTTTGTATAACAACAATAAAAAATGAATAAAAGTACAGATATCAAATATTTTTTAGATCATTGAATCTGGAAAAGTAATTTTAAACCTTACTTCTAGGTGATATTTCTTAAAATCTTTAATTTACCTTAAGTCTTTGTTTCTCTTTTTTCAATTAACCTCGTTTTCAGTTTAATTTAGGAAATAATACCTTACAGTTACCTTATCACAGTGTACTTCAAAATATACTTTAGAAAATTAGTTTTACTTATATTTTGCAGTTTTATCTCATAAGAATTTATTGTTTTCAGAAATAATTCCATTTGCGGAGTTAAGATGTTTCAGAATTGAAAAAGAAAAGAAATTGTCTTTGAGACAGAAGCTTTAGAATTTGTTTCAGTCGTTTTGCAAAGTAGTATAATTAACCCAAATATTTAAAAGCGTTTTATTCAAGCGTTTTTAAAGCTTCTTTCAAAAGTTTTGTGTTGAAATGTCAAAAGTTTAGTGAAAGTTTATAATAAACAAGGAACTTTTTTCAGATGTTGCAAAACATACATATTTGAAGAAATCCAGAAAATTTTATGGATTTTAATATTGGTATTTATTTAGTTCACTGAGTTTATATACAGTATCATCAAATAAAACATGCATGATTTAGTAAATGATTTATTTTAACTCTGAAAAATTTTAGACTTCAGATTTCAACGGCAATGCCCATTTTGACCGTGCATGAAACCATTTTGACCAGTGAGTCGCGATAGCTCAGTCGGCAAAGGCAGTGATCTCGTAACGGAAAAGTTGCGGGTTTCAACGGCAATACCTATTATGACCGTGCATGAAGCCATTTTTACTAGTGAGCCGCAGTAGTTCAGTCGGCAAAGGCACACATCTCGTAACTGAAAGGTTGCGGGTTTGGGGCTCGAGCCGGCCTAACACCCGCCGTGTTCGTGAAAGAGGACTGAGGAACATAAAATATGTTCGTGGTCACAATATCCTCTAAGTTCTCAAACCATATCTCTGGGGGTGATAGGCCAAAACTGTGGGTTTTCTGCTTGGTCCCTGCTTCTAAATTAAGAGGACCCAGCAGGGGTAATGTAAATCACGTCCGTAACATACCTTAATCTACACGTGCTCCCGGGTGGTGCTAAATGGGTAACAGCTTCTCAGTCTTGTATTGGCGTAAAGGCATAGCGCCTGTATTCCCAGCTACTTTAGGAAAAAGTTTTTGACTATTTTCGGTATTACATCTCTACAAGGAAAACTTTTAACTTTGGAACATAAAATATCATTGTGGACCATCCCTGAATAAATTTTGACTAGTTTGAACTTGATGCTTGTACAAACATATATCGCATATCTCAAAAACGTTTAACTGTAGAATGTTGAAATTTTGTGTTTGGGACTGAAGTTACCTACACTCGCTGCCAGCAACACAAGGTTTATAGAATCCCAGGCCAAGGACAAGTAAAGAAAATTTAAATTTAGGACTGCTGTAATAACATTTACTTTTACTCCTCGCTTTTTGCAATATGCACTCCTTTACATGAGAAATTTCAATTTATTAACGCTACTGGGCATGACTCATAAGCGATTAAACGTAGAATAAAGAAATTTTATATTTATGACAGTTGTTACATCTAGTTGTGTCCCTCTAATTCTTATTGTAATCCTCTATTGCACTCTATATAACGAAAAATCTAAATTTTAAAAATATTTAAACACTTCCAGTTGCCGCCAGATGGCAGTTCTTCATCTCTATTCACCGTTAAATTAAAATATACTACTCATTGTTGAATCCAATTCTACTCATAGTTGAATAAATACTGTAAAAATTTTCGATGGTATTAAAAACTAATACTTTAGGAATCGTGTAGCTGTCTACGTTTTAAAAGCATTGAAGAATCTCTTACATTCAAATAATATGAGTTTAAATGAAAGACCGAAAAAATGTGAATAATTTAAATACGCACAAAAGGAAGACATAGGGTATCAACAATAGAATTTTCAGATACACTTTCATACACTTTTTTTCAGACACACGAATAATATGCTTGATATACATTACGTATAAATATTTCACAGATCGGAGTAATGTTGCAGGAACTAAATACAAATAATAATAATTTATTGCTATGAGACATTGCAAAAATCGAAACGTTGGATCTTTATAACAAAAAGGCATCAGGAGATCTCAGAGATTTTTTTAAAAAATTTTAATTCGATAAAAAATGATATAAGAAATTATTTACCCTATTTTCCATCTTTTAATGGAAAAAAATTATTTTTTTTAAACATTCCTACTAACAGTTTGAAAACTTTTTGTAATAAATTAACACATTTAAATAAATGGTTACTTTAAATAAAAGAAAGTTCATTTCCACCAATTGCCGTATTTATGCGAATCTAATGCGTTATCGAATTTAATGCGCATACCCATTTTAAAACTTAAAAAAAAAAAATTGTCGGCGAATGTAATGCGAATCAATGGTATGAGAAATTTATGGAATCTTATTTTATAGAACAATGGATTTGTATATAAACTATCAATCAATGGTATAATAATATTATTTAAATTTAGATACCATATTTTATACAGCAATGGATTAATACATAAAGTAGCGTCCAGACAAAGCATTAATGGTGGATTAGAGATCCCACCGGAACGGCGTTCCTATACATTTCGAAGCCAGCAGTTTGTATCATCTATGCAGTAATGTGTAATGTGTCAACGATAAATGTAACGGTAAATGTAGTCGAGAAATACAGTAATTCATTGTTACGATTTAAATTTGGTTGACGTCATCGGCGAACTGCTGAACCACTTGAATCTAATGAGCACCCCAATTTTGAATACTACATTTGGTCAAAAACGATACGCATTAGATTTGTGTAAATACGGTATATACATTTTTGTATCCGCTTCAACCGAAATTTCACTTAACCGGTTTAATCCCGAACCCATTTAGACCGATAAAGAGAATGTCTACTATAATTCATTCTATAAATACAAAGCTTTTAATCTCACAAAATTTCAAACAGATTTATTCATTAGGGTTTTTTTTAATTCTTACGATTAGGGATAAAAATCCTATTGTTGCAATAAAAACACTTAAATTAAAATAACCTGTAAGTGACTCACTTAATATAATTTATAATTCTGTCTATAATTTAAATTTAAGAAGACCGCTTTCAATCTACTTTTTGTTAATGTGTTGAAAATGAATTTAAAAAAAGCATTATATATTTTTCCGGTTTTAGAAATTCTAAAACTTTGAGATTCTGTTCTTTGAGTTTTTTCAGTTTCTGACAAACCAATAAGAGTATCATTCTTCAGGAATCAGAAAATCCTGCAAAATATACCTCTATCAAGGCGATACAATCAACGGCGACATGCTGTCTGCATTTGGGTGGCAGACGCCGCTGCATCAGTTTATCTCCAGGCATTTCTTTTTCCGGAACCTCGCAATTTTTGGCATCCATCTTGATTGCGACGAAGAAATATAGCTCAAGCAAGGAATGAAGCCATAAAAACTTGAAACTTTTCTTTTCCTCGTGAAGAAACCTAAAGGAATATTTTAGTAGGACGCAATTTATTTTTGCCATACATTATTTTGTTTCTAGCAACTTTAACTACTTAAACACATGAAGTTATTCTTAACCTGTTTAGTCTTATTATTTTCTGAACTCTTCTTATTGCATCTGAATGTCACTTTTAAATTATATGTTTATCTATATATGGTAGTTCCAAAATTCAGAATCATTTGTCATCCCTTTCACAGTTTAAATAAAAAAAACATTTTTTAACAAGCATGAACACATACGCACTAATACAAACACAAAATTACAGAAAAAGATTATGATTTCAGAAAAGAAAAGCACATGCGAAATAGATGGTTGAAATGAATGTAAATAATAACAAAACTTCTTTAAAATTTTCTTTTAAATGCATAAATAATTATCACATTCCTCTGTGTTAAAATTTGTAACCTTAAGATTTACGCTAAATGTAAAAGTATGATGCTTCTAGATAAAAATATGGTTTGGTTTGGTGTGCTACGGTCTACTTTTTGCAACACGAGGGCTAATGAGACCGGGACCTACAGCTTAAAGCCGATTCCGAACGGCTGCGAACATCCATGCAACAGTGGGATTCGAACCCGCGAACTCCGGTACGGTACCGAAGGCCAGCACCCTAACTAATCCTCCATCGTTCGACCGATAAAAGTATGGAAAACTGATAGAAAGGGAGAAATATATCGTGCATATTAAGGGAAAGCAGAGAGAAATACCTAAACAAATTTACAGTTTGCATCAATTGAATCTATATTTCAGAAATTTTGTGGTTTGATCCTATTTTCATTCAGTATTTTTATCAATTTGTTTCTTTGGACCTGACACGGAGTACACACAAATAGTGGTGCAGTCAGTATTTATATATGGAGAAGACTTCTATCCAAATTACAATTTTAAGTGAGGATGCTATAAACTTGAACAAGCCGAACGATGGCTGAATTGTTAGAACGCAGGACTTCGATACCGTATTTTCCTACACGTTCTGCTTTAAAAAGTGCGTCCGGTTTCATTAGATCGAACAATGTGTAGGTTGCTGATCTTCGGTACCGGTGTTTGTGAGTTTGATTATCCCTACTGGCATGAATCCTCGTAGCTGTTCTGAAACAGCTTCAAGCAACAGGCCTCATTGTTTTCAGCCCTCGTGTATAATAAAAAATTAGACCGTAGCGCTCTGAAACAAACCAAATTAAATGGATTTCATTAGTCTTCGTGTACCGAAACAGTAGAAACCCTAGCTGTCCACACCAAACCAATTTGAGGTTTAGGCTGGGAATCAATATATCGTAAAACATTGATATAATTTAAGTATCACGATAACAGTATTAAAATTCTGCTCTCCCGATATATCCCTGTCGACGATACTGGTTTTTCCCTCGCGTACGGTATATTAGATTGCTAAAATACATCCTACATATTCTACATAAAGTAATTTTTTTTCAAGTTATTGTTTTTTGACAAATTTGTTTGACGTTTGATTCGCGTAGTTACCCACATATTTGATAAAACTCAAGCCAGAAAATTTGTCGTTTTAAGATTATGAGGTCAAAGTCTTGAATTGAATAACGAAGCATCGGACATTCCACAGCTCTTAATGAACGGAGATAACTTAGTTGTTCCCGCCCCCTGAGCACTGGTTTATTAGATTAATATCGGAATATATAGAAAAAAGGTTTAGAGTGAAAGAAAGTTAAGGTTATTCAAAAATAGTAAATATACCCCCTACTTTACAGTGTTATCGCGATATATCAATGATATCAATATAAATTTGGCAATATATCGCGATGTTTAATTTCTGATATCGTCTAACTCTATTTGAGGTACCTCGTGACTTAAATGTTTTAACAGTTAAATATAATAAAAAAGAAACTAACATTTCATTTCCACTACCAGCTGCTCTGACTAAAGGTAGTAGGTTCCTTTACACACAGGTGTCTGAAAATTTTGATAATCACGTCAATAAAATACACCATAAAGCGGGACTACATGTACCATTAAATTATTTTTTATTTTAAAGTCATACTTCAAATTGTTGTTTGCTGAAATATATTAAGAGTAAAATACTAGACACTATTACTACTGACACCATAGTTATAGACGTTGATTAGTTTTCTTATTTACATTCGTCAGAAAGAAAACTATCATAACCACACGTCACGTGTTTGTATCTTATTACTCAAGATAACCAGTTATTCTCATTTTTAAAAAATAAGATTAAAAAATTTTTATCTTACACTATTAATTATTACTTTTTATCACTGTAGATTTAAATTGTTTAGAACAGAAAATCATATCAATAATTAACTTAATTATCTGATTGACGTTATACTATCTTATTTGTTGCAACAATTTAAACTGTTATAGTAATTTGAATTGCAAAAGGAGTCCCTTATATTTTTAATGGCATTTATTAATGAAACATTTCTTTTTACAATGACAGCGTTTATAGACATGCCCTCCACTTCTCGAATTAGCTGCAGCTGCTTCTCTCAGCGACATTTCTTGCGAAGAAATCTCATATATAGAGAGTAACTTTTTTTTACAAAATATAAACTGATTACAGGTATAAAGCAGCATGAGGGTACCATTTTTCTTTACTAGTTTATAAAAGTCAGAATCTTCTATTTCAATAAAAACCGACAATACATTTCGGGCATATGTATGACCACGGTCGACTACAGGGCCTGGTATTCGCACAGTGTCATCGATTTGAGCATTAGGAAATTTTCTTTTTGAAGTTTGTAACATTTTTGTTGCATACATTAGAAGATTATCTTTAGTAGCAGTTCTTTTAATAGAGATAAACATCTGCTGTTTGATCAGGGCTTGATAGAAGGTGTAGTAAGTTGAAGCTTCTCTTTGATATTTTTCTTTGGAATCGACACAGGGACTTTGGAGTATTCCTTCATGGTTTGTGCTATTTTGACATATATCCTTATATGTTTTAATAATAAATTATGATTTAAAAAGTAACAAAAATATTTTTTCAACATTCACCATCAGTGCATGGGGATTGTCGACATACACCGGTGATAGTCCGAATATATAAGAATATAATAAAATATTCCGTCTTTCACCGACGTATTTGGTGTATGTCAACATTCACCGGTGAATGTCGACATTCTCCAATTTCGGACATTCACAGTAACATATACATATAAATACATATATATATATATATACATATATACATATATACATATATATACATATATATACACACATATACATATATATATATATATATACATATATATACATATATATACATATATATACATATATATACATATAAATACATATATATATATATACATATATATATATACATATATGTATGTATGAGTGTATGGAGATGTCTGTTTATTTTTTAGTTCACTTTCTTCTAACATAAAACAGTCTATTAAAACCTTCTTTTATATACAGAGTACAGAAAAAAAGATGTACGGGTAAAGGAAAGGCATACACCCAGTCCAAACGTGAAGCACCAAATATATATGTGTGTTTATATGTATGTGTGTAGTGGCATTTTAACCAAATAAACCAGCTTAATCATAATTATATTTTAAAATAATTTCATTGGCGAATTTACAACTAAAAATACTGCGTTTGTTGAAATCCCTATTCTATTTTAAAATTATAGCAGCTTTGCTGGCCAGCGCCAAATCACAAACCTCATTTTATGTAAATTAAAAGAAGGTACTAAAAATCAAAACTTTTAAAGGACGGTGGATGAAAATAGTTAGCATTGATGACAAGCTTTACGGTTACTAACACAGAAGTTGGCTTTTTAAAATATATGATTTTCCTATCTGATAAAATAGATAGACAAATGTCAAAATCCATCAAGAGTATTATAACAGATTTTAAGGAGTATATCCCATTTTAAATTAACTCTTATGAAAAAAATTACCATGGTATTAATATACAAACTAGAACACTACAAATTCAAATCATTGATTAAGAACAGGAACAAGTGTTACAATACTCTACTCGGATTATTTGGGATTGAATGCAGAACTATATATGTGTGAGAAATTTTATAAGATTTTTATATCCTATGCTTTTATTTTTAACTTTTATATGTAGAAAAATACCTGAAAAATCAGAATTATTCTACCTTGAAATAAAATCATAGATGAAATTTTAAAGGGTTAACAAAAATTGTCCAATTTCAGAGTACTGCATTCTTTATTACTAAGTAAAATATCTCTCTCATTCATATACTTTTTGTCATTTTTTTTATCCATGCATGAAAAATAGTTGTTATCGGTAATGGCATTATGATGATGATACTTTTCCCACTTAGATAAACTATTAAAGTGTGAGTGTATGTGGAATTTTTTTCTGGCTGTAATTCAACTGTAATTAAGTAACTGCCAACTGAGTGAATAGTTCAGCTCATTATCTTTAATGCATCGAATTCCTAAAATGGTTATCACTGAAGTCACTCAGCATTTTGCTTAGAGCAAACAAATCACTTGAATGAAATTGAAAACGTAAACACACGGTATGCTAATTACACCAGAAAACATTTCATGTTAATGAGGCGAGAGGAATGCAGTTACATTGTTTCCTATTTCCTTATTATGAATTGTACAGGGAAAACGTTGATGTATACAATACCTTCAAACATCCTTGCCAGAGTCGTATTGTTGTGAACGTATATGGTTGATTGGTTCTGATCACTGCCTTCAATATTTTGCACTGCAGGGCCGTACTGGATTAGGAACTACTGTTTCAAGTTGACTGTAAATAATTACGAGATTCTTATCAACAATGAAATTATATAGATTTCAGTAGAGCAAACGCACCTCTATTCGCCTTGTATAGGGAATCTGGTAAAAAGTTTAAAACGCTTTACTAATACAGTGATCCCTCATTTTTTGCGGTTAATGGGGACCAGAACCTTCCACGAAAGCTGAAAAACTGCAAAGTAGGATTTGTCCCTAGGAATTTTCGTGTTTGCGGGTACACGAATGGTTTAAATATGCAAACAGTATTTATACTTTACACATTTAAGACAAAAATTACAACAGTATACGTATTTAATTAAACGTGTCAGTGCTAATTAATAAGGTTAATTACAAAACATTATACAGTAATAAACATTTATCATCATTGTTTTCTGAGAGAGGCGAAGAGTCTTGTGTTGGTGGCGGAGGAGAGGCTCTCCCGTAACTCGTAGGAGCTTTAAGCTCACTCGGAGACTCTTCTGCTGGCACTGACGGTAGAGCTGGGGGCTTCACTTTAGAGAGAAACATGGTGATGGGTTTTTTTTCTTTTCTCTTGTACAAGGAGATAACCCCTTGAACACGATTGCTGAACTCGACAGCTGGAACCATATTGTCGTCAATCTCTTGTCAACATCATGGACAAGACTGGAAGTTCTTAGGTGAGGTTTCGGTGATAGGCAGACAATCAACTCCCATGGATAAATCCACTCGTACTCTCATTGGTCGATGTCGCACCGGAAACCAATCACGTGTCTTTATGAGAGCCCGTGGTATGCACTCTGAATCAACTCATCTCTTTGTTTGACATGCAGGGATCCTTCTCTCTCGAGCATCAACATGAAACAACACTCCTTTCCGCAATGTGACTGCCGACATAGCTGTATTTTTTCCTTTTTATTTTTTGAGGAATATTTTGGAAAAAACCGAGAAGCACTAAACGTGAAGCGCGAAGTGGTAAGGGAACACTGTAGCTGATTTGTTTTGGAGTACTGAGGTGATATATTTACATGCAAGGGTTAATTGGACAGGATCCTACTACTTTAAGCTGACGCTGAACAGCTACAGTCATACTAACAGCAGAATTTAAACCCCTTGCCTGTTTTGCACGTACACTGTACGGTCGCGGGTACCGTGTCTTTAAAGATTTCTTTAATCAATCTGATTCCTTTGTCGTTCTCTCTGTTTTGGCAGCATCTTTTTGTACTTTTAATGCCAAATTAGTCGTATAGATGTCCACAAGATGGTAGTTTTCGAACTGTACTCTGTTTGGTTTAAAAGCACGGGCTTTCTGAGAGGTTTTACATTACTCTGCGAGTTTTTGTGTTGACTTTGGCTTGATTTTAGGGACACTGACCGAGAGAAACTTTTTAGAAGTAATTCCACCTACGGACAAAAAACTAAGACCTGCAAACTAGTGCTATGTGTGTTAACTTAAATAAAATAACATTGGCAAAAGAATTAGAGACTAGGTATTTTTGTCCCGACTGTGACGTTGGACTATGCCTCTTGCCCTCTTTCAAGATTTATCGCACTAAATCTGATCTTTGATCAATCTCATTTCTTTGTCATTTTCTCTGTTTTGGACGCATCTTTTGTATTTTTAAGATCAAATAAGTCGTATAGATGTCCACAAGATGTTAGTTTTCGAAGTGCATTCTGTTTGGTTTAGTGGTTCTGAGAGGTTTTGCATTACTCCGCGAGATTTTGTGTTGACTTTGGCTTGATTTTAGGGAACCTGACCGAGAGAGACTTTTTAGAAGTAATTACACCTACAAACAAAAAACTAACACATACAAACTAGTGCTATGTGTGTTCACTGAGGAAAAATGACAGCCGCAAAATAATTAGAGACTGGGTATTTTTGTCGGACTGTGACGTTGGACTATGCCTCTTGCCCTCTTTCAAGATTTATCTCACTAAATCTAATCTTTAAAGAAACAAGTAAATGTACTTTAGTATTTACATTCGAAAATAATTGTGTAGTAATTTTAATCGAAAATATTTGTATTTTTTATATGCAGAACTGTAAACGTAATTTCCCTATCTAGCGCGAATAAGAGAGAAAATCTAGGGAAAACATTATCTTATTTCCTGTAACAAAGTTCTTATACATACTTAAAATAATTAGAAGTATTACTTTTGATAACATTTTCCAGCTTACAAATGTAAAACAAACAAAAATATGCAATAAAAAAATGTGACATATTTTGGATCAAATTCGAGAAAAAATGAAATTATTAAGGGGTTAAACCCATGAAAACCGATACAGAGAGGTCTTAGGTTTGCATTTCTATGATCAACAGGTGAATCGACATGCTACCCACGATCTATATAGTTACTAATTAAATTGAGATTAAAGTCGATTCCAAAAAGCTGCAAACATCCACTCCAAATTTTAAATTAAACTGATTTCATTATCAAAATTACCAATCCGTGAAAATGTGGGGATTAAACAGTATGTCCACAGACACCAGATTTTAATTAACAGAATGCAAAAGAAATTCCATTCCTACAACAGGGAACAAATTTAAGGGGAAAGAAGATAAATTTTAGTAGATCTTTCACCGAATTTTGTTGTAATAGTCCCTAGAAAATTTACACCGAAGAGAAGAAACGTATTTGGCCATCGTTCGACACTAGTCAGATTTAAGCAGCATTTCCTGGTCTAACTATTCTTTGTCTTACAAAATATTGACCGTTCCCATTACTCTGGACGTTGCGTGTCGGTTCGAAAGTTCGATATGACGTAATTTTGACGTCACCTTGATCCTTTGCTCGCATAATGTCCGCAAGCTTCCCCTTACTCTGGACGTTGCGAGTCGGTTCTACGTTCGTTGTGATATCACTTTGACGTCAGTTTGATTGTTTGCTCGCATAATGTCCTCAAGCTGACGTCAAAGTGACTTCACAACGAACTTTCAAACCGACTCTCAACGTCCAGAGTTAAGTGCACGATCCGAATTAAACATGCGGGAGTGAATGATAACTGTTTGTAAGGCGTACATATGATAAAATGTACATTATATCCGTAGTAGGAATCCATAGTAGTTCCGTAGTAGTATCCGTAGTAGTCCTTTCAGAATTGTTTCATTTCTTCTACGGATATGATGCACATTTTATCATAGACACGCCTTACAAATAGTTAACATTCACTTATGCAGGTTTAATTTGGATCGTGCCTCTTACTCTGGACGTTGAAAGTCGATTCGAACGTTCGTTGTAATGTCCCTTTGACGTCAGTTTTATCGTTTTCTCGCATAATGTTCTCAAGCTGACGTCAAAATGACGTCACAATGAACGTTCGAACCGACTCTCAACGTCCAGAATGAGTAGCACAATCCAAATTAAACCTGCAGGAGTAAATGTTAACTGTTTGTAAAGCTTGTCTATGATAACATGTGCATCATATCCGTAGTAGGAATGAAAAAACTCTGAAAGGCAAATGGTTGCCACATAAGTGAAAGTAAAATAAATAATAAATGCAACAGTACACTTGACAGCAGTAAACTCATAATCCGCTAACAAATTGCTCTCCTTAATAGATAATACTATTTTAATTAATATTTTACAAGAAAGTGATTTAGCGGTGATAAAAATAAATAAACAAACAAATAAAACTTGAAAAAAAATGCTGCGAGAAAACAACAAAATATAGTTTTTAATTAGATATCAAGTTATTTTTATATCCATTGTATAGCCAAAAGTATAGCCAAGTATTTGGAATGTTCTAAATTCTTTTACACGAAAGTGCGGCATTAAACATAAACAAAAACTAAAAAATAGGAAAAGGGTGAAACAAACCAAGTGCATAAAACTAAGCAAGTATTAAAAAGGTCATAACAATAAGAAATTAAGAAAAAGAATTGACAAAAAGGGAAAGTAATTTAACAACTATTTAGCAGAATGACACGAAGCATATAAAAGAAAACAAAGCTTAACACCACGATAATCGAAGCGATTAATAAATCAAGTTTTAATTCGAAACAAAATACTTCAGGGGTAACATTCATTTCTGATATGTTTCGTTCTGTTATCAGCGCATTTATCTCTAGTAATGATTAGATAAATTTTGCTCTGGGCTAAACTTTTTCCCACACCTATCTGACATTTTTAAACCAGAAAAAGATAATAAGAGATTTTTTAAGGTATTTTCTACTTCAGCAAACATTGCAAGTCTCTTGTTTTTTGCTAAGAAAAAAAGGAATGATATGCTTTTCTACGTAAACACTGATAATGAACTTCGTGTAAAACACGGATATTTTTTGTCACAAATACCTTGAACCATGAAATAATTGTCATGTCCGTAAAACGTATAGCTTTCTAACTGAACAGGTTTCTGCTACATTTATTAATAAAGTACCAAAAAATCAATATTGTTCATTTGTTTAAGAAGTAATAATTTTTCTGCACAGGAGAATCCTAATTAATTTTAACAAGGAATGTATGTATTTTTTATACCTTATATTGAATTTAGCTTTTTCATTATTTTTTACAGAGTCAAAAGTGAAAACAATACTTCCAGAAAAGAGGTAGTTAGCATTTTCAATCTTGTGAAAATATTAATATGGTTATCTTGCGATAAAACAGCCTTTCTCAACATTCAAGTGTTTTCAATTTAATTTTCAGTCTTAATTTTTACCGCCCCTTCCTACTCTTACCATCAGGATGGTAGGTCAACTGGATTCCCTGGTCCGAGCCCTCTAATCCAGAGATTTCTAACAGTAAGCAGAAAGTAAAACAACTAAAAGAGGAAAGAGTGGATAAGGAGGTGGATTCGTGAGTTCATGACACAAAACTAAAGAGTAGAAAGTCTAGGGATAGAAACAAAAATAAGGGGTGGTTAGACTTTTTTTTTCTCCTGTGAAAATATTAATATGATTATCTTACTGTAAAACAGCCTTTCTCAACATTCAAGTGTTTTCAATTTAATTTTCAGTCTTAATTTTTATCGCCCCTTCCTACTCTTACCTTCAGGATGGTAGGTCAACTGGATTCCCTGGTCCGAGCCCTCTAATCCAGAGATTTCTAACAGTAAGCAGAAAGTAAAACAACTAAAAGAGGAAAGAGGGGATAAGGAGGTGGATTCGTGAGTTCATGACACAAAACTAAAGAGTAGAAAGTCTAGGGATAGAAACAAAAATAAGGGGTGGTTAGACTTTTTTTTTCTCCTGTGAAAATATTAATATGATTATCTTACTGTAAAACAGCCTTTCTCAACATTCAAGTGTTTTCAATTTAATTTTCAGTCTTAATTTTTATCGCCCCTTCCTACTCTTACCTTCAGGAGGGTAGGTCAACTGGATTCCTTGGTCCGAGCCCTCTAATCCAGAGATTTCTAACAGTAAGCAGAAAATAAAACAACTAAAAGAGGAAAGAGGAAATAGAGAGGTGGATTCGTGAGTTCATGACACAAAACTAAAGAGTAGAAAGTCTAGGGATAGAAACAAAAATAAGGGGTGGTTAGACTTTTTTTTTCTCCTGTGAAAATATTAATATGATTATCTTACTGTAAAACAGCCTTTCTCAACATTCAAGTGTTTTCAATTTAATTTTCAGTCTTAATTTTTATCGCCCCCTCCTACTCTTACCTTCAGGATGGTAGGTCAACTGGATTCCCTGGTCCGAGCCCTCTAATCCAGAGATTTCTAACAGTAAGCAGAAAGTAAAACAACTAAAAGAGGAAAGAGGAAATAGAGAGGTGGATTCATGAGTTCATGACACAAAACTAAAGAGTAGAAAGTCTAGGGATAGAAACAAAAATAAGGGGTGGTTAGACTTTTTTTTTCTCTTGTGAAAATATTAATATGATTATCTTGCTGTAAAACAGCCTTTCTCAACATTCAAGTGTTTTCAATTTAATTTTCAGTCTTAATTTTTATCGCCCCTTTTTACTCTTACCTTCAGGATGGTAATTTATCTGGATTCCCTGGTCTGAGCCCTCTAATCTAGAGATTTCTAACAGTAAGCAGAAAATAAAACAACTAAAATAGAAAAGAGGGAATAGAGAGGTGGGTTCGTGAGTTCATGACACAAAGAGTAGAAAGTCTTGGGATAGAAACAAAAATAAGGGGTGGTTAGACTTTTTTTTCTTATGTGAAAATATTAATTTGATTATCTTGCTATAAAACATCCTTTCTCAACATTCAAGTGTTTTCAATTTAATTTTCAGTCTTAATTTTTATCGCCCCTTCCTACTCTTACCTTCAAGATGGTAGATCAACTGGATTGCCTGGACCGAGCCCTCTAATCCAGAGATTTATTACAGTAAGGAGAAAATATAACAACTAAAAGAGGAAAGAGGGGATAGAGAGGTGGATTTGTGAGTTTATGACACAAAACTAAAGAGTAGAAAGTTTATGGATAGAAACAAAACACACATTTTTGCGGCCAGGGACAACCGTACAGTATCCGTAAATTTAATATGGTTAGCATTTAAAGATCAGAAATCGTATTCCTACTCTAAAACAATAGCAATATAATTTGAATATTTTAAAGATAAAACTATACTGGTAATTAAACTGAAAAATCTTAAATTACCAAGACTAGATAAATTTACTGATATCTGAGAATACTGATCCGCTGCATTTCATACTATAATCAATGCCTCTGTATTGCTTGCTCTCAATATTCATCCTCCATTACAAGCGTAAGGAAGTCACTAATAATTATTAAACTAGTTTTTAATTTAATAGATTAATATACTTATATCAGAAGCAGTTGTGCCTTATCCATTATATTACTTTCATGGAATGAAGACAGTAACTTGATTGTTACTCCTTTTTAATAAAAAAAATTGTTGTTTTCTGAAAGCATGATTATATTTTCGCAATACCTTTCTCAAATTTCAGTTATCTCATATGACAATACAAAGAAAATATCTCAAACTATTATTCAAATTTGAACATATGCTGGCACTAACTCATAAGGTTTGTTAATGCATTGAACAGCTGATGTAAGAGTTTCTTTGAGCGTATATGAAGCAATTGAGGCTTCAGGAACAATCGATCATTCCATTTTTAGAACATGTTAGACTATAGGAAAATTTTTAATTTGTTCTTTGTGCCATCTCTTTTGTGCTTCAATTGATTGCGTATCTCAAAGATTCTAAACGAGTAGTGCATGCCCTCCTAGGAGAGCAGTATAACAAAAAAAAAGAAGGGGAGCAAGAATATCATAAAAAAGCAACATTAAAAATTGTTAATAAAAAAAGTTGAATAAAGTACAATTTTAGATAACGAAAAATTAACACACGTTTACACTTATTTCATATAATACACTTATATAGGATGCATAGTAAAGTCGTAAACCGGCCTTTCTGTTTACAGCCGATGGTCGTAGACACGTACTTACGATTAAAAAAATATTACAAATAAGAAAAGCGTTTATTTTTATGGTATTTTTTTATTTAAAAATTTCCATTGAGGGAAATAACAAAATCTAAATTTTTATACGTTTTCCTGTTTTTTGCCATTATGTTTAGAAAAAAAATTGAAAGCATCCTAATAACCATAAAACAAAAAGTTCCACTTCTCTGTGACAAAAAGGGATCTAAATATTTCCATTCAAAGTTTTCGAATAGGTTTTTTTTATTTCTCTTTCTTTTAGGGCTAAACTATGGACGAATGATAGGGAGCTATTCTTCAAGTTTACAGGTTCTTTGTGACAAAAATGAATCTAAATATTTCCATTCAAAGTTTTCGAAAAGGTTTTTTTTTTCGCTTTCTTCTAGGACTGAATGATGGACGAATTATAGGGAACTACTCTTCAAGTTTGCAGGGTCTCTGTGACAAAAACGGATCTAATTATTTCCATTCAAAGTTTTTGAAAAGATTTTTTTCTTCTACTTTTAGGGCTGAATGATGGACGAATGGTAGGGAGCTGCTGTTCAAGTTTGCAGTTTAAAAACCCTCTGCTAACATGGATGTTCGTAGTTGGTGTCAATCGATTTTAAGCAGTATCTCCCAGACTTATTATCCTTCATGTAGTAAAACAGACAGCAGCGCTCTAAACCAAACCCAAACTCTCCTTCCTTGGTGATAAGTTATAAGATTCAGGTCAGGTCCCATTTGCGACGTAAGAGAGAGCTGAGATAGGGAGCTTATTTAGGGAGCCTGGAAAATAGTGTATACCTATTTAACTATGGATACATACCCCGTTTATAATCATCAAAGAACCCATCTTTTTACCGTTTTTCTCTCTTATTTAGAATATTATCCGCAACTGGTTGTTTAAAGTTTATAACAAATAAATTTCAACTATTATAATTAGTTTATTTCACGTACAAATTTAAAGTAGCATAAACGTTGAGAACCATATTTCAGATGAAGCGTGCATCTTTATCCAAACACAACCTATAAATCTAAGATGCCATTCCAGGCAAATCAGATTTACATTTTTATTCTTCATTACTGAAATACAGTTAAGCATCGATATTCAGGAAACTTCTGATTCGGCAGCATCTGTAATCCGGCACTAACAGCATTTTCCGTTTATATACGGCGATAACAGCAATTTATTTTTTAAACTTTGGTTAATTCATATTCTAGTTTAAATATCCAGTGTGCTTTTACATTTTTTAAGTTAAACTGGTGAAATCATGTATGGGCGAAGGGGCGGAAAATTGCCAAAAATTCATTACAGATGATTAATTTCTAAAACCCAACATCTAAACGTGAATTTTCTTGAAAAATATTTTTTTAACAAATGCTAGGGACTTGCCTTTAAATACATTTCACTACACATTCCGCTTACTTATTGCCCATTTTATTATAGGAGCACCAAAGAAGCAGGGTAACATCGATAACCTAATGGGGGTACATCCCAAAAATATATCCAAGCCTTGCCCGTGAATTGAACCCAAGCCCAATGAGTGCCCCTAACCCACCCACCTTCTAACCACTATACAATCCCCTCTTTTATTGCCCATTTTATTGTGGGAGCACCACATAGGTAGGGCAACATCGCTCCCTATGATACATTACTCAAATATATTCATGTCTTACTCGGGAATCAAACCCAAACCCAATGAGTGCCCCTAACCCACACCTTCTAACCACTATACAATCCACTTTTTTGTTGCCCATTTTATTGCAGGAGCACCATATAGGCAGGGCAACATCGCTCCCTATGAGACATTACACAAATATATTCAAGCCTCACTCGGGAATCAAACCCAAGCCCAATGAGTGCCTCCAACAAATAAAGAATCTTGAAAAGATAGAAAGAATAAAATCTTTACATGGAACCAGAAATTCGGAAGGTCTCTGCTGCTTCAAAAGGGATCAAGATCATCAGCAAATCGGGAACCTGCCGTTGTTTCTACTGAGGAATCTCAAAAATTGAATTTGATTGTTCGTCAGTTTTGATTTGTTTTTAGGAACACCTATATTCCAAAAAATCGATAATCTGGTACATATTACCCGTAGATGTGGATTGAATATACAAAATTAAAAATAGAAAAACGGCTTCATACGTGATTACATATTGTGAAAATCTATTCGTGTGCTAATTTTGCTGACAGTAAGTCACTTCTTTCTATAGGAAAATCTGATGACAAAATCATAATCGCTTTTATTTTTAGTGTAGATAAAGGTCAAATATGAAAAAATTATCCATAACTTGAATTATCAAGAATTTAACCACTATACAATCTGTGTATAGTTGAACCACAGTACATTTTCTGACGATTGATACTTGAGAGCAGGTCATGTACTAGTACGGGTTAGTGTAACAGCAAGGTTTGTTTGTGGGTACAAAAATAATGGTATATACAGGAAAACGAAGTCAGATGTTCTTGTCTACCACATAGATTCTGTAAAAACTTAGACAAATAAAAACTAGTTTTTACATTATTAGTTTTATGATTGCTCTTTTCATTTTTTTATAATGTAAAAATATTTATATATAACATAATTCGAAAAAATTAAAACTATATACTACTATTTCTATTTGATTTTTCATATTTACGATACTATTATAAATTTATCTACTAAAAATATACTTTTTGTTTACAAAAATCTTATGGTTGTTATTTATATATTTCTATTTATATATTTGTTTATATATTTCAATATAAAATACGAAAGGTTGGTTAAAAAATTAAATAGTTTTTGATCCATTGATATTTAACTGAATAACTAAATTTACGGGCAGAACGCCCTCTCCCGGTGCAATTCCGCTGCGAAATGTACCCGCACAGGATCATCAGGATCATCAGGAAATCAAGAATCTTCCAATGATTGTATTGTGGAATTTGGAAAAATTGATTGTATTGTCTGGCAATTTTGATTCGTTTTTCAAAGCACTTAAACTCCTGAAAATCGGTAATTTGGAGCTTACTGCACGTCGATTCAGGATTATCGATGCTTGACTGTACAAAATCAAACACTGATAAAAAGGCTTCATAAGTGATTACATATCGTAAAAATCTATTTGTGTGCAAATTAAATTTTGTTGACTGTAAGCCATTTCTTCCTACAGGAAAAAGTTATAACAAAAGCACAGTTTCTTTTATTTATAGTGTACATCGGTAATCTGGAATGTATTTTACGTAGATTGAGGTTTATTGATGCTGGACTGTACAAAATCAAAAATTGAAAAAAAACATTTTATACGCGATTACATATTGTGAAAATCTGTTTGTGTGCAAATTTTGGTGGCTGTAAGCCATTTCTTTCGACAAGAAAAAATTATAACAAAAGCACAGTTTATTTTATTTACAGTGTGCATAGAGATAAAGGTCAATTTGGAAAAATCATCTATGAGTTGAAGTTGCTTCTCTTCCATAAAATGATCATGTCTCTTGATCAAGAGTTCGATTCCTAGCGGAATCGATGCGATATGAAATTGAAGTATAAATAACGATTTTTCATCGAAATCGATGTGAACTGCTTAAACTTCTTGGTTTCTCCTTGTATATAATAAATGAAGTCCTTAGGTAACCATTCCCTTGAAATAGGTGTAAATGTTTATCCATGCATTATGGTACACTCCGGACAACACCAAAGAAACTGAAGAAATCGAGAAGGAGAATATTAAAAATTATCAAATATTATCAGTGAAATAAAATAAACATTAATCCCCAATAATTCTATGTACTAAAAAATCTCTCAAGATATGATCAATAACTGTTTTAGCTATGACTGCATCTCCTTACATTTGTGTTCGAAATGTAAACAAAACCTTCTGCCAGAATACAGAGCTGTAGTGTTAAGGGCAGCTAATGTTAGTTACGGTGGTTTGTTTTATGCGAATTTTGAGTGCAAACTACACAGGTGACTGAAAGGCCTGGAACATAGCAAGGAGCTCCAAAAAGTAATGGACATTCGTTGGACGATAGCGTAGGGCGCAGCTTTTCGGAACTGGAGTACATGAATTCGAATCTCAACGCTGTCAGGGATGTTCGTATCCCTTCGGAATTGGTTTGAAGCAGTAGGTCCAAATCTCTTTAGACCTCGTATAGTAAAAAGTAGACAGTAAAAGTTCTGGACTCCCCTTGAGTAGTATGTGTACAATTACAAATTGTCATTGTGTTATAGGTATGTTCTGGTAATATAAAATACTTTAATGTTTAATAGTAAATTTATCTGCCATTACTTATGGGCTTAACTTAGTATTGCGGAATTCACTTTATATGTTTTTACTTATTTCCTGAGGAGGAAATATACATAAATAAACATAATAAACTTTGACGCTACTTACGCTTTTATTTTCAATATGAAATTTTGAATTTTACTCTGTTGATTCTATAACCTTAAAGACAACTATATTCTACTACTTTTATAAGGAAATGATACCCAAACCAAAAGATTGGGAAAGAAATATACTTCGAATAAACACAATAAATATTTTGATTAACAAGATTAGGATAACCCCAGTGAAATAACCCACTAATTAAAAGATTCTTTCTAGAGAAAATTTCCTTGAATCTAAATAAGTATTCCAAAATATGATTTCAACTTCATAGCTCATAAGTAATATGCACGTAGCATAACTTTTATAACGGTACTTTAAGAAAAATTAAGAGTGTTGAAACTCTGCCCCGGCTTAAGTCATCCAAATAATCATTCTCTTTAAGAAAAACTAAAAACTACAAAGGACTTATTAAGTAACTTGATATTCATCAAATGTGACATTAGCTGTTCTTCAATGTTGTCTGTATGTGTTTTAATGTAATGTATTAATATTTTTAAAATCCATTAATCTCAATATGATGCAATTACTATTCACTTAGTACCTTTCTCAAAGTTCATTTTGGATGTCTAAGGTTTATGTAATGCTGCAGATAAGATGAAAACTGAGTCAACGGAAATAAGAATATATCAGATAAAATTTATTCTCATAAAGGGAACTTGAGTACAGAGAATCAAATGTAATTAAATGGCTATTACAAGAATGGCTAATATATTTTAGCTCCTTCAATTCATATAAATATAGATAGAAATATAGATTATTGGTTCTTAGTCAGTCGCACATGTACGACAAAGAGATGAAAGAAAAGATTAAAATTAATACAGTTGGAAAAATGGGCAAAATACAGTCCTCATAAAATAACACTTTGATTATAATCAAACTGTTATTTTATGTGGACTGTATTGTGCTCATTTTTCCAACTGTATTATCTTTAATCTTTTCTTGCATCTTTTTGTCGTACATAACTAGTGGTAAAGTAGTGTTTACTTTTAAAATAAACAGTAAATTTTATTTGGGAGGCAATTTAC
>CM063498.1:114615714-114650714 GCA_032207245.1 Pardosa pseudoannulata
TAAAGGATATTCTTGTGCACATAAATTTAATTGAATCTTAAAAAATTGAATTTATCGAAATCAGTTTATTTCTCAATTCTTTATCATGCTCTTGTGCAAAGATTTCAAATTTTATAATATCAACTATTTTAGGGCAAACTTGTGACCGAATTTACAGGACAGCTCAAGTACAGTGTATCCCCTGATAAGAATAGGTAAAATGGGTCAGTTGTTTTAATTTGAAATCTTCTTTCATACTTAATATACAAGTTTACATTATTTTTCTCCATGTCCTTCAAACAAGCTAAGTCACTTACAGAGTCACTTACTAAGAAACTTACTAAGTCACTTACTTACAGTCACTTACAGACTTAAATTGCTCTAGAAGGTTCATATTCAAGATCTGACAAAATAAAAAAGATCTTACATAACCGTTATGAAAATAATTGCATGAGCTAAATATCACCCATTGAATGAATACAAGTATACCCCATTGCCCTGTATAAGCTAGGGATTTTAATGCTAATAAATCAGTTTACCGATGAATTGAAATCTTTTTTTACCGATAATTTCGAAATAGGAAATCTACATTGGAAGATTTTATATACAATATTCGTATCATATTGTATATTTATACGTTTTTCTAGCGTTAGAAATATTTGGTGGCGTTATCCTGCTATAGATTATCAGATTTATGTAAACATTCTAGTAGAGGTACAATTTCATCATACAAGCAACGAATTAATCTCTTCTTTATCTTTGAACTTGTGACTATGTAGTGCAACCTACTATAACTTGGGCTGGATGTATTTTGATCCTATAATGTTTTCAGAGCTATATTTGGATTTTTTTTAAGAACTGGGTTTTATTTATAGACTTTCATGTGCAGTATGTGAGTGTGTAGCATATAGGGAAGTTTCCTCGTTCAGAATAATTCATACTGCACTAAAAGAAACTGCTTTTCAGAAATTATTTTAATTTGCCCTTGTTTTCCGTCGAGTGAACTTAATCATGTTTTACCCTTTAATAATTTTTATCAGTATATTAGATACTATTTAAAAATGTGTTAATCTTGTTAATCTTGTAATTAACTGTACCTCTAATCTCCTTCAGGGGCAATTGGGGAGATGCTTATGGTCTTCAAGGATAGAGTCCAATAAACATCTATTAAGTGACCGGCGGATTAATTTTCGTAGTGTTACATAAGGATATATATATATATATATATATATATATATATATATATATATATATATATATATATATGTGTGTGTGTGTGTGTGTGTGTGTAATATTGTAATATGGGAATAGTGTATTATAGAAATAATAAATCTAGGAATAAGCCCCACCCCGAAAACAAAAGGTAATAAGGGAAAAAAAACAGAAAGACCCAATGTGGGGCAAACAAACAAGACCCCCAACAAACACACAGATGTGAACCACCTGTGGGCTATAAGGACTCAATTTTAATCCCCTTTTGATTTTACAAAAGTCGTAAAATCAAACGGTTAAATCCCCCGTGATACTACAGAGGCACATAACTTGCGGGAGTTAATTCACGGCGTAAGCCATCTGTAGCTGCACAGGATAACATCCCACGCTGTCTGTTCGGCTAGACTAAAAACAAGAAGGAAAAGTGCAAGAACCAATCAAGAGGTCCAAGAACGCCCCAAACACGCAACCGCAAATTCTAAATGGTCAGCCGCACCCCCCAAGGTAAAAAATCATAGTGTAAGATTTTATAGTTTCCATAAAGAGATCAGATTCTGTATCCAGCCGTCAGTTAGAAAAGGAGACATTCTCTATCCAGCCGTCAGCTAGCTAGTTAGGTAGGCTATTCTCTCCTCAGCCATCAGCTCGTCAGTTACTGTGTTCACACCCCAGCTATGAATTAAATAGTCGTGTCAATCATACTATACTATTACATACTAGTCATGTCTTTGCGATCAGTAGCTCTTATACCAAACTTTGTGCCGCAACAGTACTTTGTGTGAAGCATACTCATGCCTTGGATAAATAAAGAAGGAAACAGAAGAACAGAAGAAGGTTCTGACTGCTTATTTAAAGACGGACGATGAAGGACATGACATATATATATATATATATATATATATATATATATATATATATATATATATATATATATATATATATATATATATATATATATATATATATTTATATATATATATATATATATATAATATATATATATATATATATATATATATATATATATATATATATGTATATATATATGTATATATATATGTATATATATATGTATATATGTATATATATATATATATATATATATATATATATATATATATATATATATATATATATATATATATATATATATATATATATATATATATTTATATGTATGTATATGTATATATATGTATATATATATATATATATGTATATGTATATTTATGTATATATATATATATATATATATATATATATATATATATATATATATATATATATATATATTATATATATATATATATATATATATATATTATATATATATTATATATATATATATATATATGCATTAAGTATATGTATGTATACATATAGATATACATATCTATAAACTCATATATGTATATATAATGTTCTTTGTTTGAATACTTTAAGGGATGTTGGGTCACAGCGAGGGTGGAGTCAGGTTATTGTAGAAGTTTCATACCGAAATGCTAACATAAAAAGTTCTCTTACATGACAGTAATGAAAAGATTACGCAAACTAAATATCGCCCATGCAGTAGAAACAAGTATAACGCATTGACCTGTATCGGAGGTATCCAAATAGCGGTCAACGACTTGATTTATTCCGAACCTCACTAAATATGAATTTATTTTTGAAAAGAGACTTAAGAGGACATAGAACCTTTAAAGATTTAAAATTACATTAAAACTTTTTTTCAGTTTACACAAAACAACAATTTCTGCACCTTTTAAAGCAATTTTTTTAGAAACTTGTTAATAAATTGAGAAAGCCTTGAGTATTTCTTTATAAAGATTATTTAGTTTTGCCATTTTAAGTCGCATATTTGTTTAAATAACATAGAAAAATACAGTATGTTTGAAAAAAATAAAATTCACATACTTGCAAGATTAATTTAGAAATATATATATATATATATGTATATACTGAAAGCTAAATTTTTATATTAGAATGAAGTAAAGTATCTATTTTAATCTGTCAATCTAAAGCTTTAATGGGGGGGGATGTTTCTAGAGTCCTTAGCAAACTTCAAGCTAACGTGCTCTCTGGGTGGTACTAAATCAGTAACAATTGCGCAGCTGAGATCGAATTGAGATTAAAAATTTTGTTTACATTTTTTTTTCGAGTCCGATATTTTCTTATTTAACAGTAACGCTTAGAAATGAGCTTGCTGAACACCTCCCCGTATATTTCTCCTGAAAGAAATTGAAGGAAAATCCAGGTTAGTAGTTTTGCAGTGGATTCCATCTCACTGCTAGATCTTAGGAAATGAATAAGTGGATGAGCTGTCAAAAAGGAGTTGTCTCATCAATCTAACCCCATTTAATTTAGTCAGCTATAAGTATATTTCATCTAAAATAAATCGAGCTATTAGGAACACCCATCACTCACAATTACAAAAACGAATAGAAGAAAAACCATGGAAAGATACCATGTGTGAACCTACCTGACTGTCCCAGGGACAGAGCTGCTTTTAGTCTGACGACTCAACATGACCATCTGTACTCCCATCTATATAGAAATTCGTTTAGTGGATAGCCCTTCCTGCCCTCTCTGCCACTATCATCTATCTCCCTTAAGTTCAGCCTTTTCGAAGCCATTCATCTTTTCTCGTTATTGGGAAGCAAGATATTTCCTGACTAATTTGTTTTCTTGATCATTTAATATTATTCTGTTGTTGTCTTTTCTCTTGATTTTTGTTCAGTGATTTGTACGTTTAATTCTTGCACATCGATTACTGTATAGCTTTAGGATAATGTCCAAAACGCTGCATTAGAAATAAAAGCCTAAGCCTTTAAAGTAATCTGACATTTTAATATTTAATAAACGCAAAAAATTAATTAAAAATTAAAAAATAACATTCGCAATGCTATGAAATGTAATATATTGTTCGTATGGCTATAATTGGGGCTCACAGATTAAATAAAATGTTTGGCTTTCTTTTTATATAAATATTAGTTACTGACTTACAAATTTCAAAAGTTATTTTGCTTATAACTGGATTTCTAGTTTGTTCACTTTGTGTACATATTTTATGTTTTTTTTTAAATATGGACTGCTTCATAAAAAAACTAAATATTTTTATAAAAGTAGAGCCTGATTGGGGTATAAAAGAAAAATCATTCTAAACAGATCACAACACTTTATTTTATATTAAATCAAGAATAGGTTATTATAATGAGTAATTTTGAGCTCAATAGGGGCTATGTCCCCTTAAGTGATCTCCAAGCTATTAACGAGTCAATAAATAGGCATAAAACTGGCTTTCAATATTTATTGTCATATGGTATTTAAACCACTTATATATCTGGTGATCCAAAAGTCAGTAAAAAAATGCAAATGTATAGTTTTAAAATCTCATCTTTACATTTTTGTTCCTTGGCGTGTAAAGAAACAGATATGCTATTGAAGCCAAAAGGATTAAAATAAACCCGAGTTTTTTGTGACATAAATAAAAGTCTCAAACAGCTTTTTACAACTAGATAGTGTTGCCATCTAGTAGCCGGTTTTCTTCCTGGAATTATGCAAATCAGTAGACTGTTTGAAAGACTATCTGTGTGAGATTGTGATGGTAAAAGCTGTAGCTGAGGCTTAAAAATGCTGCTTTTGGTGGAGAAAACTCTCTTAGTTTAGCTGCAATTGAAGAATGAGGAAAAATGGTGAGACATTGTCATCATATCGCTAAACGTACAACATGCAAGATAGTAAAATACTACAAATGTGTTCTTCATTGACTGTAATGATTAAAATATTTGAACTTTTGGTTGAAAACGTACGTCTCTCAGCAACATATATTTGCTACATTGAGAGATATATTGCTTAATACTGTGAATGGTATAAAACCTCCAAGCTGCACTGATGAATGTATAAAGAACACTGCAGAACTGCGGATTGTAGAAAGAATGCTTTTAACCCTTTGCCTGCCCTTACATCCATATGATATACATAATTGTTTATACGCTTGTTTCTCACGTAAAATAAACACTGAACTTTGTTTTAAACAGAAAATAATTTGGTGTGGCATCTTAAATTTTGTTAAATTTTTCAGTTAGACGTATGTAATACGAAAACATATGGAATATACAGGAGACATAATTGTTATCTCATATGTAGACATTCAAAGCTTTAAGATAACTATTAATCAACATTCAATTTGTAAGTTATCCGTCATATAAAAAAATTTAACAATGGTACTATTTTGTCTAGGAGAATCCACAAGTACAGGGAACTCTAAAAGTCTTATAGAGCGTCAATATGTACGTGTCAATTTATGATTCCTTTTTCAGGTGAAGAATGTGCAAAATTCTTGTGTTACAGGAAAAAAATTACAGCCGATTTATTTTAATTCAGATTCACCTATAATAAGGCTTTTAATCGGATGAAATTTTCGCTATCAGACGAGAAATCTTCGTATTCTTGAACAGGAGAAAGAACCCTGAACTGAATACGCTTCATTTTCAACATTTGCATGTTAACGTGCATCAAAGAAAAAATCTTATAAGTGAAACTACGTACTAGTGACAGATCACCAAATTTAACAAAATATAGGTCTATGGGACATGTCAGTATCATATGTTAAACGGACATAAAACTTTTTAAATTTAATTAAAGCTATGAAAAATTTAATATACTACCATTAAAAAGTAAAGACTTTTACCCATACATATTTAAGTATATATATCGTTAATAAACATAAAAACATAGAAACATGGCATGTGTCTGGATGACACTTTTCCATTCTTTCAAAATTTCACGTTGTGCGCCACTGTAGAAGGACGAGAGTCTTATTTCAAAAAGGCGTTTAGAATTAATTTAAACTATTTTTATGAACCATTTTTATTTCCTTTCGAAGTTCCACAACACAGAACACAAAACAACAAAGAGCACAAAACACACTATCATAGACCACTGACACTATATTAGAACACACTCGATGGCTTTCTAGCACCACCTATCGTAAAAAAGGAGAGGGGAATAATTGTACCCGCTACAACCATATAATATTAAATTAAAACTGTCTTCCTCCCTTTTTCACTTTTTAACATGACACTAATATATATCTTTAATTTGTCTATTTTTTTTCATTTATGAGTAGAGATAGATGGATAGATAGATAATTCCTAGGCCACTATCAACCCCGAAAAGGAGTTTGGTAGAACATACCAAAGTGACCAGAAAGATCCGAATCTACCATGAACATTCGTATTAAAATTTATAACATACACGTTATATAAATGCGTAACACATATAACAAATATTAACATACAATTAAGATATATACCATTATTTACAGTACACGACCTTACCTACACTAACCATATATAAAAATTTATCAATAACACTATGCAACAATCATACATGTACTTACTGTTCATTATTATGTTTACAATTCTTTAATATTTTCTTATCGTGTTAAACTTATAGAGAAAAGAAATGAACATCTATCACTGACAGTCCAAATAAACGGTGTTTAAGTGAGGGGAAATCAATTTTTTAAGCTTAAATAAAGCGCCATACTAAAAATATAACAAAAATATTAATTTAAATCACAGAATACTCAAAATTAATAAGTTAGTCAACTTTTCTAAACTGATTATTCAAATGCCATGTACTCAAATATATAATTTCGTTTCTAGTAAATATGGTGTTTTTATGAATAGAAGCACACAATCTAAACTTAAAATACAGATAAATATTAACTCAAATAATTTGATATTTTTAAGGAATAATTCTGTGATTTTGCTAATTGAACTTCATTTTTATGCCTAACAGTAATATGAATTAAAAATAAAAGCAAAACTCCATGTCACAGTACCAAGTTAGAGTATACTGACACCTATTAAATAAGGAATACATAGTTCAAATTAGTAAAGCAAATTATTTATTTAAGACTTGAGATGTTCTCTGGTAATACGGTATCCTTAAAACTTAAAAACGACAAGCTAGAAATTTTGAAACATAAGGTGCTTATCTATATTAAAAGAAAAGTATACTTGCACCTATTAAATAAGGAATATATAGTTCAAATTAGTAAAGCAAATTATTTATTTAAGACTTGAGATCTTCACTGGTAATCCGGTATTCTTAAAACTTAAAAACGACAAGCTCGAAATTTTGAAACACAAGGTGCTTATCTATATTAAAAGAAAAGTTTTGTGAAAGATAAGGCTACTAACTTTCCTACAATTTCTTTTCAAGACTGAAATTGATAAAATCTGTGTCAAATACCCGAGGCACCTTAGAAATAAAAAATGGAGCTTTCTGATCAATTCTGCCTGGAATACAAATTTTTCTTCAAGGCTTTCTTAAGGTTTTTCCTCCAACGGCATCTCTCTCTCTTATCTCCAACTTGTCATCCATCTTTAGAAGTATTATTAGACGAATTAAGTGTTGTAATTATTTTGAACACCGTTTCTGAAAGCCTGATCGTTTAATGTTCCACTGCTGATAAACAATAGGAAATTTCTTCAGATTCCCACGCCATAACAATAGTGTTATGGAGGATATTATTTATCGTTTTTTTTTTCTATTTCTCAGTTGGCTTCAGATGAAATCTGCTGAGTGAAATTTGCTAAAGGCCATGTTGAAAAATAATTTTACGATTACTCTAAACATTTCACGAAAAGATAATTATTGGCTTTCTCAGAATTAAAAATTTGATATATTATATTGCACTATTTACTATTTTTACAGGTGTTTCTCATGTACCTATCAGCTTATCGTTTTGTATTTTTTCTATTAAAGAAACTAGTCTAGACAGTTCTGCACTTCTGAAAGTAAAAAATAACATATTAAAAATCTTTCATGAAGGCGTAGAAAAAAAATTTCACATTGTTTCGTAACATGAGTCAAAAGTTTTGTATTTATTAAGATTATAACGTATACTTTTTATCCAATTACAAACAATTTTATTTTTATTACATCATATACTACGTTTCATAACAGAGCAAGTCAAGTCTTCTGCTAATAATTAGTTCTTACTATACCATATATAATTATAGCCTAAGTTATTTGTCCATCTGACCTCGAATTTATGAAGCGGTTGTACTTGGAATGGATAGAGACATCCATATTGGATTCTTGATGAGTTAGGGTTACCAACTTTCGAAATCCACCCCTTCCCCACTTTTCTAGCATTTAATGCCATTATTTTCCCCGGTTAAGAGCAGGCGATTAAATGTATCAATTTGTCACATGATGAAAAGGTAAAAATAAAATTTTTTAAAGCACTATGACGTCATTCCTTTAACCATCTCAATTAATCATTTCTTATTTTAATTTATTTAAATATCGTCTGCATTATTTTCATATGTTTTATCACTGAACTTAGATATTACGTAAATAATTTTCTTTTATATTTGGCTTAGATAATAAATTAGGTACATATTGGATAATTTTAACTTTAATCATCGATTATTTTTTGTTGGAATTAAAATTCCATCACCGGTATTAACTACAAATTCCATATACCTCCAGGGTGTAGTATAAATGATACTTTCGTTCCTTTACTTTCATTATTTACTGTGCCAAAAAAATTGGAAGAACTTAACGATAATTTCGATGTAACTCAGAAAACTTTGAATTATCTTTCTAAATGAATTCAACGTAATTCTAAACTGCATTCACAGTATCAGGAGACTTTAGAGGAGTATGAAGAAAAACAAATTATTGCGTGTGTACCAGATTATTCTCATACAAAAAACAAGCCATTTTTTATCTGCCTTATAAGGTACTTTACAATTCTGGAAAATTAAAACTTTTACTGATATCGTCATATGACGAGTTAGTTATATGCTAGTACTTTAGATAGATGAGTACATAGTTTCTGGCTACAAATACTAAGGATATTAATTTGAAACAAACATAATTATTCCCTAAATATGGATAAAAATTATAAGAATAATTTATATTAATTGCTATTTCATACTGTTAGTTGTTTAACTAATATAAAATATATATTGAAAGTGGGCATTTTGATATATTTTAAGATAAAATTTATCTCGGTGACTGTATTAATAAGTCATATTGTCGCCAATGTCACTTGGACGAACCAGGCACGAGAGCAAGAGTCGGCACGAATTAAGGCACAGGGGTGAGTCTTCCGTTTGACGAGCTCCGCTAGGGTGAAAGGAAGTTTTAGCTCAATGGGTCCCTGTAATTTAGAAACAGGGACCAAGCAGAAGACCCGCAGTTTTAGCCTGACACTTCCAGGGGCATCGTTTGAGAACTTTAAGGATATTGTGACCACTAGCATATTTTACGTGCTCCAGTTACCCCTAACGAACATTGCAGTTCTCAGGCCGGCTCGAGTACCGCAACTATCTAGTTACAAGATCATTGTTTTTAAGATTGAGCTACTACGCTATAATAGGTCGTAAAAGGAGGCCATATTATATTTTTAATTATTTTGGTTCGATTTCTAGTGCATTAAGTTATAATTCACTAATATGTGTTTTACTATTGAAGCCCAAGCATGTGCACAATTTGAAAAAATAATAATCCATCCAACTTTTCCCGAACCTACATCTACAATCTTCCATTTCACGTATTTGAAACCTTTCTGGGGCTCATTGTCATATCAAAAGAATACAATTATAAAATTTCTACAATAAACAAGTTCAATTTGCCTTAGCAAACCTAAGGTAAGCTACAGATAAATCATCCAGATGTGTACCGGGTGTTTTCACTGTTGAGAAACTGTCCATTTACCAAAGAGTCATTTAATCTTTTGTCAACAAATCTATAAAATGTATGCTGTAATATATCGTTTATTTTCAGCCTAAATTAATTATTGTCCAAAGGTATTAAGGCTTAGACTTCGATAAAGGAATGTGTTCTGGAAGAAAATTTATCGAGCATTATATCCCTTACCATAATACAATGGATACTTTTACTGATTGGTGTACTCTGTCTCAACCAAATCATGTAACAACCAATCAGTCAATGGCCAACAGAGTCAGAAGACTAATAAGTTATTCAAAAAAGAACAACAAGCAACTTTAGAAATGTATCTTTCATTTCAGATGTAGGTTTGCATTCTTATTTTGTTTTTGCTTATATTATCATTGATCCTTTGTTTTGTGGTAATAGCCATTGCTCCGTTTTCTATTAACCTTTGTACACTTTTAAAAAGCTATTTTGTAACGTTATCCCGTTCCTTAAACCTATATTCAAAGATGATAAATGGCAAAACTCCCTCTTTTGATCTAATAGTCGACAACCATTTTTTACCACACGCACACTCACATCAACACGCCCGGAGACTAAAAAGAGGAAAGTAGGAAGTGAAAACTAAAACTAACATCAGAGGCGTGGACAAAAGGAGAAGGGGAAACACGAAAAAGAACAGACATTCAATTACTATGATCCCAAAGATTGAATAAAAGAAATGAGAATGACCGCGGGCTTGCTGGTGTGTGACAAGAGTTGGCAATAAATAAAAGCTTATGAAAGTAACAGAGAGCGGTTTGTTTGTTCCGGGTTTAGGAACAACAGCCTCGTTTTGTATACTCGACCCGCAGGTCATGCGGTACAACAATCCAGAAGCGGAAAATTTTCAGTTGTGATGCCTCAATTTTCCACGCCTCTTGCAGACCAGAAGAAAGAGATAATTATACTACTCATAAACTACTAAAATGCTTATTTTTTTTTATAGCTATGTCCACGGGAAAGTCATTTCGGTGCATCTTTGGAATATTAAGTTTCACGTGCTAAAGCGTCTGCAGAATTCCTTTTAATAAACTTTCTAAAACGTATTGTTACTACGAGTAAAACTAAGATTAAGTTATAGTTAAAATTAAATTATAGTTATTGTCTTACAGCTGAAAAGCCATTCAAATTAAAGAGACTTTTGTTTTTAAAATAAAATTTAATAAAAGCTACAAAATATTCGGTTTGTATTTCGTTTATACTCTAATTAAAAAAAAAGAGACTTGTCTTTAAAATAAAATTTAATAAAAGCTTCAAAATATTCCATTTGAATATCGTTTATACTTTAATTAAAAAAAGAGACTTGTTTTTAAAATAAAACTTAATAAAAGCTACAAAATATTCCGTTTGTATTTCGTTTATACTTTAATTGAAGAAAAGAGACTTGTTTTCAAAATAAAATTTAATAAAAGCTAGCAAATATTCCGTTTAAACTCTAATTTTAAAAAATTTCGATAAGCCTTTACATGCTGTCTGTTATATAATATTTAAAGTTATTAGCAAAATGCCTAACTAATTTTGTTTAATGCTGATAACTCGGTTTACCTGATACAAAACAGCTCAAGCTTTATCTATTCGGGCACTCCCATATTACGAATAAAATGCTTTATTTATCATATGCAAATTCTAAATGTTACAAGTATATTATAACAATGTAAAATTTAAGTTATTTAACCCGCTTCATCCCAAATTATTTACTATGTTCAAATTTGAGAATAATCGTACTTTCTGAAGTATATTAAACCTAAATATACTAAGAATAACAGAATTTGAAATTTTTTAATTTTTTTATATAGAAAATTTAACCCGTCCTCCATGAAGAGGATAAAATTTGCTCTTTGCGATTTCAGAATTCTCTTCATTAGTGAAAAAGTAATTCCAGCCTATAAATTTTTACAATGTATATATAATACTTTATTATTCACTTTAAGAGTTCCATTTTTAGTCGAGTATAACACTAAAATTGATTGAAAGGTCTAAAGCCTGACAAAGTATTTTATCGCATTTCCTGCAGTATGGTGTTGTAGTTATAAAGCTAGAAATAGCGCATCAATTGCATGTGTATCGTCCCACTAAAAATAATGCTCTGCAACTAACCTATTACTAATAAAACTTTAACTAACCACCAGGATGATAAAGAAAGAAGGCTTTTACTTACAAAATACCAGCTAAGTGTCTGAAGCAAACTGGAAAGGAATTCTGCAGCCGAAAAAAGAAGTTTAAAAACTATGCTCACTAAAGCGGGAAATAAGAAGAGTTTCTAGACTGTTGTGATGGACAGGAGGTACATAACTGTTTCTAGCAGAAGCTTAAACGTACCTCTACATATTTCAGCTGATGAAATATTCGCAACAAATAAATACTGACTTTCACTTGCTATTTTTCAGCTGTCCTCTGGATAAGACAGTGGGTTAAAATGGGTTAATCAGGAATTGTAGAAATAAATCAGAATTCACAGTTTAAGGTATATTTTTATTGCACGCGGTAACTCAACATTATTTATAATACTGAGAGCACTATAATACCGGCTGCTCAGTCGGCAAAGACAATGGTCTGTAACTGGAAGGTTACGAATTCGGAACCGGAGCCGGCATAAGATCCGCCGTTTTCGTTAAAAGTGACTAAGGCCACGTAAAATAGGTTCGTGGTCACATTGTCCTCCAAGTTCTCAATCAATACCTGTGGGGGTGGAAGGCCAAGCTTATGGGTCTTCTGCTTAGTCCCTGCTTCAAAATTACGAGAACCCACTTGAGCAAAGTCGTTCTTTCATCCTAACAGTTCTGGTCAAACGAAAGACGCACCCCTTCGCTTAAATTGTGTGGCCTCTGATCCACGTGCTTGGCATAACCAAGTGGCAATGGCAACAATAACAACTTGTAATGTTTTGCGTAACTGTTTTAATCTTTAAGAAAACAGAATTATATTTTTCATATATGTATAAAAATATCGTATAAAATAAATTCAATTTTTAAACTTCTATGTGGGCTTAAAGAAATTATACTTATTTCTAAGTATCTGCAGAAAGTAATTGCTGATACATAAATCTTTCGACTTACTTATCATGGGGTTACAACCTTCTGAAATCATTATCTTTACAAACATAACAAATGCCAGCTCTGAAAGCAAGTGCTCACTATTTTACTTGCGTGTCTAAAGATTATTTTTTCAGATAAGCATAATACAACATTACACGAGAGACAAATATGTTACGGTTAAGATAAGAAGTCGGGAAAAAAAGAAATTTTGGTACCAGCGCCACTACACGTCATCTATTTCTGAGAATGTTCACGGTTTCCATAAGAACACGCTGTTCTTTAAAAAAGAAAAAAAATCTGGTGGAGTACCCATAGTGGGTCTGACGCATTGAGCTTTAACATCTCCAATAACTAAAAGTGAAAAAATAAAGCTTGAAGGACTATGAATTTGTTCTTTGGAGTTTCTCGTGAATCACGAGGCGGATGAACGTCAAAACGAGGGTGTTTCCTTTAAGCTCACTAAACATTAGAGGAGTGTGATTAATGTAGATGGGCAATACAAAGGCAGAATGATCTGGAGCCTCTTTGGGGCCCAAAATATTCAGAAGCCGCCTTTCTGCTTGGAGATAAAGGTACTGTTACGTAGTGGAGTAAAAACAGATGTCAGATGAAAAGAAATAGATGATTACATAAACATTAAACATTTCATGAGCGTCACACTCTCTTAAAACGTATACCATTACAAGAATAAAAATTTAGCATACAGCTTTACCCGAGAAGGACAGTAATAAAACTTATTTACGCCCAAAAGCTCTCCTGCAATTAGAATATCATTTTGGAGCTAGGATCTCTTCTCTGCTCATCCTTTTTATGTCTAACCTTCCTTCGGAGCTGGTTATGAAGATGTTGCGCCCTTTTTGCTTGGGATTCTCAAGACAATCAATCAATCAAGCACCGAACTGGGCCCATATGGCCATGAGATCCTCCAGAAATAAAGAATGAGATTCCACCGAGATTGGATTCTCGAGATAAACTCCACTGGTTAATAAATAAGCTTTACGATGTGAATAATTGTCTTTGTAGCTTCAAATTCAACAGCCTATGCAAGTGGACACAAGCTTTATGACTCCTATAGCTAGATGGAGTCTACTTGAGATGGAGTTTGTTTGAACCTGAACACACAAGTGTTAAACAAACATAACAGAGCCACCAAAACCTTCTCAACTTCTCGATGATTATTGTAATGCCACAAAAAAAACTTGGCACCCAGTTTAGGGGAACCCATATCTGGAATTCCAAATCCACATGGCAGAATGCTCCACCGGTAGATTGTTTTCAGACCTACGGGACACTATGAAATTATGACAAATCTAATCAATTACAATCAAAGTAAGATATTCTTCGAGACAAACTTTTAAGCGGTGTACGCGATGTGATTTATACTGTAAGGTTCTCTTTTATTTATCGATGAAAAATCGTAATTGTTCATTTATTTTTAGTTATCTTGTGAAAACAAATGTTGGCAACTTATATATATTGTCGATGTCCTCCATGATTGTGACTTAAGCAGTTGCTTTAAGAATAATAATAAATCTTTGTGTTTGTGATTAAGAACTCTTTCCTGAAATCTAAATTTTAAAAGGCTGACATTAATTCAACCTTATAATACTACGTGATAATAAATAATAAATGATCACTTCTTCTACAAACTGGAACTATTTACAATTGCTTTGTTGTAATGGGTAATTCATATATTAAAATTATGATAATGTCTATGAAACAGTTATCATTAAAACTAATAAATAAGACCTGCACAATAAAAGTCTACCTTGTTTCAACAAAATACGTCATTAGTTATTGGAATAAGTAATAATTTATTCAAACCAGCAGTGTAAGTCGAATGTATGGTTTCGATGTCAAAAGGCAACGCGCTATCCACACGGTTATCTCCAACACATTCGAATAAACGGAAGAGGTGTTTATAAATTTCTGTCTTTCATTAATTGAAAAACTTAAACATATGAAAGGCTTTTTTATATGCTAGAAACATATTATTCAAGTGTTGTAGGAATAAAGTAAAAACGACAAATAGAGTATGTGATCTGCAACCCAAGAGAGCTGAACTGCAAGCGTTTTAATTCCTACTATATGAGTGTCTACTCCGAAAGATAGCCGAATGGATTGCGCGCTCCTCTTCAGAACCAGAATTTGGGGGTGGGAATACCACTGCTGGCATGTATGTGCTTAACCTTTCGGAATCAGTTTTAAACAGTAGGTCCTGATCTCATAGTCACTAGACTAGTAAATCAGAAAACCGTAGCATTACCAACCAAATCATGCTCAGTCTTATTAACTCTCGTGTAGAAAAATAATAGATCTTAGCCCTTAAACTAAGCTATGAGTGTCTGAAAACAGCTAAACAAGTCAAAAGTTATTTTTGATTTTCAGAGTTGTGGATTCAAAACCTGAAGTAGTAATCGGTGTTGTTTAAGATCGTGCCGTTTAGGCCTTGAGCAATATGTTCCCTTTTAATTAACACTCGTTTAGAACATAGCTGTGCGAATTATCAGAATTAAATCATCTATTTTAAGTAAGATTCTCTTCCCATGGTAACTGCTTGTGTAATAAATAGTAAATAATAATAACATAGGCAAAAAAATATTAATTTTGTAATTCCGAGATATTTATTGCAAGATTTCATTGAAGGAAATTGTCTCTTTCAATCAAATGAAAGTATAATCATCTTGGAAAGGTTTATTTTGTTAAAATGCTGGTATAAATAAATTCCTTGATTTAATTTAGGTTTATCACATTCCTCGGGGAAGAATTTTGTTAGGTTCAATGGAATTTAATTAAAGATAATAAATTTAATGAAATAGATGGAACTAGATGCCCGCAATTAATCTATTTATGAAGTAACTAAATAGCGCTACTGTCGAGTTTAAAATGCTATTGATTATTCCAATTTCAATATATTTTTATTGTGACATCTTTACTCGGATTTTAAAATCTGTGAAAACATATTTCGAATTTTCTTTAAGAAGCAAGTGGAATTTAGAAAATGTTTTTGGGAATTATTAACTTTCTAAATCTTTGTGCACATACATTTTGAGGTATAAATAAGCAAATCCCAATGAAAAATATTTAAAATTAAATCACTTAACCTTTGTTAATTCAATTTTAAAAAAAATATTTTGATTATTTTTAATCATTTTTGTGAATTAATTTCTTTTCTTTTCTTTTTGCCTTATATTACTTAAAAATATCATTTAAAGATATTTGGATATTATTTTATAGATATATTTAATCTTTAATTCATAGAAAATACTTTTATGTTTGACGTTGAATTTTAATGAAAACTTCTCACTTCTTTATCTGAAATTGTGTTTTAATAAAGTCTAATTTTAAAACCCACATTCAGATTTTTATTATATATTAGGAGTGTTTGTTGAATATTCTGTAGGAATATGTGAAAAATTAAGAAGTAAAGAGCAGTAATTTTTATTAAAAAATTTAATTATTCAACATATTAACTGATTTAAAAAACTAATCTGATTATTGAAGCTGCTGTTAGAACTGTACAATCAACAGTCCACTATGTTGACTATGTTAGGATGTGATTGCGATTAAAATTTCTGCATATATTGACGGACCATTTTATAAAAAAATGTTTTAAGAATTCTACCTGAGTCAAAGAAAAGCAACAAATATTTTATTTCATGCGAACGATTACAGTCAAGTTAACTGCGTCGTTTATATTTTACATTTGGGCAGCATCACTTCACTTCAGTTGAAATCATTTCATTCTCAACACATTTTTTTAAATATTTATTCCACAGACACAACAACAATAATAATTAGCGGTAATCTATAATGATAGTTTGGGCGCAATGCCGTAATAGGGAGCAATTCCCTAAATGATAATTAGAACTTACAAAGAATTGGATGCAATGTTGCTATGAGCAGCAATTTCCCTTTACTAGAAGGTCCTCACTAGAAGGTACGATGCAGCTATCTGATTAAATTTTACAGCATGGGCGCAAGGATTAATGCGCATGCTAAGACACTGATTAATTTGCTTAAACTTCCATTTACATGTGTACGAAATTTCATCACTCTAAGTTAGTTTATAAAAACACTTTATATTGACCACCATCTCCTTGAATATGCAATAAAATTCATTCACCGTAATTTCGGATGGATAAGCCACTCTGATGTATAAGGTGATTTCACGCAACAGGACAAATCTCAATTTATAACAATTCTGGCTTTAGTTTCAAACGGAACGGAAGTTTATTGTTTGTCTATTGGCTGTTGTACACATGAAAATGAATGGGAAGGGCCTTATAGTAGTTCGTGACGTAGCAACAAATTGCTCTATAAGCTACACACTTGATAATTGACCTAAATAAAAGGAAAATCATCGGATAAACCCATCTGGCATTTACTGCACAGGCAATCAGCTGTTATACGGCAGAGTTTACGTACATACAGATGCAACTGTCTGGTAAAATTTTACAGCACGGGCTCGATGATTAATGTGCATGCTAAGACACTAATTAATTTGCTTATACTTCCATTTGCATGTGTACGAAATTTCATCCCTCTAAGTTAATAGTTTATAAAAACATTTTATATTGCCACCATCCTTTTATTTACGAAATAAAATCGATTCACCGTAATTTTGGATGGGTAAGCCACTCTGATGTATACGCTACACACTTGATAATTGACCTAAATAAAAGGAAAATCATCGGATAAACCCGTCTGGCATTTACTGTATAGACAATCAGAGTACGACACAGAACATCGGTTTGATACTATAAGGAAGAGTTTACGTACATTCAGATGCAACTGTCTCGTTAAATTTTACAGCACGGGCTTAAAGGTTAATGCGCATGCTGAGACACTGATTTATTTTCTTATACTTTCATTTGCATGTGTACGAAATTTCATCACTCTAAGTTAATGGTTTATAAAAAACATTTTAAATTGCAACCATCCCTTTAAATGTGCAATAAAATCAATTCCCCTTAATTTTAGGTGGATAAGCCACTTTGATGTATACGCTACACACTTGATAATTGACCTAAATAAAAGGAAAATTCATCGGATAAACCCATCTGGCATCTACTGCACAGACAATCAGCTGTAAGCAGGCACGGAGTACGACACGGAGCATCGTTTTGATACTATACAGCGTAGTTTACTTACATACAGACATCAACAGGAAACTAATAATAACCAATTCAGGAATGGTCAAAATAGATATTTTAAGTTTCAGAATCAAAGTTCATTTTCACGTACATACAGACGTGATTCAGAAGCTGGTCAAAATTGAGTCAGTGATAGTGAAAATAAATATGTTTGTTAAAATCTGAGGCCTGGAATTTATAGGGATTAAAATACTTTCTTTACTTTCTTCAAGGAAGTAAAAATCAAATAAATAATGTACTCCAGAGCACATGAAAGAGAGTTTAGTTGAAAAGAAATATTTTTATAGTAACAGTAAAAATCAAATTTCTTCAGATATGTCGTCCAGACGAGGAGGCCGTAAAATTTAGATTTTAACTTTTAACCCATTTTTAACACATTGTATCCGGGACACGTACTAGTACGTTTTCTGACGATTGATACTTGAGCGCGGGACACGTACTAATACGGGTTAGTGTAACAACATGTTTGTTTGTGGGTACAAAAATAACGGTATATACAGGAAAACGAAGCCGAATGTTCTTGTCTACTACATAGATTCTGGAAAAATTTAGAAAATAAAAACTAGTTTTTACATCAGTCTATGCGGAACCAGAGAACGGGGGAAAAATTAAAACTGTATACTACTATTTCTATTTGATTTTTCATATTTAAGATACTATTATAAATTTATCCACTAAAAATATATTTTTGTTTACAAAAATCTTATGGTTGTTATTTATATATTTCTATTTATATATTTGTTTATATATTTCAATATAAAATACGAAAAGTTGGTTAAAAAAATTAAATAATTTTCGATCTATTGAGATTTAACTGAATAACTAAATCTATCCTCAAAACGCCTGCTCCCAGTACAATTCCGCTGCGAAATGTACCTGAACACAATATGTTAAGAAGGGTAGATAATATCTACCTTAAATTATGGTACTGCAGATTTTCTTTCATATTACTTTTTTAACTTTTTAAACTATTAACTTTTTAAAACTTTTTTTTAAATATTTTAATTATTTTCTTGAACTATTTTTAAACTCTATTTTTCTAAATATAACTTAATTTTGTGTTCCAATATCTGAGGAATCGTCATGTTTTTTCATAAAAAAGAACTAGGAAAATGGAACATTTTGCCACACTTGACGTTAATTTGAATGTACAGAAAACTATAACTATTTGTACAACAAACAGAGTTTGGCTTGACTTGGAGCGCTACAATTAAATATTGCTACACGAGGGTTAATAAGACCGAGATCTACTTCTTAAACGTAATCCAAGCATCTACAAACATCTATGTCAACAGTAGATTTGCACCGACGAACCCTGGTATCGATAGGTCTTTCAACTCAAGTAAGTCTGTAATTACTCCTTCAACTCAAGAGTAATTACAGACATGTCGAAACTTTAAATGTGAACCTAAGAAAAGTAAACTTTTTGGAAGTTTATCCTCCTAACAACTATATAAAATTTTCCGCATCAGTGTCGAATTTATAAGGGAAAGAAAATTTAGGAATGAAAGACTGCATATAGTTATTAATTCTCCTATTAGGATCTTACAGGTTAAAATAAAATAGTTTTATATTTGTTTTAAATTGACTTATGGATTTAATAAATAAGAGTTCTTCTCCTTCCCATATATTCTCAGGATTACTTTAGTATCCTGACAATAATCCATTCCGTATAATCCATTCGATTATATTGAAGATCTTTTATGTGTAACGTATCCGGTCCCTGTTTTAGGTGACACAATGAAAATTAAGGTGCGTCTGGACTAATGAATTTATTTACAACTCTGCTATATACATCATTTTATAATTACACAAATAACAATTTCCGTTCACAGGTATGTGATTAGATATACGTAGGCGTGAGTAGAGACGTGCAATATCTAATATCTGACTCTGCCAAAGTATTGAACGGAAGAAACAATCGGTAGCTCTCGCGAAAGTTCACTGAAGTAATGGTAGAATATCATAGCTCAGTTAGAGTTCCGAAGGGAAATATGCAAGCAATCCTATAGTACAGAGTATGCAAGCAACCCTGAAGAGGATTATATTAAAAAAGAAAACCCAATGCACAGGGTATCGTTTCAATCTCAGCAAGAGATATATCCCAAGACGGGATTTCGCTAAATAAAACTCTCCGATGGAGAGATTGGTCGAGGCGACCTCCAAGTTAGTCGATGCGGTCTACTCTTTAAAGAAAAGATCCCAAGGTGGGATTATAGCAAAAAAACTCTGTGATAGAGAGACTGGTCAAGGTGACCTCTGAATTAACTGTTTGCTAGCTAACTAACTTCTCTAAAAAAATAAAAATCTTCTCTCGTCTCTTTCTAGGGGAGGGGCCTCACCCACAATTTCATTATTGGATCATTTAGCGATGACCTCACCTTCGAACAACTGGATTGGTCTGGGTTAAACAATCATCGGCCGCAAACCCAGGGGTCCCTGGAATTCTTAGCGGCTAGATCCAAGTCGCGACAAATCCTTTGTCTTTCCGATGATCATATTTCTGGCTGTCAGTGAAGGTTTCGGGTTGTCTGGTATATTGTTCCTCTACTATAGGGCACAACAGTGTAGACATCGTACTGCCGGGGAAAACAATCCCTTTGTATCCACACAAGCGAAGTCCACCTCTCAAAGCAAAGTTCTTTTATGTCGACACACCACTAAATCACGCCGTTACATATCATACACTTTGAATAAAAGTATATATTTTAGTAACTATTGATTGACCAACGATTAATTTGAATAGCAATTTGTATGGTTATAAAAGCTGTGTTGTATTTAATAGAATAAACTATAATAAGATTATAAACATGTTAAGTCAAGTCTGAGATGTCAAACATAAAAGCGGATGATCATCCGCGACAAGATTCGAACCTGCAATCTTCTGATCCGAAGTCAGATGCCTTATCCGTTAGGCCACGCGGACGTACGATTACGAACGTATGATTTATGAATTCTACATAGTGGTTGAAAATCGCAAGATATAAGATGAATGGCTAATACATTCGAAATTTTTGTAAATCATAATGTAACGGTACAAACATACATGCCACCAAAGGCAAACAGAACATAAGGAAAACTAGCTAAAATAAGATATGCATCTTTAAAAACATTAGTATACTAAACATCTCTATTTACAACAAATCTTTCTTAAGATTTTAAAAATTCTCTGCACGTAATAAATGCTCTGTAAAAGAAAACCTTACCATTACTTCAGATTAATTGTAAGTATGAACAAAAATAATAGAAAGCAATCATATAAAATTTTATATTGGTATTTAATGCTTACAAAAAAATCATTTTTAACCTTTGCCCTCATAAAACAAATTTACGATACCTTCCTAGTAATAAATGTAAGGAATCACGTCTATATAGAAATAAATCTCTTGCTCCCTTCAGCAACCTTTATGTCGGGACCTCTGCATTTCGAAACACACATCAGGAACTGCTACGAACATCTGTGTCATATATTTCAGCAATATCTAGATTATCATCGATATAATTGCAACTTTCTCCTATCAAATGCCAGGAGCTGTCATTAAAGACTTGCAGAGTGAATGGCGAAATATCGATGCAACTAACTGCAACAGAAGCAAAGAAATAGTTTCCGTTTGTCTGTACTATAATTTACGAACTTGTGAAAATTTCCTAAAGATAAAAGTTGCGACAAGTTGAACTGTGACATGATTAACGTCGCTTTGATGGCTCGTATATACTGTGTTTCTCTTAATGTTGCGATATATCGATTGGGATAGGATTTCCTAGTCACGTGCGAAAGTAACACGTCGGTAAATTACGGAAATTATTGACCAGTTTCCTGGATAATGCTACCCGCCTTATCTTGACGGATGTGTTCAAGAATTGCCTCCTAAAGTATCAAGGCATGAAAGGTCTTAATTACAGTTTATAGTCAATACAAGCGTGAATTGAATAAAGCTTGTGAGGAAATTGATGTTTCCTACTAAAAATACTGGTAATAAAATCATTTTTCTAATTATGTAAGTTTACACTGGGCTTACTTAATCCCCATACAGTATGTAATTTAAATGACATGAAATGGTTACATAATTCATTGCAATATGATAGTACTTACAACTATAAAGATTGTATAGCGTTGGCTTTTTGATGACTTTCATAGCATGTAGATATTTTGGTTGGAGCAATCGTTCTTCTGTTATACTTGAAAAATAAAACTCGTCTTTTTCTCAACAGTGTTTATTTTGTGGCTATATACAATAATTATATAATAATATGTTCACATAGATGCAAAATCTTTGTTAAGAATTGCCTCCAAAAGTGTCAAAGCATGAAAAGTCTTGATTATAGTTTACGGTCAATGCAAGCTTAAATTGAATAAATCTTGTAAGGAAATTAATATTTGCTGCTAGAAAATATCTTTATTAAAATGGGTTTTTTTTTCTAATTCAGAGTCTTTACCTTGGAGTTACTTCCTCAGTGTAAAACAGAATTTAAAAAATGAGAACTTGTTGTATAATTCATTGAAATATAATAGTAGTTAAACTGTAAAGATTTGGCAGCGTTTACTTATTTCATAATATTCATAGAATATAAAATACAGATATTCTGGTCAGAGTAATCGTTGAGCTACATTTGAAGACAAAAACCCGTATTTTCCATAATATCGTTTGCTTCGGGGCTAAAAATATGTACAATATTTGAATGTTGATAAATATATAAATAATTTGCAAGTTGTACTCAAAGAGAATGTTTCACACATGTGAAAGCACCTAAAATTAAATTCACATTAAGTTATAAAATTTTGGATAAATTGAGAAGATGAAAATCGAAGGGGGTCCAAGTTTTAAAATATAAGCACTGAGATATTTCAATTTAAAGTTATATATTGAAAATATTAAGATACGTAGAACTTGCCCGAAGCATTGATTTAATGGTATGTAAAACAGTTCTTGGGGATATTAGTTTACACTTTTTCAAAAACAGCATTAGAAGTAATGTTTCTTCTTTTCTTGATTTCCAAATATTAGAAAAATTTATCCCCTTTTGAAATGATACTTTGTTTATTGGGGAAACTAAACTGTTTTTCTAATATTTTCCTAATTTGATCATTTCTAGCTATTTCTTATATAAAACAAAAACTAATAAAATAAAACCCCTCTGTTAAAGAAATAATTTGGCAAATTTTTCGATAAATTCTTTTTGTTAATTTTAGAAAAAATGAGAAGCACTTTAAGAAAAAACAAATAGTATCAGAGGGTTGACTTGAGATGGAGTTTATGGAAGCCTGTATAAAGTATATATAGGTAGGATAAGATATATATAGTTAAGTAATAAATTATATATAGGTAAGTAAGAGTATATAGGTATGATAAACAGCCCCGATTTGCCTGAATTTTTTTAACTTTACAAATCTCTACTCAAGATTTAGTTTATGAGATTCATATTTAGTAAATTTCGCCGATAAACTTTTGCGACACTATGTTTCTTTGTAATTTTTTTTTTCTCTGGACGTTTGTTATCACCACTTTGAGTTATCATCCGAATTTTAGAACACCCTTATATATGTATATATATATATCTATATATATGTATGTATATAGATATAGTTGTATATATGTGTATATATGTGTATATCTATATGTATATGTAGATATATATATATATATATATATATATATATATATATATATATATATATATATATATATTATATATGTATATATATACATATATATATATATATATATATATATATATATATATATATATATATATATATATATATATATATATAATGTATATATATATATCATAGCACTTTCAAAATAAAAATAAAACTACTTTACACTTAAAGCACAACATTAGAAATCATTTAAAACTACCCGGGCAAATAAGATTCAAAAATATTTTATCAATTTAACAATTTTAAGATTAAAAGAAATAAAAATTTTTATACTCGGTTCATTTATCAATATAACAAAACATAAGTAATTTTTTAACGGAAACGTCTTTCAATGTACAACGTTTTGGTTTACCCTCTATTCACTTTTCTTCACGATACTTCTGAAATTCTTTCACACAATAACCCTGCTTATTCTACTCTACAATATTTCCTCTGTGAACAAAAAGGACCGATGAAAATGAATCATTTTCATGAGGGTGGCAACTTTTTGAGTGACTGTACATTGCAAGCATTAAGTCAAAATACATTAAAATAAATAAATTAAACAAACATCAAAAGTTTGCTCCGGAACGGCGCACTTAAACTCTTTGTTTTTGGCACAGTTCATGGTTATTCAATATATACGTAGAATAAAAATTCATTTCTTATAATACAGATAGTGTTCCTAAGATGATATAAATCAAATAATGCAAGATATATTTTAATTAATTTATTAATCAAATGTTAATTTTGACATTTGAATTGCTATTTTCTTTTTAACAAAATATAAGGCCTACGGAATGCAACTCATAAATGACACAGAAAATTCTTTTCATTTTTGTACCGTTTTTTTATAATAAAGCACTCCATATCTGGCATGCGTTTAGTTAATTATAATTCTCAATCTGAGAAGACTTGCATTTTTAAAAACAAAGTAACTGTTCATTACGGCTGGCCTAGTAAGAACGGATCTGAAAAACCACAAATATTTGTAATGATTTATAGAAAAAAGTAAAAATATTTTTTGACCCTTTGAAAATCGAAATTGTGTTGCAAATACTTTTAGAAGTTGAATGAACTTTCCAGGCTCTTTCCGTCTCCAAAGAATTCGAGATATTCTGGAATATTGCTCAGCCATCCATCAAATTTATGAGCATGCATCGCTTCCGAGGCCTTTGCTGTCAAACGTTTAGAGGATTGCTTCCATGATAAGATCGCGTGGTTTGACAGCGTATTCATGACCGCCTTTACTGAGATATTTTATTAGAATATACGGAGTGACTCTTGAACTTAAATTTTCAAAATATAGCTATGCAATTTAGTTATCATAAAAGTATTTATAAAATTTTATTATATATTACGCTCTTACAAGTTTATGGGAGTCTGGGAGCCAAAGTTCAATTTTTTAAGGCATATTTTATTTTTAAAATGTTTGTAGAATTCTTATAGGAAATTACTTTTTTTCGAGGTTTTCTTAGGTTTTTGCGTTGTGAATATCTTCCTATGAAATAATAGTATACATTTATTTACTAATCATAGTTTTGTTTTGCAGGTGTCTGCCCAAAGAATAAATTGAGTAGAAAATTTAATTTAACAAATCAATTATTGCATAATTAAACACAAGCATATCCTTAAATACGGCTTGTTTGACACAATTAGACTTCTAGCCCAGTGACGCTGGGGAGCACTTCGATTTTCCACGACACAGGTCCGAGGTTTGATCCCTGGACTGGTCAAGGTTAACTCAGCCTTTCATCCCTTCAGTGGGTAGACAAACTGAGGACCAAGAATGCTTGGGAACTAAACACTGGGGGGTGCTTGGGAACTAAACACAACATCTTCCAATACAGGTGTAGCATATATTTATTTGCCTATCATAATTTTGTTTTACATGTGTCTGCGTAAAGGGTAAATTGAGTGGAAAATTTAATTTAACAAATCGCTTAATGCGCAATTAACCTAGTCGCATCATTAATTATAGTTTGTATCACATGATTTGACTTTTGTAAAGTGTAGAGAGAACTGGCCAAAGTTGATACAGCTAAAAAAATTCATTCGACAAAATACGTTTAAATACTAAAAAAATACTTACATAAAATTACGTTAAATGGAGTTCTGCATTTTGGATATCTTCCTATACAAGCATTGCATATATTTATTTACCTATCATAATTCCGTTTTGCCCTGTCTACGTAAAGAACAAAATGAGAAGAAAATTGAATTTAACAAATTATTTAATGCGCAGTTAAACTCATCCATATCTTTAATTATAGCTTATTTCACACGATTTGATTTTTGTAAAGTGTAAAGAGAACTGATACGGGTAAAAAAACATTCATTCGACAATATACATTTAAATACTAAAAAAATACTTACATAAAATTACGCGAAATAGTTTCGTATTTTGGATATCGTTTTGCTTTGGATATCTTTGTAGCATATATTTATTTGTCTATTATAATTTTGTTTTTCATGTGTCTTCATAAAGAATAAATTGAGTGAAAAATTGAATTTAACAAATCGTTTAATGCACAGTTAAACACATCCACATCATTAATTATAGCTTGTTTCACGTGATTTGACTTTTGTAAAGTGTAGAGACAATCGGGCATAACTGATATAGATCATAAATTATTTTTTATTCTTCCGACAAATAAGTTTAAATGACGAAAGGTACTTAAATTTTTATCTTGATAGTTTTGCATTTTGGATAATATCCTATACCGGTCCAGAATATATTTATTTACCTATCATAATTTTGTTTTGCACGTGTCTTCATTAAGAGTAAATTGAAATAAAAATTTATTTAACAAATCATTTAATGCGAAATTAAACACAGCCATATCATTAAATACAGCTTGTTTCACACAATTAGACTTTACACAATCGACCAAAGTTTTAGAAATACATATAGTACGTTAGACACGAGATATAATTTTCCCCGTTCATTTCTGGCTTTAAAAAAAGTGCGCGTTGTACACGACTACTTACGGTAATTTGATGTGGAAGCAAAATTATAATTTTCCCCCCGATTTCCCGAAACGTCCATGTGAAATAATTGCGGCCCGCAACCTAAGTGCCATCTCTTGTTGAAATTGTGCCCTCCCCTACTCTAGAGGAAGTGGCATTCAAAGAATTATTATGTGCACGAGATTTAAGTTTTCACCATTTATTCTTGTAATAAAAATGGATGCACGTTGTACACGAGTAACTGCGTTTGTCTGATATGAAACAAAATTATATTTTTTTACCTCTTTCTCCCGAAACGTCCATGTGAAATAATTGCGCCCGCAGCCTATGTGCCATCTGTTGTTGAAATTGTGACCTCTCCTATTGTAGAGGAAGTGGCACGTACAATCTGTAACATAAAAAAGGTAAAATCTACTTATACATACAGACTACAGAGTGAAGTTTGTACTGTTTAATTTCAGAAAGTTTACATTATTTAAACTAATGACAACAAAGATATGGCCTTTTTTTTTCAATAAATTTGAGTCCGAGGCTTTTTAGATAATTTCCTTGTCGTGAGAATGTCACAAATGTAATCTGGTATAATTTAAATAAATGGTAATCTAAAAAAGTTCTATTACACTGCACACAGAAATTGAGTTAAATGATAAAATACCTGCTTTCATTTATTACACAGAGGATAATTCATCATAATTTTTAGCAAAAAATGTCGAGTGAAAATATATCGTGTCACACGGAGAGGATAAAAAATTTATTACCCGTCGAAAAAACGAGTTACGTGTGGGGATAAATTTAATCTTACTAATTGCTGTTAATTTTGGACATCCGTGATGGAATGTTAAAAAATCAGAGCTTGCAGCGAAAATGGGAGCGTAAATGAAAGTTTCAATCCATAGTTGTAGGAATTTATGTTAAATTCTTATTCCAATTTCTTCAGATTAACACTATATTAGTTCTTGTTCTGGAGGAAATAAAGTGTTCGTGATACCACATCCGAGAAATCATTCCTGTCATGATGATTTTAGCTCACATCAATAAATGTAGTATTTATTGTTGCTACTTGGAAAAAGAATTGAACATAACAACTTGAATTGATGACGGTTCATTTTATAAACCACAGTATGAGGTTCGAGATATAGCAAACAATAATAATACTAGATTGATTCTATAATTGATCCATTCTGTTGTCTACGAAGTTTACTGTCCACTTTTCCTACAATCTGCCTAGCAATGGTCGAATGGTTAGGGTGTTGGCCTTAGGAACCAGAGTTCGTGGGTTCGAGTCCCACTATGGCATGGATTTTCGTAGCCATTTGAAATCAGCTCTAAGTAGTAGGTTCCGGTCTCATTAGCCCTCGTGTTGCAAAAAGTAGACCGTAGCACTCCAAAACCAAACCAAAAACCTACAGTCTGACTTTAGCACTGCTTTTTTAACCCCTTGGTAGTTCTAGAGAAGATATAACTTTCACCTTGTAACAGAAAATACGCTGCCTCTGTTAATTAGTCTACACGTTAATCAGTGCCTGGTGAAGAAACAAGGGGCTATTATAATAGAGATCCAAAAATAGGATCTGAGTGTATAATTCAGGAATGTATGTTGAATCATTTTCATAAATAGACCATCTAGGGGCACATTTCCTTTAAATGTATACGGGTTTCATGCACTCGAGGCACTTGGGTGATTTTTTCCTAGTGTCCTTCCTAGTAGTTTTGAGCTTACCTTTGTAGAGTTTGCTACTGGATTGGACCACATTAATATTCGAACTATGACGGACCTCTCGTAGTTCAGCAGCGGCTTGGTAACAGTAATGGGTCGCTGTTGTGATGACTGGGATCAATAGCAAGTTGCTGCTGTATGCCCACATAAGCTGGGTCAAAGTAAAGCCAATTCTCTTACACAAACAGAGAAACAGAATCTGTGAGCAAGTAGGGTCCAAAAAAGTAAAAATTTCAGTTAGAATAAAAATTAGAGTGAAATTTTGTAGTTATATGCAAAGCTTAAATCCGGAACCCATTATTCCTTCTTGATACTCTAACTAGTTACTACATCATTTCTAGACCTAATTTTTTTTATATCGACACTTTACGGAAGGCCACTAAACCTGATGTGTGTGAGGGATTATTAATGGCACTTATATTATTCCTGTCAGTTTCGGTCATTCACAGGAAACCGGATTTTTTTTTCAAGATCCTGTACCCCTCTCCTATTTGTTTATTTTGCAACGAAAGGGCTTGTGGATCTATATTATTCCTGTACATATACTATTTAAATATAGAGAAGTTTTATGGCACTTTCCAAGATCAAACCTGGTTCTCTAATCCGGCGTTATGCACTTTACATTCCCGATATGTTCATGATATCTCTTCAAAGAGAAGGTGTCAACCACTTAAGTTTTAAGAGTATTAAAATATTTATCTTTTTCATTTTAGTCCACGGTGATTTAATATTTATATTGGGCATCTTATTATGAATAGCAAATTATTTTTATTTGAATTTGTTCTCGTATGAATCAACATTAGAAGTTGGCATGGAGGAAAACTTCATAGAAATTTTTGAGTTTTCCTGTATATAGATAAAGCAAATATATGTCCACACAGTTATTAGTTCTCTAGAGAAATAACCTTTCCTGTTTACGCATATAGTATAAACAACCAGGGAAGTAACCTTTCCTGATTATAGATACAGTATAAACACGCTTCTTTAAATACATTCTTCTCATGGATCAGAGGCCGAACGATGGCCGATTGGTTAGAGTACTGGCCTTCGGTACCGGAGTTCGTGGTTTCGAATCTCACTGAGGCATGGATGTCCGTAGCCGTTCGGAATTGGCTTTGAGCTGTAGGTCCCGGTCTCATTAGCCTTAGTGTTGCAAAAAGTAGACCGTAGCACTCCAAACCAAACCAAAACCATGAATCAGAAACCCATTGACAGATCTGCAATTGTTTGAAAAAGGCATGTCTCTTAAGTATATAGGAAAGTTTCTTTTCCACGTAAAGTTTTTTAATAAAACATCTGGAGTCGCGAGATCCTTTGGAGGATATAATATAAAAGAACAAAACAAATACGGGCAAAATACGATTGTACAGAATGCAGCGGAAGAATGAGTAAAATTTCCTTCCATTTTTACCTATATTTTTCCTTACAGAAGATTTAGTTTGGTTTGAAACTCTAAGTTATAATATTTTGCTACACTATAGCTAATGAGGCCCAGACCTATTACTTAAAGCCAAATTTGAATGGCTACGAACATCTATAAGGCAGGGGAATTTGAACCCTCGAACCCAAGTTCGGAAAAATTGCGCCCTGCCCATTCGGCTGCCTTTCAGCCCTCCCAGAAGAAATGGACTGTCTTTGGTTCTTTGCCCTCTGGGGTCTAGCACAAAGAATATAAACACTAGATTACTAGTCAGACTATATAAATGGGAATACGCTAAACCCAGTGTTTTGCGTCTTATAACAGTTATCCTGAAGTAACAATTAACTTTCTGTCTCTTTCCCCCTGTCATAACTTTCCATTTTCTTAATTTTAATTCCGTTCCATTTACTTTGTTTTAATTCTATAAGCTTCAATTAAAATACCCTGTTTGTAACTTCTCTGCCAAGCTCCCAATCATCACGTTGGTGAGTCGAAAATCTAATTTTTTTTATCGCATATAGGATTTTTAATCAGATGACATCCCACATACCAGGAGCGTCACTTGGCGTTCTCCTTGGCGAACGCTGAATTGAAATAGTTTTATAAATTCACCCTTTTCATGATATGACATATCCCCACGCCACACATTGGCATGTTTGTTAGTGCTGAACTTGGCGGTGTTCCACCGTGCCGCTGGGCAAATGGAATGTTAACGAGAAAGACACCCTTGCGGCCTTGAAGCCCAGCAGACAGGATGGAAGAGAGAGAGAGACCTGGATCCCGTGAAAAGAAGAGGAACTCGGAGTTCCGTCCTCCATAATTGTCTTATATTTTAGTCCATTTTTGTTTTCTCCTTTCTTTTTATTAATTTTTATCATTTAAAAAAAGAACTCAATCAATTTGCTTCTATTAATTTTTTTAAATTTCATTTTAATATCAAGAAGATCCATTAATTCACTAACTTCTCCTCTCCTTTTTTAATGCCTATTGTGTTTTTACTTTAAGATTTAAACTTAAGTCGGTGAAAGCCAAATATAATTTAAATATTAAAAAAAAATTAGTTTAGGGACATAGCGCGTACTTTCACTATACATCACCACTCATCAAATATACCTTTTTTATTGTCTTTTCTGTGGATTTCTTTTTCAGGTACCAACCTTTTATGTTTTGATCGACGCATTCATCCCCATACAAACCCTTCTTTCACACACCCCTCTACCTATTAAAGATAAACTTTTTACATAAATTGAATTATTTTAAGTAATTTATAAGATTTCCTTCCGAGTAAGATGTGTCGAGGAAACATTAAGGCAAACTAAAAGGAAATTTTCAAGCTTATAAATTACTCTAAAACTGAGCTGTCTAGGTACATATAAACACCAATATTAAATTGTGCTTCCCGCATTTCGTTTTTAAGATATGCAACGAATCGACAACATTGATCTAATTTTATGATCAACCGTCATATAAGAAGCAAATATAGTGTAATATCGAGGAAAGTGGTTTTTCGTTACAGAAAAAGAAAATAAAGCAGAGTTCCTTTATGCTAATTAAAAGGATGGCTTAAAAGGAAAAAGTCATACAAACATAAAGAAATTAATATATTTCTGTGTTCCTTGAGTTTATTTCTAGTTTAATAAAAGAAAAAATTCACAAAATAGTAAAATTAACGTTTCAGGACATCCATCAATTTTCCTTTCTGCGTAAAAAAGTTTTTAATCACATTCCTAATTGGTTATTTTATGTAATACAAAGATATTGTAATTTCACTGAAAATATTTTAAAGAAGAAACTATATATTTCTGTATTCCTTGAGTTTATTACTAGTTTAATAAAAGAAGAAATTCACAAAATAATAAAATTAACTTTTCAGAACATCAGTCAATTTTCCTTTCTGCGTAAAAAAGTTTTTAACCACATTCCTAATTGGTCATTTTATGTAATACAAAGATATTGTAATTTTACTGAAAATATTTTAAAGAAGAAACTAAACAGATTTCTAAAAATTATAAAAAAAAATGTAAGATTGAATTCCTTTTTAATTTACGATAACATTATATAACTTAATATAGAGATTTTGTTGTATTTCTTTTTCTACCGAGGACGTCTAGAAATAAGAATAATAAACGTTTTACGGAAATGCTTGAAAGTTGAATAACCAAGTTTTTATAGCTAAGTTGATGAAAATTTCCTCATTCCATCACGTAGTTAAACTTTATTTCTTTTTGCGGCTATTTCTGTGGATTTTGGAAAAGTGCATACAAGGTAAAATTAACTAATGACGTAATCATCAACTGAATCAAATAATCAGCCCAAACTTAATATGCTACAGATAAATAAAAGAATATTTAATACTTTTTTCAAGAAAGCTGTATATTACTTAATACATAAATTAACTGAATGCAAAGGCTTGGTTTGGTTTGGAGCTCTACGATCTACTGTTTTGCACACTAGGGCTAATGAGACCGGGACCTACTACTTAAAGCCTATTCCAGACGGCTACGAACATGCATGCCATCACTGGATTCAAACCCGCGAACTCTGGTTTTGAAGAGCAGCGCTCTACCATTAGGCCATCTTTCGGTTAAATGCAAAGAAGTTACAAATATTTAATTTTATATGTATGCTGCACATCTAATTAATTGATAGATGAGAAGAATCATTTATATTAATTCATGCAGGAGCATTACAATAAAGTGTATTTTAAAGTTATATCTTAAGCTAATTTATACACTGAAAGTTAGTTTAGCTTCAAAAAAACAATTAATATGAATTACTTTTCATAATTTTCACACAGTAACAATAGCCCTTTGAATTACCACCATCTATTATAAAAATCCTAAGTATTATTTTTTTAAGAATTGACAACCTGAAACTTAATATGTACATTTATGACAAACATTTATAATTTCACCGTGGATGAATTTCAGAATTAAAAAAAAATGATTAATTATCAATAAATAAATATTTAAAAATCTTCAAAATATTTATTTTGAGGTAATATATTTGAAACCAAGAACTCACTTTTAGTTACTTTTTTCATCTTTCCTCATAAAAAAAATCTCTCATTACAGAAAAAAATATGAAGTTTGTTGTAGCAGTTATTTGTGCATACCTAGATTCAGTCTCATCAAAATGAAAAATTTTATAAACTATGTAAATTTCGAATTTTACGATTGTTCCAACTTTTTTGCTTTATTTTTTAAACAGCTAATTTAAATTGTAAGTGAAATTCAAAATGCTTTATAAATATAATCATGTATTCAGTCTCAATCAAAGAAAGTTATTGTAGTCATATATTGGAAAATTAAAACTGTTGAGAATAACCAGGGGTCGACAATATTCTTACATTGTCAATTCATCCTCGAACAAAAATCTTAATGCGAGAACATTTTAAGAAATTGCTGTGGCGGCTTTACACATATATGCATACTAAATGCCAAAACTTGCTATTCCGTATTATATTTTGTATATACACTATTTATTGCTTCTACGTACATATGTAATTTTCCTTTGGTTGGCACTTCTCGTGCCTAAGTGTCATTTCTCCACGGCGCTAAAAATTTAACTTCTTATGCAGTTTCCGGTCATGTCACTTTTAACCCTTTTTGCGAGTTTTCACTGCTCTTCTATTCTTCTTTACAATCCGAAAGAAAGAAATTCGAAATGTGTGCCGTATTTTTCAGGTATATTTTAATTCTGTTTAATGCATGGTATGTTTGTGATTTTATATAATTTTGTAAAACATTTTTGCAAAAGAAAATAATTGAAATTTGAAAATTTATCGTTCGCTCACAATAGGTAGGTTCACGATTACAAAGTTGTTTAAGAGACGTAAATTAATAATTAATTTAACATGAGTTTTAACTTTATAGAAAATTAATTATGAAAACTAATTGGAGATTAAAATTCATACCTACCATTAAAAATGACGCTACATATATATTTATTATCAATCATAAAGCGTATACTTTATATTGAATCTTGAAATATATTTTCAGATCACTGCATATCATGAAAATTGACGCTGATATAGTGTTACATCCAAATTCCAATTGCATTAGGATAATGTGTTAATGTTCCATTAAGTACTTAATGTGTCATATTATTGATGACAGTATCCTCTTTGCGTTTCATTATGACAGCATGTGTCACAAATATATAAATAATTCCTTAATAAGTAAATAATGTACGTCTAATGTTTTGAAAAATGCTTTCATTATTTTGAATAGGAGTTTTACTGTTTCAAATTTATTTGAATTTAATCCTTATATCTAATACACAGTTACAACAACATTTTAACTGTACATGTTGAACAATAAAAATAATGTACGTCTAATATTTTTAAAAATGCTTTCATTCTTTTGAATGGGAGTTTTATTGTTTCAAATTTATTTGAATTCAGTCCTTATATCTAATACACAGTTTCAGCAACATTTTAACTGTACATACTGAACAATAAAAATAATGTACGTCTAATGTTTTGAAAAATGCTTTCATTCTTTTGAATGGGAGTTTTATTGTTTCAAATTTATTTGAATTCAGTCCTTATATCTAATACACCGTTATAGCAACATTTTAACTGTACATGTTGAACAATAAAAATAATGTACGTCTAATGTTTTGAAAAATGCTTTCATTATTTTGAATGGAAGTTTTATTGTTTCAAATTCATTTGTATTCAATCCTTATATCTAATACACCGTTACAGCAACATTTTAACTGTACATGTTGAACAATAAAAATAATGTACGTCTAATGTTTTGAAAAATGCTTTCATTCTTTTGAATGGGAGTTTTATTGTTTCAAATTCATTTGAATTCCATCCTTATATCCAATTCACCATTACAGCAACATTTTAACTGTACTTGTTGAACATTTTAAAAAAATGGGAACTGTTGCATTTCAATACAGACATTATTTTTTATTTGTAACCGTTAAATATCTTTATTTCATTAAAATCTACTACTCATATTTTATTCCAGTTGAAATTAAACCATATGATATTTAAACAAGTTAAACTTTTGAAGAATACTTATCAAAACTCACCATCTACCTGCGAAGGAAACTGATTGCAAAAAGCATTAAGCAAAAATTATAACCTTTGAATTACTGCCAAATGCTCTAA
>CM063498.1:114655714-114660714 GCA_032207245.1 Pardosa pseudoannulata
GAAACGAATAGGTACAAGGTACAACATGGCGTTGTATTTTGGTCCTAAATAAACTTTTCCCTGGTAGATTAGAGATACACATATGCGCATTTATAAGCTAAATATTACAAAAGAAATTAATAGGTACAAGATACAACATGGCGTTGTATTTTGGTCCTAAATAAACTTTAATTCTTAAATGCTCAAAAATTGGAATATAGTTAATATAAAAATTGTAATATAGTTATATGAAATCACTAACAATCTATAGTACCAAAACAATGCCTCAAACATGTTTCCTTTAGAAATGGAAGATCAATGCAAAAAAAAAACCCAAAAAATAGGACTAAGGCACAACACTCTTCCCTACTTAATAATAATAATAATAATAATAATATATATATATATATATATATTTGTGTGTGTAAGAAGTTTAAAGCAAATTTTAAATAATGTATTCCCACATAATACAATATATTTTTGTTGTTCTTTGTTCTGTAACTATTTTCAGTTTTTCCCTTTTGTATGCAATTCGTGATGGTTTTAATCAAGAGCTTATTTATGACCAGCATAATGGTTCATAACCCTCAAATCCTTTGTAATACTAACATTAAAATCCAATACATGAAATAGAAATAAATCATCAAGAATAGAAACCCATATTTAGAATCCTCTATTGCATGTTGAATTAGAAACAAAGATAGACTCCCTTTGTTCTTTCCCTGTGGCATTCAAAACATCAGACATTATCGTTCGAATACACAATACGAGATTATAAGCTTGACTCTGTACTTATCTCTAGATAAATGTACCAATCGAAACCAAAGGAAAGAAAGTATACTAAACAAAAATATCCGGGTAACTGAAAAAATGAAACTCAGTTTATTTATACTTGTCTTATCAGAATTTCACCAAGTTATTATGGAGTAAGGTGAATCTTTTATTATTACTGGAAAATAATGAAGATAGGAACTTAGTGTTCTCTTTTTTGAAATTCTTAAAATTTATTTGCATAATTACCAACCAGAGTTGTGCATTTCTTCCAGAGTTTCTTTACCTTTCGAAGACTGTCATTGTATGTGATCTGCCTTCTCCATTCAGCTAATTACTTGTATCTGAGCTTTCATTAACGAAACAAATCAACATTAATTTACAATATTATGTATATAAACATCAGTTAGTATGCAGAATAAATTTATCCCGATGCCTAACTTGTCTTCTAGTAATAATTAATAATGTTGCGTGTACGGGTTCCTAATTATTAATGTCACAGAGTAATTAAAACTTGAAAATATTTATATATATCCAGCACTTTATAATTTAATAATTTTCCCGCATATCTGCAACTCTGTACATAGCAGTAGAGTAACAGTAGCCTACAACATAATACTAAGAATTATACAAATCCGAGCAATCACACACAGGCCTGTCAACAGCTGATTCTTAAACCAGAACTAAACTAACTAAATTTGTCTTAGGAGTTTCTAGCAAAAGAACCAATTCTTTACCTCCGAATCTGATGAATGGAGCCCAACTATGATGAGATGACACTGGGGTAGAATTAAACTACAATGAAAAATCAGCTGTTTTCATGCTGTTAAAAATAAATTATGAATATAAAATGCATTTTTTAAAAATCACTTTTTTTAGAAGAAAAAAATGCACAAATTGGTAAAAAAAATGCACTAAAAGTCAAAATTTTGTTTGAGCTTTTAATTATGCTGCTTGCAAATAGATGGCGTTGCTAGTTTAATATATCTGCATGTGGGATTCCAAGTACGCTGAAAAGCTTTTTGTATTACCAAATGGATTTTTTCTTTTTCCAATCTATTTTTTTATGATTGAATATTGTATTGTCAACGGAATGAATTAAAACCTATCTGAAAAATTTCATATTTCTAACTAATCAGGAAGATAGTTAGAAATTGATTTCAAAATATCAACTGACACACAAGTGAAGTTAAATAGTAGTTAAATAGCTTTTAATAATAGTACTGCAACTTTTAAATTGAAAATTGCGCCCTAGAAAAATAAAAAGGGGGTAGTCGACTTTTCCTATGTATGACAATAATGGGAAATTAAGTTCAGTGTAGCCAAATATAGGTCACCGGAGAAAACAAAAGTAAATGCATAAAAAAGTAATTATGCAAATAAATTTTAAAAATGCTTGTCACTAAAGAAAGCTCAAAGGTATACCAACTTGAGTTCAAATGGAGAACTGAAGCCTCGTCATGGACACAAAAGCCAAATTTTAAGAAAAGTAATAAAAATTAGAAGCTAAGAATAGAAGAAAAATAAAGAAGAAACAAACAAAGAAAACCATAATGCTATTTGCCTCTCCTCTTCTTTGCTAGAAGAATAGAGCCATCAGGTTCATTTTGAAACTCTCTGAGCCTTTTAGCTCAAGAGGGAATTCCAGAATCATAATCAGAAATCGAATGTAGTACTGGATTATCAATTCTGAGAACTAAACTAACTGGGAAGGCTTCTTCATTTTATTATCGTGCCACTTAGTGAGAAATACAAGAAGCCTTGGTAATATTCTAGAAAAGTCCAAAATCTCACCAAGTGAATAAGAATTTAAGTGACCTTTTACAAAATATATCGCTAACATGAAATCAAAAATTAAGTGTTCGAAACAATCACCAACTTGGAGATATTTTACCAAATAAAGGAATTAGCCATTGCTCCATGTATTAAAAGGAAGCTTCTCCTGTATTTCGTTTCACATTGCACGGCTACCTACATCAAAGACACATACATAGAAAACTACGATCAATGACGCTTTACAGCAATTTAAAGTTCATTTCATATACATTTTTAGACATTTACAGCATACACACGGAACAGTGATACAGAATATTTACATTAATACACATAATCGTAAAAATATATGCCTATTACCGGGAGAGGGTGGCACCAAATTTTCCTTTGGAGCAGGATGGGGTATCCTCGCCAACTCATATCTGAAAATTATTACAATTCTTACATACATATACGGTGATCCTAATGGAGGGTTTATAACCCTTCGCGACGTCACTGCCTACTACCTGTTACTGGGAATTCGTAGAGTAATGAGGAGTACATTTTTGAAAATGAATTAAGAATTTAACAGTTGAAATGTAGCGTGGAAATATTTAAAAATTTATTTTAAAAAAGTAAATTTTTATTTATTATATTTATTGATTTTTGACAAATGCTGGCTAGTGATCTACATGAATTCTTTAGAATGATCTAAAGATAAAGTAACGAACGCCTTTACATAAACGTTTTAAATTTCAAAGACGTTTTGGAAATTATTAATTTGGAATTATGAAATTTTGTAAACATGTACATCAAAGTATGATTAAATAAATCACATTTAAACACACTTTTAATCCAATAATTTAAGTATTTTGCTAATTTTTAAACTGTTCCTTGCATATTAATTTTCAGTTCTTTCTATTGTTATTATTTAAAACTATCTTTCAAACATTTTTTAATATTATTTGATACATTAAATAGTAACTATAAAGGGTGTTCCAATACTTTATAAACAAAGTTGTATGGTCGGTAGAAAACATCGTGAGGAATCGCAACGACATAGAAAAGCATAGAGGGAAACGAACAGGTGGAGTTGAACGCGATCTCTCAAAGCCAACACTAGTGGTGTAACATAGCATAAAGCTAACACATTAACAATATTGATGTACTTTTAGTTATGTTACTTAATAGAAGAACAAGAAAACCATATCTACAGAGAAACCCATATTTTTTTAAATAAAATATATATTTTTATAAATAGACACAAATATTTTTCTAATCTAAAATACATACATTAAAACACAAAATATAAAAATAAAAGATTAAAAGATAGAAAAATATATGTGCTTATTTTCTAAATAAACACATATTTTTCTAGTATAAAATGACGTCCCACTGGGTTATTTTAGATTTAATGAAAGCATGAAAAAAACTATATGTGTACAGAAACTTGCAATATTTACAACATTGAACAGGCTAGGCCTGCAGGAAGTACATTGATTACTCCCTCCAAAAATAATCATTTAGCCTGTTGCCAGTGGACGATTAAGAGTTTAAACCCGAACTAACGTCCACCTGGACTTCACCTCCGAAGAAAATTCTTTCTCCTCTCCACCAATTTTGTGCATGTATCAATGCCAATGGAAGTAATTTAGAACACCTCCTGTGATGAATGTACAATTTTGTAGTATTTTTTATTGTCCAATAGTCTTTTCTTTTTTTACACCAGTGTATATATAATATCTTGAATCATGGTTAGAGATCTAATTTAACTTTATTTAAATAATTTAAATTGGGAATATTGGGAAAACAGTAACTAACCTCTTAGCTGTAGGCATTGAATAAATAAGGAATACATTGATTAAATAAGAAAATACTCGGGAAAAAAAGAAAATATCGTTTTTATCGTTAAGAACTTATACGTTACTCGTTCTATACAGGTTTAATTGTCGCATTATCATCTGCAAATCTTGATTTCTCTTTTACAACATTTAACACCGTAGCCTACGAAAGGAACAGTGATTGTTCTATCAAAAAATAGTCATTTAGCTTGACGGCCAACGGACAGTTCACGTCCACGATCCACGAGTCACGTCCACGAGTTCAAACCTGAACGTTCGGGATTCACTTTCCAAGAAAACTCGGGCTCTCCTCTCCAGCAATTTTATGTATGCATCAATGCCAATCGGTGTCATTTCGTGATAATTATGCTTAATTTTGTAAACTTCAACTCTCCAAAAGTTTTTACTCCATTGTTTATATAATATCTTGAATCGTGTTTAGGAATCTAATTTTTATTATCTTTTAATATCCCTTTTAGTATAATAAGAGTTTTGCGAAACTGACCTGAAACTAGATTTCGCTTCCTCTCGAATTTCAAAAAGGGCAAGACATGAACCTATGAACGGAGTTTCGTATTTCGAGCCTCTAAACTAGACTTTCAGTTGATTTCTCAGAAGATACCACTATTCGTGCCATTTGCTTTGTTCTTGATCTCT
>CM063498.1:114665714-114668214 GCA_032207245.1 Pardosa pseudoannulata
AAATGCTACAAAAAAGTCTTCTATATTTCGCAGAAATGTGGACAATTAAAGCCATCTGCTAGTTTACCACTAAATAAACAATTAAAAATCCCAGTAAAGCCAAAATGAAAGAATAAACGGGGAAATAGCTGGTTGCACAGTTAAATAGGCGGCTAAAATGCATGCCCGCGGAAGTCGCGGGTTGCACAAATTTTGCTACATCTATATTGCCCGTGGAAATCGCGGGATGGGCAGCGAGAGGGTTAAGTTGGTATAACTGTAAAGAATTTTAGTATTTCACAGAAACGATAATAGATGGCAGCACTATACAACAGTTACTTTTAAAACTTTTTATTTTCAACAGTTACTTTTAAAAGTGTTTCTAAACAATGCATTGAAGTGGCGCAAAAAATTTAAACAGAAAAAAAAGAACTACAATGATTTGTTTAAAAAATACTACAGCTTTTTTAACACAAACGAACAGGTTTTTTCTTAATTTAAAAAACTAATTTATAATTTATCTGGTAAACATCACTAAAATACGATCTCACACTGTTAACTTGAGCTGTTATGTATTCAGTGATACGTATAAGCAAAAATTAAAAAGAAAAAATATGCTCTGAATTTAAAATATGCATAAAATAAACTTTAAAATAAAATACACAATTTTCCATTACTCTTTCTTGGTGGGAATGCATCTCGTAGACATTACCGGCTTCAGCGAATTGGAATATGGGCGCTGTCCGGAAATCCGCCTGTTGCTCCTTGACCTTCGGTTTTTTAAGGCAGTTTTTTTAATCTAGAACTCTGAAAGGCGCCTTTTTCTTGGCTAAAATTGTTAAAGAGACTCGGGATTATAATGATTAAAATATTAACTTGCATAAGCTTAGAAGAGAATGTCTTACAAGAGGAGCTAAGGCAGGCTCTACTCTTAGAAAGGTCCATGGCTAGCTATAAGGCAGAGAGGCAAGCCGCCTCACGTAGCTTTTAATAGATATAGCATAAACAGAAACTCCAAAACATTAAGATGTAGCTGTTCGGAAGACTTTCATCATCTATTAGAAAATCTACAGCATAATCTTCTTGAACCTAGACTCACAAACTTTGGCATACCGTTTCAATTACAGAATTGATGATATATATAAAAACCAGAGAAGGACAGGAACCATTTCCGAAGATTCTGTATTTCTGTTTAGTTGGAAGAAGTGCCGGAAAACAGACAAACTGCAAGATTGACCATTGAAAGTTATAAATTAGAGGCATTGTTATAAATAACCTACTCGATAATATCCTTTCTCCTCTAAAATAATTCGAATATGTAGACAATCTGCTTTTAACTGTTCATTCTAATCAAAAGTAGCCGAACAATAGCCGAATGGTAGAACGCTGCTCGTCGGTACCGGAGTTCGCTTGTTCGAATCCCACTACCGGCATGGATGCTTGTAACCTTTCATAATTGGCTTTGAGCAGTAGGTCCCGGTCTCATTAGCCCTCGTGTAGCAAAACAATAGATCGTAGCGAACCAAACCAAACCAACTCTGGTTGTGAGGAGGTCGAGATACTGCTTGCAGATCTTTTTGTACGCCCCTGAATAATTTTAAAATACATAAAATCAGAGCCCTCCCTGACAGTTTTCCCGCATGGGATAAAATTTAAAGTGTTACCCCTATAAAAATTGCTATTAAAAAATTGTTGGTAGATACAAATTTATAAAACGTGAATGCTTCTAAAAAAATTTCAGTTGTCGTGTACTTAATACAATAAACCTCTACGCAGCACAATCCTTATTTAAAACAAAAATACACTCGTATGTTACAAATTTTATCGACCCCAGTTAGCATTTCACTAAATCTAATGAAAGGTAATATAAAATAATTATATTACAGTTCTCCAATCTATAAAAGAGTTATATTTTGTTAAAAAATTTTATATATTTTTCTAGTAGGAAAAGAATTTCTTGAATTCATGCATAAATGCCGTCTCGAAGAGAGGTGTGGTCTGTCCGGCTCTAAGGACTCTCCTATTTAAAATATACATGTTCAAAAATTTATTTATTAATTTTATACAAAATAAACAAGTGATATTTGCAATACAGGGAAATAAACACTAAAAACATAAATACTGATGCTATTTAAAACTAGAGATTACTTTTTAAATTACCAACACAATTTGGAGGCCCTAAATTTTGTTGCTTGCTATCAGAGCATTCGCTGCTACCCACTAGATGTTACCCTAGTACAGGAAAAACTGGACCCTTGCCTAGGGCAACAGATTTTTTAAATATTTCTTCTTTATTAAAAATATTATATATGAATATTTTACAATGTGTAATAAATTCTTTATAGCTTAGAAGCTTGAAACATTATTTTATACATTAATTGAAATTCTTTTAGATTTTATCATCTGAGGTGGATATGCATTTTTCTCCATGGCGGCAAACTGCCAGAGCAAGCACTAAACTCAGTAATTACCAACAGGTATTTTCTGGGGTTCTGCCAAAATATTTTGAAGTTCCGAGAAA
>CM063498.1:114675714-114680714 GCA_032207245.1 Pardosa pseudoannulata
TAAGAAATCATTTACTAATATGGTGTAAGACAGCCTTTGACTTGTAATATAGCATGGATTCGCTCTGAAATCTAATAATACAAGCGTCGAACAGTGTCAAGGATAATATTGTGCCTTCATGGAGATATTGCAAAAGGTCCGGGAGAGCTGCTGATGAATGATGTATAATTCCGGATTGAACAGTCTAAAATGATTCATCTTCAACACCCTCACTGTCTCCGAAACTAAATCCTAGCTAGCCCTGGTTTAGAGAGCTACGGTCTACTTTTTTTGTTACAAGGGGGTTAATAAGACTGTGTCCTACTGCTATAAGCCGATTTCGAACGGTTACGAATATTCATGCCAGAAGTGGGATTCGAACCCATGAATTCTATTACCGAAGAGCATTATCCTGCCCATTTGGTCATCGTTGGTGTTATGGCCATGAATTCTATTAGAAATTTTATTCTATAAATTACAGTAAGATTATAGATAATAGTGTATCAAACATAAAAAATTTGACATATGTATCCTAAATCAGAAAAAAATACCTTAGTATTTTTAGTGTGCGGAATTCAACAAAAAATAAACTTGAACTAAAGCCTCTTAATTTTTCATTGGTTAAAAAAAGCTCTATATAGAATTATCTACCCAAATAATTTTGAAATATTAAAGATACAGGATTCAAATTTTTCTATGCATGTATAGAATGGTTAGTACAATAATTTTGATCCTTTAAAAAGCGTGATAATTTGATTCTTTTGGGGATATGTTGTGAATCAAACTATTACTTGATGCTAAAATTGAAATCATACCCCGTGGTTTTCAGATTGCATCACGTGATTTTGTATTTAAAATACACGGCTCTGAGCTCGTTGTAGAGCTCGTGTACACTGTTCAGAATGAATTCGTGAATAGTTTAGTTTTTTATGTATAGATGTGAATATAGTCTTTTTGTTCTAAATGTTGAGTGTTTAATACTAAACATACCGACACTTAATACATACCTATTTCTTTTAATTGTTTTATTTATTGCATTTTATTTTATTTTATTCTCTTCATACAAATTTATTTCTTTTATTTCTATTTGAATTCATTACCCATCGCATTTTTTACATAAACATTACATGTCATTTGACCTCTTATGGCATGTTTAGTGTTAAATAACATAATTTAAAAAAAAGAACAATCGGATATCCGTGTTGTTGCATTAAAGTGGATTATCATTTTCTAAACGGAGGGCAGTCTATCCTATTGAAAGGTGAGTACGTTACTTACTGCCCTGGCTTAAGCCACACGGCACCGTAATTTAGAAATTACTCTCTAAATTACGGTGCCGTGTGGAACTTACGTAGTTTAAAGAATGACATTTGGCGCACGAACAGAATTTAAAAAGATATTGAAAATTAATCACTTACTGTATTTAAGTAAATTTATTGCATATTGTGTCTTTTATAAATAAATTTATCCCATGTGTATTTTTACATAAATTTATCGCCTGTGTCTTTTATACAAAATGTTATCGCATGTGTCTTTTATAAATAAATTTATCGCCTGTGTCTTTTATACAAAATGTTATCGCATGTGTCTTTTATAAATAAATTTATCGCGTACTATATCTAAGTAAATTTATTGCATACTGTGTCTTTCATAAATAAATTTATCGCATGTGTATTACATAAATAAATTTATCGCTACCTGTATCTAAGTAAATTTATTGCATACTGTGTCTTTTATAAAAAGATTTATCACATGTGTCTTTTATACATAAATTTATCGCATGTATCTTTTATAAATAAATTTATCGATTACTGTATCTAAGTAAATTTATTGCGTACTGTATCTTTCATAAATAAATTTATCACATGTGTCTTTTATAAATAAATTTATCCCATATGTCTTTTATACATAAATTTATCGCCTGTGTCTTTTATACAAAATTTTATCGCATGTGTCTTTTATAAATAAATTTATCGCTTACTGTATCTAAGTAAATTTATTGCCTACTGTGTCTTTTATAAATAAATTTATCGCGTACTGTATCTTTTGTAAATAAATTTATCACACACTATCTAAGTAAATTTATTGCATAGGCGTTCGGAATCAGCTTTAAGTTGTAAGTTCTGAGCTAATTAGCCCTTATGTAGCAAAACAATACACCGTAGCTCTCCAAACCACTTAATATTAATAAGCAGGTATCTTAAAAATATCTTTCTTGTTTTAACAAAGACATCAAAAATTACAAAAGTATAACAATTTTATTTACGAAAAAAACACTACATCAAAAAAATAAATTTCGCGTACAATAGTACAGTACAAAAAGAAAAAAAAATTATGACACAACAGATTTTTGCTCTTCCCTGCAAAATTCACCACACCTCGAACCACTAACTCTAAACACCGTCCTTGCCTGATTCCTGATGTCTAGTCTTATTTTTTGTAGCTGAAAAAGAAAAAAAGTCATCAATTTAAAAAACAAATTTATATTTAGATTATAATATTGAGCATAGTTTACCTTTACAAATTAAAGCACAGTAAAGTGATTTACCCATGAACGCTTAGCATCCTTACGGAAGGTACATTTAAAAAGCGTGCAGAACTGCGTTGGTTAAACCTAGAATTATGATTGTTGTAAGTGTATTGATTCTATTTATCCTCATTATTTGTATATATTCAACCCAGCATGTTATTTCGTTAAGGTTGACAAGGAGGCTTTTGGGGCCTTGTAAACCCATTTGCTTTGTGAAATGATCGATGTGGTCCTTCTACATAACGCTGGGATTTAGCTTGAGAATGTTATATGAAAGATACATTACCTATACTCATTTATAGAAAAATATGTGTGAAAAATAACTGGTTAGTTACAAACGGAATTCTACTGATAAGAAAATATCATGAATATAAGATCTTGCATTACTTGCAGGAAACCGAAAATTAGTAGCATTATTAAACACTTTTCAAGGTGTGAATTTACTTATACAATTAGAAAAATTTCAATGTAGCTATTAATTAATCTTCTTTCACTCCATCGGGACTGAAAATTAGTTCATAACTACATCGTAAACGATTATTAGAGATATCAGTGGGTTATTGTTTCCAGAAACATTAGAAAGAAACTTAGAGTCAAATATTGAAATCATTGATGTTGCTAAATACTATTTTTGTTCCTCTTTTCTGTTCAAAAGATATAATTTTTTTAAAGAATATCTTAAATTGGAAAGACATCTCGTATCATCTGACCATGGTTATTTAAGTCCAAAAGAGACAAACGTTATACTTGCGCTTTTGTGTATACTTTATGACAAGCCTAATATATGAAAAAGCACTTATATATAGGATGTTCTAAATTTTAACAGTGATTTGAGACTGTAATTTAAAAAATTCTTACCAATTTGGAACATTTTCTATCGCGTCACAGGTGTATGACTCTTGGTTGAAAGCTGATCCATATCCACAATTGAGAAGACGAGGTTTGTCATTGACACAGACGAATAATTTTTGGCAGTCAGGATGAGGATATCTGGGGAAAGGATAAAACTTGGATGCCAATCCAGTAATCTTGTCTGGACATCTAAATCCTACAATAGCTGTGGAAAAGAAACAAAAACATTAAATATATGAAACTCATCATATGAGTGCTTAATTACCATATGGTGCCGTGGAGGCAATAATGTTTATATGACATGTCTAATAATGTCTCTTGAGTATCATATGCTTAGGATCGTGGGTGAACAATTGGATGGCTCGAAGCAGGTCAAAATATTACTACTGTAGCCACAGTAATGAGCGTGCCAAAAGTATCATCTCGCTATTTAAAAAGGCTGCTGAAGGTAGAAATGCTCTGTGAAAGCATGGTCGTGGAAGAAAACCCATATCTCCAGAGGATGTGTCAAAAACGGACAGAAATATCACTCCTAGCGAAATAGCTACAGACCTTGCAACTGTTATTTGTACATATGCGTATCTGATAAAACCATTTCTCGAAGATTAAATCAGGCTTTTTTTTTAACACATGGAAGCTTGATCAATGATCTCTTTTTTAAACCATGCAATCGAAAGATTGATTTGGTGTAAGAAACATAATGGTTGAAGTCATCAATAGCAGTTCAGAGTAACTTCACCCACGATTTCTGCTTCATTGGGTCAAATGATTCTGGCCACCAGTTAGTAAGGTGAGAACTAGAGTACAACTTTACGTACCACGAAATGTTCATGAATATCATCGGTATATGCCTGATGAATTGTGTGGGCAGGTATTTGCCATAATGGTAGAACACCGCTTCACATTTTTGAACAAGGTACCGTTACAACACATCAGTATGTCAGAGAAATTACAATAGATTATCCTCGGGGTTATGTTTTTAGGGGTGCAATAGGTCCAAGTTTTTCGTTTATGAACGAGAATTACTCCCCATACATTACCACTAAAGTATCGGGCACACTAAAATGTAAAAATATTAAACCTACGGAGGGGCCTTCTTAATATCCAGACTTTAATTCTATTAAGAATGACTCAGATATTGTTGGCAGACGCGTTTCTCAAAGAGACAAGTCTCTCTTTTATTTGAACCTCCTCAAACCATTAAAGAATTGAAAAACGCCTTGAGAGAAAAGGTAGATAATATACACCAAGGATTCCTCAGTAGTTTAGTAGACAACACCATTAACAGATTCAAAAAGAGAACTAGTGTCTGAGGAAGTCATATTCTGTGATGAGAGGAGAGACTGATCTCTCTCATCCTTTCTTCAGTAAAAAACTTTTTTATGACCCGGGACATTTTCAAAGAAGAATCTTATTATTATTTTGTTTGCTGTCCCACTTCCCCATGTGTTAAAATCTGTACCATTTTGCAGAAAAAAATATGATACTCTACACTTTTATTACATATGAACTTATTTTCATTTCTTAAATCATTTTTCTATAATTATTAATTTCAAAAATATATCTGTTCCCAGAAACTGTCAAGCGGTGTATATTGTATAAAGCACGTTTCATATGGTATTTTCATTAAAAATCTTTA
>CM063498.1:114688214-114710714 GCA_032207245.1 Pardosa pseudoannulata
ATGTATATGTATATATATATAGTATATATATATGTATATGTATATGTATATGTATATGTATATATATATATATGTGTATATATATATATATATATATATATGTGTGTGTGTGTGTGTGTGTGTGTGTGTGAGAGAGACAGAGAGAGAGAGAGAGAGAGTGTGTGTGTGTATATTGTGTGTTTGTACATGTGCGTGTGCGTGTGTATACATGTATGTGTGTACGTGTGTGTATATATGTGTATAAATATACATAAAATAGCGAAGTATTAGCTAATTAAACTAAGATATATGAAAAATTCATGACAGATTATCCTTAAAAATAAGTTATAGAATCAATACAAATATATATTCAAATTGAAAAAATATGTAATATCAAATTAGCATTTATAACTACATGCACATATGTAGCATTATTAATTCAAATGCATGCATAAATTCATAGAAATTAGGATAATTAAAAGCAGAATTTAAATCTACATTAAAAATTGAACGCGAAATCTTAAAACAGAAAACATTTTAAGGATGAATAACAATACCGCTTGCAAATACCGTTGGAGAAATGGGAGTCCTTAATTGGACTTAATGTAGATTTAAATTCTGTCTTTAATTATCCTAATTTATATAAAATTATTTATGAATATATATGTGTATGTTTGTGTATTTTACAGCTACTTTTAAACCTTATATGGTATGCATACCTTAAGTCATTGTGTTATATGTGTGATTTTTAATGTTATTTTTTTATTTTAATAAAAAAATAAGAAATTGGTAATTATTAAATCAAATTTTCTATTGAAGACAGATTAATAAAATTATACACTTTGTATAATTCTAAATATAAAGATAATATACATCTTTCTTATTATATGCATTTTAAATTTTCACTGTTTTACTTAGTTTAATAAATGAAAATATGAACGGGAGTTATTAAAAAACATGAAGAAATATCAATCAAATTATACACTTTTATTGCATAATTCTAAATAAAAACATAATATTCATTGTTAAAGAGGTGTTAGTAATGGTAAAATAACCATGATCACTACTACCAGTTTTACCACAGTTTCTTTTCATTACAAATTCAGTCATTTGTATGACAAGATACATAGTTAAATGGATTTCAGGTTTTATCATTTAATTTTCGTTTAAACGTTTTCTTGTAACACTTAGGAGCCGCGGTAGCTCGATCACGTAACTGGAGGGTTGTGGGTTCGGGGCTCGATCCGGCCTCAGATCCACCACGTTCGTCAGTGGTGACTAGGACACGTAAAATGTGTTTTTGGTCCCAATTACCAGATTCTCAATAGATAACTCTAGAGATGGTAGGTCAAGCCTGGGGGTCTTCTGTATGGTCCCTCCTTTAAATTACGATAAACCACTTGAGATAAGGCGTTCTTTCACCCTTAAGATGCTCGCCAAACGAAAGGTGCACTCCTTCGCCTTAATTCATGTGCCCCTGACCCACCTTCTTGTATCGTCTAAGTGGCATTGGCAGCAACAACAATATTGTAACTCTGTGTTATAATGTTGTTGCTGTTATTGTTGCTTCTCATGCCACTTGGATAAACCAAGCACGATTGAGTCTGCAGGCTCTCGTATTAAGACCAAGGAGTCCAGCTTTCGTCTTAAGGAGAACCATTAAGGTGAAAGAACGACTTCGCTCAAATAGGTCCTCGTGATTTTGAAGCAGGGACCAAGCAGAATACCCACAGACTTGGCCTGCCACCCCGAGATTTTAACTTGGAAACTTGGAGGACATTATGACCATGAACATATTTTACTTGCCCCAGTCACCTTTAACGAACACGGCAGATCTTAGGCCGGCTCGGGTTTGAACCCGCAACCCCTCAGTTACGAGATCGTTGCTGAGCTACCTCGGCTCCTGTGTTAAAATAATTATCTTGATGAATCTCTTACAGTGGTACTATTTTTTATCAACTTTAACTATACAAAATTCCTCAACTCATTGAGGTTTCTGAAATTCATTGTTAGGCCAACAAGAATTACAAGAGAACTCTTCTAATACAGAAATTGACATGTAATTCAAAAGATTAATTTTGCAGCATGCGAGTCATCTAACATATAGTGCACACTCATTTCGCCCAGTGAAAGTATCTGCAATGTAATCCTCTTAAAGGATTATGACGGTGTTAAAGAAACGTATCTTATTACTTTTACTTTCTTGAAGCGGGACAACGAAAGCGTAAAACTCTTTCTGATTTCACCAGATTTAGGACAATATGTAAGTCAGATATTTTGTTGATGATCCAATTTTCTACAAACATTATTTTCTTTCCTCCCCCAAAAGTGCATCAACAGCAAGATTTCAAAAATAAGGAAGAAGATCCTGCTTTTTATTCACGTTTCATATTCAGCAATCCTCGTGAAAGTTTAAAAAGAAATTTTCCCATCCCTGTCACGTGTAACTTGCGCTTTTAACATCGAGTGGATATTCAAAGGAGCTTGTCTTAGGGCTTGAGACAGGTTGAGCAAGTACGGAATTGGGTCAGACTTAATCGAGGTCGTTTTCGCTCGAAACTTCCTCCTTTGTATGTATCATGATACCCTGCTCAGATTCCTAATTGCTTCAGACTCAGATAGGTAACAAAGAAGAAATCATTTTCTCCTACCTTAAACTTTGAACTCACTTAATCAGTTTTTAATCAGAGGTTTCTTAAGCGCTAGAAAATTAAAGATTTTGTACACACCTCCAGGAGATTTATATAAAAGAATGACTGCCACAGGCTTACTTTTCTCACTTTTACTCACTTATTTTAAAACTTATTATTTACTAGGAATGCCCACTACATTTGAAATTTTAATGTATTTTACCGTATAAACTAAATTACATCTACGTATTTTTAGCATTTTATACCATTTTCGCTAGTTTGAAGGAAAATTCCTTATTATAATCCATTATCGTGGAAGGAAATTTACTTCTATTAGTAAAATTTTCTATGAAATGAAGATAAATTGTAACTCATGACCCACACCACCCCCTCCTCTAAATTTAAGGAGTTCGCTCTATTTCTGTAAAAATTCGTGACATCAAGAAACCACATGGGACCGAGGAAGGTGATCAGGTCATGCAGTCTGATCATGATTATTCACAACTGCCTTCAACTGCCTTCCTTTGCTTTACTACACCCTTCTAAAACGTCTGTTTAAAAAGTGCTGTATTATTTCTATTTATGTGTGTTTTAATTTTGCATATAAAATATTAAATCATTTACAATTTTTATTAGTTTTACTAGTTTATAACTCCTAATTACCAATCTAAGTTTGAAAAAAAATTTCCCTTTTTGTAAAAAAATATAAATCAATTTACGTAGAATATAGACCTCTATCTTTTATGGCATTCATCTCTCCTCACATTTATTTTCTAAAATTCCCATTTCCCTCATTATTAATGCTTGAACACTCACTATTAACACTTTTTAAACCTATAGACCTCGTTGCAGACTTGTAATGAGGGAATGTTTATCATTAGCAATGGCAGACTAAAAAGCAAATGTAAAAAAAAAAAGTTTAATAGAAAAATAATTATAAAAAAAATACTGAAAAACAGTAAACAAGTCTACAATAAAGTGTATAAAACAGTGATCTTGAGTCTTGACTTTTAATTTTTTTTCTTCTAGATGTCCCAAATCCAGCGCAGTGCGACGGTTCTAATGAGTGACATCTATTTCTTTATTCAGGTTGCATAATTGACACAGAGAACTTCAGTGGATATGTCTTTGGAAAAAATACTAAGAGACACAGTCATGGCCAGCGGTTAGACTAAAATTGCTACAGATAATTACTTACATAAGAATATTTAAAATTTTGTATTTCCCCTTTATCTTTGCTTGACATCCTGATATCTTCCCAAAAGGTTTCGCTCAAAGATCTTTTAATTATCCATTCGATGGTGTAGAAATAAATGTATTGATAAGATACTAGTATAATTCCCTCCCTCCTATTTCAGAAACCTGTCATTTCGTTCGCCTGAAGGTCATAATGAGCGCATATACATAGTAGGGCAACCTCGTTATGGCTTAGATCATTAAGGAATTGTCTATATGGTCTTTAATAACATAACTAAAAATCATAAATTAGGACATTTACGTTCATTACTTGATAAATTAAAAGAAATATTCTCGTGAAAATTTTTATTTTGATAAAACAAATGTTTAATTTAATTATGTGATTCTAAACAATATTAATCACGTGTTTTCAGCTGTTTTAAGATTCATTTTTAGAATGCAATGTCCTTATCTTTATTACAAGACTTTAGCATCGTAGTTCTTGGAAAAATCATAACATTAAAATACTTTAAATACAGTGGAACCCACTTAAGAAGTTTCCGGTTAAGAAGTTTTTCCCCTTATAAAAGTTCACAGTAAATGAAAAATATGGCGTTGCCTGGGCCGAACCCGAAAAGACTGGTAATGAGATCACATAGACTAGATTGTGGGGAGAAAAAACTAAACAAAAGTTTTCCCGCTTAAGAAGTTTTCTCCCTTAAAATGTTTCCGGTCAAGAAGTTTTCCCGTTTAAGAAGTTCCATGTTACATTCAGACATTCTATTTCTCTGGTCCCGATTTTTACCAAGAATCGATAATTGTAAAATTTTCCCATTTAAGATGTTTTGGGTCTAAAAGTTTACCCGCTTAAGTTTGATCTGCTACTAGCTGGCTTTTCAACTTTGTTGAGCAGCTTAATGTTTTAGCCAACGGTAACGGGATTAACCGTTCTTATCAAACAGAGATCACAAAAGGAAAGGAGAAGCACACACCTGGATGGAGATTTTTCTTGGAATAAGGCTATGAAAAACAATTCTCATGTTACTTGAAGAGTCATTGGATGTATTCCTGAGACCCATCTGTAGGTTATAAAACTTGCAGGTGAAAAGTACCTTCCCAATTAAAACTAACCCTTCCACCATACGAATTCTATAATGGTTACTAGAAACTTATTATTCATTAATGCATATACAAAAATGTACGGTTTTACACTAAAAGAACCTTTTTGCCATCTTATCTCCAGTCGCATTTATTTTAGTCATTCGAAATTCAGTTCCGCTATTGCAGGCTTGAATTAGTTTAAGATCGTGTTTACATCCGTTTTAACTCTGTTCCATTTTAGCATGGAAACACTCAGAAATTTCTTGGGGCCATTTTTGAATCAGAAAAATCCCAAAGCGTTTATCCTAAAGCAAGGTTTATTTTTTCCTTGGTTTCTGCTTTGCGCTTCCTAGAGACTGGTTTAAATAATATTTTAAACATTCCTACACTGGGACTATAAAGTAATGCTTCATCCCAATGACCAGAAACTAAAAGTTTTAAAAGAAATAGAAAGTAGTTTCCATTTATTCAGATTGCAAAGAAATGAAATGCCTGAGACAATATTTCACGTACTTGTTACTAAACGAGAGGTTATATTCAAACATACATTACAATCTTAAAAATAAATAAATAAACTACAAATTAGAAAGTCAGTTAAATAAATTTATTTTATGGTTTAAAGAAAAGAGTCAAAGTCATCTACACACACATATATATATGTGTGGGGGGAGTATATTTATAAATATTTAATACCTTTTTACTTATTTCCTATTTAAGAAGTTTAAATCGCACGGTCCCTTAGAAAACCGATATTTCTGCTAGATACATAATATAATGATATAAAGAAGATTTTAAACATAAACCTCGTTTACATATGTAACAGTAAAGTTACCTTCATTTTACCGGGTAAAACGATTTTACTTGGAGTGTCAGAAAAACCCAAGATTATATTTTATATTCAAACGTACTTTATAATCTTAAAGATATAAAGTAAGTAGACTAGAAAATAAGAAGTCAGATAAAATAAACTTATTTGGTAGTTTAAACAAGAGAGTCAAAATCATCTACACACACATATATGTATATATATATATATATATATATATATATATATATATATAGATATATATATTTATATATATATATATATATATATATTATATATATATATATATATATATATATATATATATATATATATTTTATATATATATATATTTATTTATATATATATGTGTGTATATATATAATATATATATATATATGTATGTATGTATATATATATATATACATATATGTCATATAAAGGCTTATTAAACATTTATATATCATATTTATTTATAAGTGTCAAAATGTTCTAATCGAGGAGAAATATAAATACACTAGAAGACCCGAGAGACGTTGTTCTGTTTAAAAGCTGTAAATTCAAAAGTTGTAAAATATTTTAAATACATTATAAATTGGATCGTTCTGAGGAAAAAGAATGGGGGGGAAATATTTTTTAAAATGCTTGACACCACCTCGCGTACAGTCATTACAAACGTAATTAGATCAAATTAAAATTCCCACTTCACCTGTACGGGAATCCGATAATGGGACTTCACGTACTGAAGCCTGTTGCGCCGACCACTGAGCCACAGATACGATGGCAGTGAAGGGTTTTAAGCGGCATTGTAATAATATTAATAAGTGCGTAATTCTGGATTTTTAATGAAAAAAAATTATAGGATCCAATTGTGAATCTAAACCATTCTCGAATCAACATAATTATATACACAAAATTTCATCAAAATCAGTCCAGCCGTTTAAAAGGAATTCTATTACAAACACACGGACAAAAGAATTTTACATATAAAGATGGATAAAAAACATCCAGTGGGAAATTTCTAAAAAATATCAAAAAATGGTAATAATTGAAACTAAATTTTAAAAGAAGTCTATGAAATTGTTCCAGCTACTTAGAAATGTTCCTGCTTCATCTTTAACTTTGACTTACTATAACTGCTTTAAACCGTCTAACTAGAACTTTATTCAGTTTTGATTTAGAATTGTATCCATTACTTACTGTTACTGTGTTTCGTTATTTAATTATTTTTTCGCAATTAGAAAACCTTTAGTATCTCCGGAATTATTTATATGTCTCTAATTTATTAAAATTAATGAACCCTGATTTTCCAAACATATTTTTGAAAGATAACATTCTTTGTCTAGGATATGATTCCAGATACAGGTTATAAAAAACCAAATGGCAAGTAATCTCAATGTTAACAGGCTTATATAATTAAATAAAATACGCATTTTTAACAGACATGCCAACTTCTCCGGATTCTCCGCAGTTGCTTCAGAGAAATGAGAAAAATTGGTAACTCTGGAAACTCCTCAGATTGCTCTGGAAAATAACAAAACTTTTAAACAGCTAAAAGATTACAATTCAGCAATTAAACACAAAGTTTTGCAAAAAATAATGCTGAATATTACTCTTTCCATACAGTAATGCTGGACGCTAAAACTTTCAATAGTTTACCGAAAAACCAAACTGAATTTATGTCAAATTTGAATGGACAAACTCTAGAATAAGAATAGATAGAAAAATGGAAATATTTTAACCCTCTGACTGCTCATTCCGCGATTTCCCCAGGCAATTCAAATGTAGGAAAATTTGCTCCTCCAGCGAATTTCGCGGGCATGTTTTTTTCTTCCTTTATTAAGAAGCACATTCTGCCTTTTCACCGTTTAACCAGTGGAATAAATTATATACAGTATTAGATATTTAATTAGGTAATAAATAGAATTTTATAACTAGAATTATAGTTATATTAGATAATAGAATTATAGATAGTATTCTTATATATATACTTAAACTATGCAAAACAAAAGAACATGCAATTTTTAAAGAGATCTCGGTTTACAAATTGAGCAGTCAGAGGGTTAATCAGAGTCAATGTTACTGTAAGAAACACTATTCTGAAAAAATAAGTTGTTTAAGCTAAAAAAGCTAGTCATATATTTTAAATGCATAAATTTAAATTTACATTTTACAATTAACTACTGTGTTAATATTTTAAGTTTAATTATAATTTAGAAACCAATGAGATATGTACTTATGTATAATCTGTAACTAGCATGTTAAAATTTCAAACCACGCTGTTGCTCTGTGCACAAGTGCTTGAATGTTCGCATGTCTGCTTTAAGCCTATATTTATTGCTAAAACCGAACCACGAAATGAAAGACAAACTAATTTCTTATTATTCTTACCAATAAGAATTTACTTATACTTATATATCGATTTCATTCAGGATAGATAGCATATTTTATGAAACAATACTTAACTTTTGATATTATTTATGTTATTATTTATTTTCAATAAACCGACATATGTTGAAAATTCAAAAACATTTATAAAGTATTATTTAAAAAGTGATTCATTCATTACTCATACCTATTTTACAAAATTAATACTTTATTTTACAGTTATATGTTTGTTATATGCATAAGCCGTATACGAAACGAGATAGGAATATTTATTTACTGCAATTAAAGTATTGTGACAACGAAACCACATTTACAGGCGTGTGAGTAGAATGAGATCGAATTGGTACGTGAAAAGAGTCGAGATTAGTAGCTAATTTCAATATATGTGTAAACACACTAGATAATTTACATAATTCTGTAAATTAATTATAGCCATATTATTCCCAATTCCGTAATTTTATGGTCTTGGTCTATGAAGAGTTAATTATTATTGGGGTATTAAGAGTTAATATAAAAGTATATTAATCTGTTTTATTTAAAACTGATTCGACTTTAATTATTTTAATTGTGTCAATATACATTTTTATCGTCATATTATTTTCATTTATAGCCCTATTATTCTCAATTCCGTAATTAATTTTACGGTCTTGGGATATGAAGAGTTAATATAACAGTATAATAATCTGTTTTATTTAAAACTGATTCGACTTTAATTATTTTAACTGTGTTAATATACATTTTTATCGTTTTATTATTCTCATTTATAGCCATATTATTCTCAATTTCTTTAATTTTACGGTCTTGGAATATGAATAGTTAATTATTATTGGGATATTAAGAATTAATATAAAAGTATATGATTCTGTTTTATTTAAAACTGATTCGGCTTTAATTATTTTAATTATGTCAATATACATTTTTATTCAAAACAAATTTTCTTTAATTTATCTATTTTTATGCAATCTTTATAACATTCCGAGTTTTAATAATTTACAATTTCATACATTATAATCTCTGCTTTTGTTCCAAATGTCACAGATTGCATTTTTCTCTTTGCAACCTCTAATTCAATTTAAAACAAATCGCAAAAAGCAGACTGTAGTAGACTGTAGAATAAAGTAGATCTTGGCTCTCCAAACCAAGCCAATTTATTTTAAAATATTCTTATCTAATCAAAGGTGAATCAAGTAGTATTTATTATAGATTTATATATGGGGGGGGGGGGGGGGGGGGGGGGGGGGGGGGGGGGGGGGGGGGGGGGGGGGGGGGGGGGGGGGGGGGGGGGGGGGGGGGGGGGGGGGGGGGGGGGGGGGGGGGGGGGGGGGGGGGGGGGGGGGGGGAGCTAAAATATACTTTTTCCCCCCAAAAAAAACATTTAACTCTATAACCTGTACTAATAAACTTTAGTCTCTTATCGAGTCCAACAGTTATATTTGTTACCTTTTCACTCTGAATAAAAGCTTATTTACATATTTTAATGTAAATAAAACTGTAGATCAAAATTTCCTTTGTCGTGTTACTTACTTCTATATTTCAAATACAAATTACAGCATTACTAATAAATACCTTATATTTCAATATTTCATTTTATTAGTGGTTGTTTAATTACTTTTTGATGAAACAAATTTACAGAAATTAAAAATAATTCAATGTGTTTTACACTTTAATATCAAAAGCAATTTTGTAAAAATTCTTTAATTGTTTGTTAAAATTCTTCCACTATAGAATCGAATGTAACTAAGAAATCTTTAAAATCCATTGTGCCATAATGCCTCTACTCCAGATTTAATATAAATGTTTTTGTCTAAAATTTAAAATATTAAATAAAATTATTGCGACACGTAAAATAAAATTTATATATATTAAATTTTAATACAAGATTTTCTTTTGTTTTATTGGTCACACACGTGTTTAGTTTTCTAAATTACAAAATGAAATAATATTCCACCATTGTCTTATCACTTAAATATTACATTAGCATTGCTAAGAACAACGTCTAAAATTCTGTATCCGAATAAATTTTTCTGTCAAGAATGTTTCTTTATATTTCTTTTTTGACTCCAAACAGTTTCAGGGATAATAAATTATACATTTGCTTTAAAAAAAATTATATTTCAGTTCTATTCACTGTACGAGCATTCACAGTGAATATAGGGTAATGATATGCACAGTATATTTTGCTGCCACTAAAAACCGTAACACAAGTTTGGAGCATGAATCTCGCGGACAACTAATTATCCCATGACACAAATATCTCATAAATAACAAGTGGATTTGAATAAGCACCTCTTTCTCAGGAAAATAAAAGGAGATAATGTAAAACCAGAGTTCTTTAAAAATACCTTAGAGAAGAAAAACAAGTCTTTTTGTTAACACATTCCTGCCTGAATCATTCCGATGACTATATATTGATGAATATCATAAATTTCAGTTGTTATGTACTTCTGGGAGTAAAAAAAATATGTATATAATTCAAGGAGTTTTATTACTTGTTTTAAAATTATAACCCTTTTTATTTGTGGACCATCTGCATTTGTAATCATCATTAAAATGTTCATAAAAAGAATTTCTGGGTAACAGATTTAATTGCAATCATATGTATATACAATACTCTAACGGAAAGTTTTATAATAATCATGATTGTATCCTGAAAGGATTAGCTTTGGGAGGACAGGCTCTAGTCCCTTCTCCCTAAAACAAATTCTGCAGCATTTTAATATTAAAATAAAAGTACATTTGCAAATATAAATGTTTTTTAAAACTTGCATGTGTAATCGTTAAAAAAATACGTATAAAATTCAAAGAGTTTTGTTACTAGTTTTAAAATTATAACCCTTTTTATTTGTGGATGATCTGCATTTTTAATCATCATAAAATGTTCATAAAAAGAATTTCTAGGTAACAGATTTAATTGCAATTATATGTAAATACAATACTCTAACGGAAAGTTTTGTAATAATCATGATTGTAGCCTAAAAGATTAGCTTTGGGAGGACAGGCTCTAGTCCCTTCTCCCTAAAACAAATTCTGCAGCATTTTAATATTAAAATAAAAGTACATTTGCAAATATAAATGTTTTTTAAAACTTGCATGTGTAATCGTTAAAAAAATACGTATAAAATTCAAAGAGTTTTGTTACTAGTTTTAAAATTAAAACCCTTTTTATTTGTGGATGATTTGCATTTTTAATCATCATTAAAGTGTTCCTAAAACGAATTTCTAGATAACAGATTTAATTGCAATCATATGTATATACAATACTCTAACGGAAAGTTTTATAATAATCATGATTGTATCCTGAAAGGATTAGCTTTGGGAGGACAGGCTCTAGTCCCTTCTCCCTAAAACAAATTCTGCAGCATTTTAATATTAAAATAAAAGTACATTTGCAAATATAAATGTTTTTTAAAACTGCATATGTAATCGTAAAAAAATACGTATATAATTCAAAGAGTAATATTACTAGTTTTGAAATTATAACCCTTTTTATTTGCAAAAGATCTGCATTTTAATCATCATTAAAGTGTTCATAAAACGAATTTCTAGGTAACAGATTTAATTGCAATCATATGTAAATACAATACTCTAACGGGAAGTTTTGTAATATATCATGGTTGTAGCCTAAAAGGATAGCTTTGGGGGAACAGGCTCTAGTAACTCCCCACTAAAATAAATTCTGCATCATTTTAATATTAAAATAAAAGTACATTTGCAGATACAAATGTTTTTTAAACTACATATTTAATTTTTAATAAAAATTTCGATTTTTAAATTTCTATCTACTTTTTTTAATTTTAATATTTTTGCTCTAAACTGTTTCTCACATTTACTGACACATATTTCCAAGATTCTTCGTGGACTTTTGGATTTATATGATATTAAATTTTATTTAATTCTTAATTTTACTATTAATGTTAAATATTAATATTTAATCTCATATAATATTCACTAAATTTTATGTTTATTAGTTTAAAATATAGTGAAATATTAAGGTGGACTCAGTCCAGTTTGAGTCCCTCTCTCTAAATCCTGGCTACTTCCTTGTAATAGATGCGGTTATTCTTTCTGATTTTAGTTGATCTACCTATGCTAAATATAAATTCAAGTGTTGGTGTAAAAAATCCTAAAATGGGGATATAAATCTCAATTAAAAATGTCAGAAGGTACTTGAAAAGAAACTTGAAGAAGGTACGTGAAGGTACTTGAAAATTTCTGGGATTGTACGTAAAAGTACCATCTACCTTCATCAAAAAGAAAAAAAACATTGCAACAGGGATTAAAAATTCCGCACACAATTTTATTACCTATCCTGAAATAATAACCGTTAGACAGTAATAACACAAAATGATTGTGTCTTAGGAGTAAGAAATTTTTTAATTATATAAGTAAAAAAACAAGTACTTTTCTCTTGACCCTGATAAAGGCACCACAACCACTCAGCAGTTGTTGGAGGAAGAAAAAAAGTATTCCAAACAGTGGGGGACCGTTTTCTGGGTTCTATGCCCTTGTTAGTTTGGAGTATTCAGGCAATGTTGTTGCTGATCACCATTGTTTACAAAAGATGCGGCCGTGTTTATTTTTTGGGCTTGTTTGGCCCACTGACCCAGTTGTAACTACAGATGAGGCATGTTCAAGATCAATCCCCTGTGCAGTGAACCTTTTCCAAGTTCATGAAGTAAAAACCTCAAGCTCAGGACCTTGAAATGGTGCACAAATTGGAGAAAAAAATCTCCAACGTAATTGCACCTTGTAACGTTATTAGTACCTTGCTCGCAAATCTGTCTCAAAACCACAAAATAAAGTACGATGTGTTTCACTGCCTTCCAGGAAGGTTCTGCAAAAGAAATAATCCTCAAAGGAATGTCTGAAAATCCAACAGCGGAAAATTGCTTTCTTTAATTCAGTGTGAAAAAAGGAGAGATTTTTTATATACATTTTTTTTTTCATTTTTATTTCAGGGACGTTTTTCAAGTACAGCTACAAATTGACAGTTTTTTTTCTTTACCCTTACAGGTCTCTGTTTATTCATTGTAATTTACATTGCCGTTCAGAAATTTAATGTAATTGTTCTGGGTCAGTACTAACCTATTAAAGCCTCAATCATTTCAACCATAGTTATATTAATAGATGTTTTATATAACTTAGTGGACTCCTAAGAGTAGAGTGAATTTGAAATTCAAACAACCTTGAAAATAACAGGCTGTTTCCATTAATATACAGGCTGTAAGTTTAAAAAACATGATGGGATTGATAGTAATCATTTCAACCAAATTTATATTAATGAATATCTTATATAACTTAGGGGACTCCTAATAGTAAAGTGAATTTGAAATCCAAAGAACCTTGAAAATATCAAACTGTTTTCATTAATGTACGGACTGTAAGTTTAAACATGATAGGAAGTCTTTTATAAAAATAAAAATTTCGAGATAGCAGATTTATTTGCTTTCTTACATAAGCACAGTACTATAAAGTGAAGTTTAATTATAAAGTATTTCAAACAGTATTTGTTCTGATTTCAGTTTATGCTTCTGCCGAAAAAGTGAACTCATATGCGAGTCTTGAAAAGTTATAAAATGTCTATCGTAATGATAAAATTATAGGTTGTTTTTGTTGTCGTGTGCCAAAAGGTCAAACTAAGCACGATTCTCGTAATAAGGAAAAGGGATGCGCCTTTCGTTTTAACGAGTACCTCGAGAGCGAGAGTAAGACTTCTTCCTCAAGTGGGTCCTCATAATTTTGAAGCAGGAAACAAGCAGAAGACCCTAGGATTGGCCTTCCACCCCAAAAGGTATTGATTAAAAACTTAGGACAGTGTGACCACGAACATATTTTACGTGCCCCAGTCACCTTTAACGAACACAGAGGATCTCAAGCCGGCACGAACAAGAGCATTGTCTTTGCCGACTGAGCTACCGCAGCTCAAAATTATAGTAAATAATAGTTAATTAAAAAGTTGGAGAGTTGTTTATAGCGTCTCCATGTACCTTCATTAAAAAGAAAAATTCTCTCCAAGAAGCTATATTCTACAAACGGTTTTTTAACTGCCCTCCAATAAGGACGTTAAGCGTTTATGAATTAGTTTAATTTGGTATGGTTTGGAATCCTACGATCTACTATTCTGCTACAGGAGGGATAATGAGACCAGCACCTATTTTTTAAAGTTGATTCCAAATGATTACGAACATCCATTTCAATAGTGAGATTCGATACCACAGACTCTGGTACCATACAGCAGAGCATCACTCATTTGTTCATCGTACGCCTTTAAATATTAAATCAGAAGATTTATACACAAATATTAGAGTAGATTAAATAGGTCCGGTCATTAGACGTAACGGGATAATATAGATTCCATATAATTCTTATTTTTCTGTCCTAGGATATCAAAATTTTACTCGGAAGTACTCTCATATAACGGTTTATTCTTCATAAATCAAAAAAGAATCAAACCTAATAGAAAATCATGAAAATTATTTTTCTAGTTTGACAATTTACTCGGCCGGTAAAATTCTGATGCTAAAATATATAAGTTCGTTCCTTTTAAATATAGGTAAAAATTTATAAGAAATTTATAAGAAAAGTCTTAAACTTCGGTTAATTGAACGTGTAATAATGCCCACAAAAATTTAGCTATGTTGGTATTAGCAGGTAAGTACAACTTTATTTTAAATTTAGTTCCACATTTCGTCTATAAGTCTCCCTGTTCTTAAACTTGCATCTGTCAACAACATTAAAGAAATTATTACTCAAGCTGTTCCAGACTTATGATTCATAGCTTATTTTTTAAACTAGTATGCCACTAGCACTTGATATGTAAACAATTTTAACAACATACCCTATCAAAATGTCATTTCTTCTATCCTTGAAGAACTGTATCATAAAAGTAAATTGTAATTACAGAAATAAAGTCATTATAATCGAACCCATGTCATTAGTACCCGTTATTTGACCTATTACACCATTTCTGTACTCGCGTTAACATTACTTTTTCACACCGACAATAGCAAGTGTTTCTCAACTTGAAAGATATGAATATTTAATAAGTTCTAAAACCTCAAGGACGCGTCACTATAAACCATTTTGTCAAGGATAACATCAACGTACTTTCCATGCCATGTAATCAGTTACGTCGGTTTTGGATCTACTCTTTGGGCATTAAAAAGTTACACAATGACTAACGCTGTCGCTATTTGAGTTCAGGGATTATGCTTTATTTAAATCCGGAATTATCTTAAAACTATATGAATATATGATTGCATTAGTGTGCTTGCTTGAATTACTTATTTTAAAATTTATTTTCCTAGACACGAATATCCAGTTGAGAAGAGTATCCTAAAGTGCAAGAATAATAAATAAAAATGTCTTATTCTAAATCAAGTTTTAGGGACTAATTTCAATGAAAGCTTTTATTTTCTAATTATTTCATTTATTATATAAATCAGTTTTCCGTGTACTTACATTTATGCCTGTAGTTTGATAAATCTATGTTTTGACCGTTAAATTACTGGTATTATACGATATTCCATTAAAAATTTTGTATGCTTACATTGAAACCTGCAGTTTAGAAGACCTTTGTATAGTGTATCAATCTACTAATATTATACGATATTCCATATCAAAATTATCCATATTCTTACATTAATACCTGTTGTTTTATAGATCTTAGTATACATAGTCTACCGAGTTACAGGTATTCTGCAATATTTCAACACAAAATTTGGTTTTACAAATTTTATTTGACTTATTTTCTATTTTAAAAAATGTTTCCATTGGTTAAATAAAGAAAATAAAGCAGAATATTTATGCATATAAATCTAATATAGCCAGACAGTGAAGGAAACATAGACTATATTAGAATAAATGATTATATAATTAACTAAACGAGCCAACAGATAAACCAGATCAACATTTGAAGAAACAAAATATATTATTTCTTGGTAATATATGTCTTAAACGTATATGAACTATTTATCTGCTTTGATCCCTGTTCTTTATACCTTCTGGTTGGTATTTTACAACTGAACTATCCCTATGATATATTGAAGAATTTTGCACAACTTTGAGAGTACTACTTTACAATATTTCAGTAAACACTTAAACTATTTATCTGGGTAAGGTTCTAAATCACACGTTATGGTCCATAGAACAAAGAATATGATTTGTAACTGTGATATCCACCTGTGATGACCTAATTGTATAAATTCTTATGCCTACCAATGAAAATAAAATATATAACGAAAAGTAAACTTTAGCCTTAATAAATAAAGTGTAAGCATACATTTACCAAAAGATCTGATCATATCTGAAAAGTAATAAAGCATCTCTCCCGAAAATAAATAGGACAAATACTTTTCTTTTATAACTTAGCAACGAAAATAACAATTTGTCACAACGTCACGAACTACTACAATGGCCTTCCCATTCATTTTCAGGTTTACAACAGCCAATAGACAAAGAATAAACTGCCTTTCTTTTTGAAACTAAAGCCAGAATTGTCATAAATTAAGATTTGCCCTACTGCGTGAAATCGCCTTATTGTAAAATGATATACAAAAAATGTCTCAATCTTTGTAAAAAAAGCACTAATAAAATAAAAAAACAACTATTTATTTATTTAAATCGCATAAATACAACAGTAAAAGAAAAATGTTCCTTAACTTTGATGGCTTTTATGTGTAAATATTGCAATGTCATGTAAGACATAGAAACTTAAAATAAAATATATGCGTCATAATTTAAACTATATTTCATTTGAAATTTAATAATTTTACTTCGATTCAGGATATTTCTAGAACATTTCCAAAGTTTAAATGGTGATGCAAAATTCTGAGGTCAGCCCTTATGCATAAAGAACATTTATTTGCATTCGATCACCTGGCTAATAATTTAATTGATTTTCACATATATATAAAATAGAAATTAATTTTGCTATCTAAAGAAGGAAGAGAAGTTAAGCAACGGTATATTTTAATTTTTGACTTTTCCCATCTGGTGATCGATTGAATTAAAATTCTCAGTCAAAAGCATAGAAAAGTACCGGATTCTATCTTTATGAGTGAATTTCGTTTGCATTTGATATTAGACAGAAACAGAAAAATCTACTGTCATCAAGTTCATTGACTAATATAAGTTAAAATTGTTACGATTACATATTAAATGAATTAGAAGAATTCGGTATGATTTACATGAAGTGTAACTGCAGTTTCCGTAATCCAGGTGACATCACTTCAGGCAAAGTTCTGAAGTCATAAGATACGGTATCTCTAAAAGTAAACCCCATGAAATAGTCATTAAAAGGTAATGTAAATTTATCCTGCTGAAATATTAGTTATCTTTAGATGCATCAAAACCTCAATTTCATTCACCTCTTTTTCATAATTATGTATTAGCTTATGTAATTTTGCATTATCTGTTGCGTATGAATTTCTAAATAAATCACCAATGCATGAAAGTTAAACTATAAATGGCTCTGCTACTTCCGCTTAACTGTGCAAATTTGGTCATAATAATTCAGATATTGAAATTACATACCTACATAATAGAACCTAAATTCCTGATACTATTCAACCAGTTTTATGAAAGTGCTAATCGTCAATTTTTTCTACTTCGAAAATTTTTCAGTGGTGATATTTAGTCCTTTGGTATTAACCCGAAAAAGATCATTTTAAGTTTATACAGTTTCTCTGTGTTCTTTGAAAAGACATGTTAGTAGATTTTTTTCGTTCCTAAATTTCAAAATGTGAAAATGCGTATTTTTCTTGGATAAATTAACCGGTCATTTGTTAAAAATTTTACTATGTCTTTAATTTATCCTTTAGCATGATCTTCAATTAAACACTTGTAAAACTAACGATCTAAGAAATTTTTTATTCGCCTGTTATTGTAACTGCCTGGCATAAAAAAAATCTAAGTATTGTATGTAATCTTTATAATCAGCAGTGCTTTATTTATTACGACAAATAAATCATAAGTGGGCAAAATAATCACAGCTAAACGCACGGCACCTTAATATGGATATTTTGATATAAAAATCTTCAGTTATTAAACTGAGTCCGAGGTTTTCTTATTTTATAACAAATTTTAAACGGTAATCAGTGACAAAGTATTGTCTATGTCTTATAATTAGCACATACACGTTGTTTTCCAAATAAATTCATTTTTATGTTTCAAACAATTTATTCTTTAAGGAGAGCTTTGGACGTTGCTATGAATTTATCTGATTTATTAATTTACAATTATGAAACTTTGCACATACACATTATAAGATAATAAGTGAATCACTTAAAAATTTCTTTAAAAATAAGATAATTGCTTCTAAAAAAAGCAATTATTTTAACTTTTTCGTTAATTTTTAAAATGTTCCTTACGTTTCATCTATAACTTTTTCTCTTATTTTGTTTTCTTATTACTTTAAATTACGCTTTCAAATTATTGAAATATTTTTTTACCAACTGATTGAATAATTAATTTATAAGACATGTTTGTATATCTGTATGTTAAGGTTTCAGAAAAAAAAATAATTTTTCTAAATACAAATATGAATTATTAATTTACAGTTATGAAACTTTACTCGTGCACTATATAAGATAATAAATGAATCATTTAAAAAATTCTTTAAAAATATGATAATTGTTTCCAAAAAAAGCAATTATTTGAACTTTTTTGTTAATTTTTAAAAAGTTCCTTACGTTTTAACTATAACTTTTTTTTCTTATTTTACTTTCTTATTATTTTAAATTACTCTTTCAAATTATTAAAGTATTTTTTACCAACTGACTGAATAATTAATTCATAAGAAATGTTTGAATAGCTGTATGTTAAGTTTTCACAAAAAAAATTGAATTTTTCTAAATAGAAATAATTTAAATTAATGATGTAAATGAAGTGTAAGCTTAAAAAGTAGTATGCAGATTTATTCTTATCTATATTAAGAATTTTCAATAAAACATGTAAAGGAACTTATGAAAAATTACATTGGACCATTTTAAAAAATAACAGAACATTTCTAAAAGCAGATTTCTTTATAAATTTTCTTATTTTTGAACTATAATTTTAGCATCATTAAATTACTTTTACTTTATGTATGTAAAATATTTCAATCAACTCAAGTTAATAATTTACAACAACGCTTTGAAAATTCAGCCATTCCTTTAAACAGATATACAGTACAGGGCTGTCACGGACTCACTTTTCTCAATTTCCCTCACTTTTAAAAGTGCTCCCTATTTTTCAGTATGTTCTGAAAATGCTTACTATCCTCACTTATTTTGATATTTTCTTATATTTTTCCCCTAGAAAGTACATCTACGTACTTTCAGCATTTCATCCGATTTTTTATGATTTGGGAAAACATCCCTTATTATAAAAAATGTCGAGAGAAATCTTTCCATTAATATTCAAATGAAGTTGAACTGTCATTCATGATCCAGCCACTCCCCCCAAACTAAAATTCTTCACACTGTTACCGTAAAAATTCTTGACGTCAAAAGACTAAAAAGGACCAAAGAAAAAAATTACTTATTTTATTTCTAATTTCTTAAATTCATGCAATTTGTAATATTCTCAACTCTTTAATTCTTCAATTTCTCTTTTTGATTCTTATATTTATATTATATAAATATTATACAACTGTTTAAGACCACCTACCACCTATCTTAAATGACTGGCATTTAAAAATTTATTGTGTTGCAATTTATAGAAGGACACTCAGTAAGTAATTGATATCTTCAAAAGTGGATTCGGCCTTCGGCCTAGGTACCCCGAAAAACCTCTATAATGTTGGAATTGGGCTGCAGTCTGATCGTGATTGTTTACTATGTAGTGAATTATCTGTTTTCTATATTCATGGTAGATGAGTTGCCCATTATAATTTTCCCCAATCAAATATAAAATTGAAAGAATAAAATTTTAGAACACTTTAATGAATCAAGACTTAAAAAAATTACACCGACCCATCATCGAGCCTAGCAATTCATGAACATTCAACTTCTCAATTTTAACGGATTCTACGAGAGTAGTAGAAGTAGTAGTTCTTTTTAGTGTAGTAGAAGTAGTCGTTAGTGACAGTGTAAGGGAAGCAGTAATTATTTACAACCATCTTCCACTATCTTCTCTTGCTTCATTTAGCCATTTAAAAAAATGCTATTTTTTTTAATTATGTGTGTTTTATTTTTAAAAAATTTAGTAAAATATTAGGTAATTTGCAAGTTATTTTTAGCTTTCCTAATTTATACCTCACCATTGCCTGTTTAAACGGGCGAGAAAAAAATGTACTTTTTTTAATAAAAAAATAATGTAGGAGGGAAATGAGAACAACTATCCTTTATGGTACCATCTCCTCTATTTTTTATGTTTTAAAGCTCACTTTTCACTAACTATTGATTTCCGAAAATTTATTTAGTTCATTTTTCCATCAATATTGATATTAGAAAATTCGCTATTCTCATTTTTTTTAAACTATAGACTTTGTGACAGCTCTGAAAGTAAGTATAAATAATTAGTCAATTCTCATCATAAATTTAGATTTCATTTCACTATCACTTCATTACAGATTAGTTTTAATCAGTAGTATCCATTATCGTCAAAAGACCTTGCTCTTTAGAAAAACTATGAATAAATCGACAAAGGCGTTTGCAAATTTATTTTCAAGGTAGAATACATACGCCTTGATCTTGAATATAGCGAACAAGTGAGAGTTGAACGTTTATTCCAGATTGTATTTCTGTCAAATAATAAAGAAATATCCTTGGAAAAGTCTGAATCAATTACATCTGGTACAACTACACACATAATATCGTGTGTGACTTCTAGATCAAATAATTTAAATGATTTCAATATGTTTTTCAATTAATTAATTTGTAATATTAGACTGCTATGAAAATTGTTTTCTCTAATTTTTACTAATGCATTCGTTTTAAAATTCATATTTATTACAATCTGTAAACATATCGTTTTGCTGTGACTTACTTGATCAAATACTTTAAGTAGTTTTCAATATTTCTGTCTTTTAATTAATGTATAATTTATGAAAGTTGGTAAAGCTGTTTTCTCTGATTTTCACTAATGCAATTATTTTAAAATTCTAATTGGATACAAGTACAACCTGTACACATATCATTTGTGACTTACATGCTCATATATTTTAAGCGATTTTTAATATTTCTCTTATTTAATTAATTTGTAACGTATAATAGATATCAAAATTTTTTTATCTAATAACTCAATTAACTAAATTTTTTTACAATAGGATTTGTTTAAATTAATATATAGAGCCTCTTTATTCAACTTGTTTTGTATGAATCAGTTCGGATGTATCAAAACTCCGAATTTTATAATAAATAATCTACCATAATGGCAGAAATATTACAATAAGGTTTTGTTACAACTATTCTACAGCTAAAATTAAAACATTAAACTATAAATATCTTCAATTTAATTTTACTTCTTTATGCAGTTTAATGGCAATAGAAAAAAATAGATCTTTTTATACGAAAATATAATAATTTCGGACTTTTTTAAATGTTATTAACCCTTTAATAGTTGTATCTACTTGTCATTCGGGAAGATAATTCGAACGAAGCTTGCTTTCCGGTATCTCCCACCAGCTATACGTTTGCCATAAATAGGAATCAAAATTCCAATTTTTATTGCATCAGTATAATTTTATTATAATAACACTGTAAAAATTGCAAATAAGGATGTAATACAATTTTACCAAATATATCCCATGAAAAAATATTATTAATTTTTTTAGGATAAGCATCTCAGCTATTACTATGATGTTAAATAAAATTTTTAAATCATTTGCAGATAATGCTGCACATTATTTGTAACATATATAATTTTTCTTTGTCAAATATCCTATATATTTCTTATATTTCTACATTAAAACTTTATTTCTTAACTAAGTAAGATGTACTATAAAAGCTAGATGTAAGATAGAAAAAGTTAAGTTAATAAAAACTTTATATCTTTTAAAAAGCTTTAAATTTGAAGGAACTTATAGTGCTTTTTATAGCAGTTGATTTAGAATTTTATAAACATTAAAAAGAATAAATAACAAAATTTGGTGATTTTAAACTAAATTGTGGGACTTTTAATAAGTTAATACTATAATTAGTGGGGTGAAAAGCTAAAAAATAATTTCGATGCCAATATTTAAATTGTTGGATTTCTACCATTGGATGTATATTTAAATAGAAAAAATATGATATTTTATTTGTAAAAGATTCTAAAAAATGAACTTCAATGTTATAAAACTAAATTATTTCAAAATTTTTAATATAAAAAAAATGTCTAGCATCTTAAATTTTATCTTTGGTAAATAAATAATGTGTTTTAATGACCTGAAATATTTCTGAATATAAAAATGGGATACTGTTTGAATAGAAATTGTACATAAGATTTTACAATTAATTG
>CM063498.1:114715714-114820714 GCA_032207245.1 Pardosa pseudoannulata
ATTTCGGTACTTTCTATAGAACCGTTTCAGTAAGATTTTGATGTGAATTCATTAGATGGGAACTTTGTGGAATCAGTACTAAGTAGAATTTTATTAAGGTTTAAGTCATAACGTTAAGTGTTCCTAGGTGCCACACACTCTAATATATCTACGTCTACGAAATCTATTATAAATAATTTTTGTTTTATTAATCCAGATAATTACATTTATGTGTATTTAGCGAATGCATTTTAGTTAATTTATTATACTTTCTGTAATTTCTGTACAAGGAGAATTTTATGCGAATTCATTGAATGGAAAATTTTTTGGAAGCTGTATTAAGAAATTGTTTTCTTTATTTCACATTGAAAGAAATATTGAGTAATAATTACCACCACATTGACCGAATATATATATATTCTTGTTTAATTCATTACTCCATTTAATTGTAAAATAAGAACCGATGGAGTTTTATTGAGGTGTAAGTCATAAGATTTAAGTAAACAGAAATCTACTAAAAATAAAATATGGAACTGGCATTATTTCAGCTGTATTAAAATACTCCGAAGATATTTATATATTTAATGAATGTAATGTAGTGAACTTTTGATACGTTCTATAGCACCTTTTTCAATAAGAATTTTATGTGAGTTTTATAGGAGCAGTATTAATTGGTTTTTTTATTTCCCATTTAGAGAAATATTGTAGAAATAAATACCACTACATTGATGGAATATACATTCCGGTTTACATTATTACTCATTTTAAATATAAAATAAGAACTGGCGTAATTTTATCAAGGTTTAAGTCATAAAAAAGCCCAGAGGCGATGGGGTAGCCATTCGAGCTCCCTCGACACTGGTAGTTCAGTCGGCAAAAGCAACGCTCTCGTAACCGGAGGGTTGCGAGCTCGGAGCTCGAACCGGCCTAAGATCCGCCGTTTTCATTAACCCTTTGACAGTTTCAATTTTTTCAACAATTTGGTCAAAAAAATGTCACATTTTTTTGTTCATTTTACATTTTTAAGTAAAGATATGTTATTAAAATTAACATTTCTAATATTTTTCTTTCTATTTTTTCTTCTTTTTTTCTTTCTATGAAAGCATCATAGAACTGAAGTTTACCTTCAGTCTCATCGATATCCAAGTTAATTTTTGGAATTCCAGTGAAAGCAAATCTAGGAGGTGGAACCGAAGGATTATCACAATTAATTTCAAAAAATTGTCTTGCTTGACTGATTCCATCTGTACTACTATCAGAGTCACTACTATCCAGGTCATGTAGTAAACTTTCGCTACTATCATTTACAGATAATTCAGTTTCTGATTCCGAGTCACAGTTCGAATCACAAGAAATTAGCTCCATACGCTCTGAATTATCCATTATTTAAAAGTAATAATATGTTATTCAACTCTTACATCAATAAAATTATCAGGCGGTTAGTAAAATATAACCAGAAAGCTATACACTGAAAGAAAACAATTCGTCTTCTGATACAAAACATGCGAAAAACCCGCACTTTTGAACCAATCAGAGTAGAAAATACAATAAACTGCAAACTATCATTTACTGGACATCTATACGAATCTATACGAATAATTTGTTACTAAAATTGGAAAAAATACGGCCGAAACAGTGCAAGCGAGATAGAAATCAGAATGCCCGTACGCCGTAAGGGCAAATCAGTAAAGGCCCGAAAGCTGTGCCCGTACGGCGTACGGGCTAAACAGGGAAGGGGTTAAAGGTGACTGAGGCACGTAAATATGTTTGTTGTCTCATTGTCCTCTAAGCTCTCAATCAATACCTCTGAGGGTGGCAAGCCAAGCCTATGGATCTTCTGCTTGGTCCCTGCTTCAAAATTACGAGGACACACTTGAGCAAGAAGTCATACTTTCACCCTTGAGGTGCTCGTTAAAACGAAAGGCGCACTTTTTTTGCCTTAACACGAGTAGCATATGACTCAGTCGTACTTGGTTTGATAAGTGGCATAAGACAACAACGACACGGGTCTGAGATTCAATCCCCGGGCTGGGCAAGGTTAACTCAGACTTTCATCCCTTCAGTGAGTAGATGAACTGAGGACCAAGTACGCTTGGGAACTAAACACTGGGGTTCCGCATAAGATTGACCACCTAACCAGAACATAAGGGACCTGGATTACTTTGCACCCCAGGGCCCTCAGTCTCGGAAACGGAGATCGGCACCGTAGGCCCTGCCCCCCCTAGGAACTGTTGAGACGAGGAGTTTAGTTTTTTTTTATTATTATTATTTTAGTCATAAAAATAAGTGAACAAATCCCAGTAAAAATTTAATACTAAATTTATATAGTTTCTTTTGTAAATTATTCTGAAGAAATATTCATGTGTGTTTTTGTTTTATTGAATTATTCCGAAGAAACATATTTGTATGTATTTATCGAATGTCTTTTAGATACATTTTGGTGATTTCTATAGTACCTTTTCAGTAAGAATCTCGTTTATATTTATGAAGCGGGAAATTTTTAGAGGACGCATTAAAGGACTGTTTACTTAGTTTCGTATTTCGAAAAATATTGCTTAAGTGATACAACCTTAATGACGAAATATTTAAGCCCGTTTAAGTGATTAGTCTCTTTAATACGACATAAAGGCTAATATAATGTTATCACAGTTTAAATCACAACATTCAGTGAAGAGAAAGATAGTATAGTAGAATGCAGAATTTGCATAATTTTTGTTTCATTGATGTATTATTCCAGAGAAATTTATTTATGTATGTTTAGCAAATGTATTTTAGTGAACTTTCAGTACTTTTTATTGCACCATTTCTGAAAGAATTTGGTGTAAGCTCATTAGGTTGGTTGGTTGGTTGATTGAAGTTTAATGGCGCTAAATCCTCTAGGGACAAACTGCGCCAAACAAGATGTGACAAGAAACTAAAGACGAAAATTAGATTAAAAAATTTTTTTGACAAAATATAAAATGAAAGGTTCTAAAACTGATTAAAAAAACAAAAATATAACATTCAACAGAGAACACTAATAATAATTGAGTTATATACAGATTAACAAGAATTGAAAAATAAGTGAAGATTTAGGAATTCAAGTTATATATAAAAAAAATCGAAAATTGAAAGATTAAAAATTGAATGTTAGAAAATTGAATAAAAAACAAAAATCATATTTCAGTACAAAAGCCAGTTCGACGAAGAAAGTTAAGATTCGGCGATGGATTACCAAAAAATTTTATATACATGGATTTTAAACAAACACAAGAGGTTAAAATATGTGCGACTGTGTAAGGAGTCTTGCAATACGCACACTGTGGAGGAGCTTTATAATGTAATATAATGAATGTAAGCTCATTAGGTAAAAATATTTTAGAATCAGAATTAAAAAATTATCTTTTTACATCGCATTTCTAGAGGTATCGCGTAACAGATACCATCGCAATGACGAAATATTTGAGCTTGCTTGCGACATTGATCATTTTAATTGTAAAATAAGAACAGGTGGAATGGTATCAAGGTTTAATTCATTTGATTTGGCAACACAAAGCTGTTAAAAGTAGAATATGCAATTTGTATATCTTCTGTTTTATTTAATTATTCCAGATAACTATATTAATTCAGCAAATGTATTTTTTCATATTTTTAATAATATCAGTAGTTTGCTTTTTATTTCCCTGAATTCTGTACAAAATGTTTCTTTCTTCTAGATCCCTAACTTTAATTTCTTATAATTATATGCTTCTGAAAATTAGAGTACATTTGCATCTTATAAATTCTACATTTAATCTTGTTAAACAGTTAGTGTTCATTATACATATTTAAACATTTTTTTTCGAAAATGTATTTTTAATTTTATCTATACACAGACAGAACTTATATGGTCTATCAGGGATTCCTAACCTTTTTTTCTGCATCGACATTTAAAAAAAAATATTTTCTTCTTCAAACCCTTAATTTTATTTATTTATTTACGTTAGTGTTCATTTTACATATTTAAATGTTTTTTGCTTTTTTCAAAATGTATTTTTCATTTTTCCATACACAGACAGAAGTTATATAATGTATCAGGGATTCCTAACCTTTTTTTTCTGCATCGGCATTTTAAAAAAATGTTTTCTTCATCAAACCCTTGCATTTTATTTATTTATTTATGTTATTGTTCATTTTACATATTTAAACATTTTTTTGCTTTTTCGAAAATGTATTTTTCATTTTTCTGAACACAGACAGAAGTTATATGGTCTATCAGGGATTCCTAACCTTTTTTTCTGCATCGACATTTAAAAAAAGTGTTTTCTGCATCAAATCCTTACATTTTATTTATTTATTTATGTTAGTGTTCAATTTACATATTTAAACATTTTTTGCTTTTTTGAAAATGTGTTTTTCATTTTTCCGTACACAGACAGAAGTTATATAGTTTATCAGGGATTCCTAACCTTTATTTCTGCATCGACATTTGAAAAAAGTGTTTTCTGCATCAAATCCTTACATTTTATTTATTTATTTATGTTAGTGTTCATTTTACATATTTAAACATTTTTTGCTTTTTTGAAAATGTGTTTTTAATTTTTCCGTACACAGACAGAAGTTATATAGTTTATCAGGGATTCCTAACCTTTTTTCTGCATCGACATTTTAAAAAAATGTTTTCTTCATTAAACCCTTACATTTTATTTATTTGTTTTTGCGAAATATATTACAAATATGTAAGTTATAAACCAATTTTTCATATCAAATAGAAATGATTATCATTTTTATTCTGCAATCCAAAATTAATACAAGCAATATATTTTATTATATAGCGTGTAAAATGAGCCTTAAATTTTTTTCAATTTCTTAACATTTGCTATTTATTTACTTTATTAAATTTATTTATTTAATGAAAATATTTCATGCCTTTAAAGTTTTAACGTACAAGACAAAACGCATATTTTATTTCAATTGAATATTGATAAAAAAAAAACCTGACTTATTAATAACCTAAACTTATTAATAATAAAAATGCTATTTTTAATAAGTTTAGTTTCTAATACACCTATTTCAAAATTTATTTTACGACTTTTTTATATGGTGTATATTTTTGTTATTAAAATAAAATACACTACTTGAATGAAATAGAAAGGCAAATAATTTGTATGATTAATCACTCACCATAAATGGTCTCACACAAGGAGAAAACTACTAATACATAAATGATATAATTAATCTTCAAAGAGTAAGTGCTGATGTGTCAAACATGTTAATTTTTTAAAATTTGAAATGTTATTTAAAAATTAGCATATAGCCCGTCATATGACAGGATCAGTAAAATTTTCAAATTTCCAAAACTGTAAAGTACCCTATGAGGCAGGAAATAAATGGTTTGTTTTTCGGCGGAGAATTATCTATCAACAAAAAATAATCGATGATTGCATTTAAAATTTATTTTTTATCATTTATGTACTTAATCTATTATTTAAGCCAAATATGAAAGAAAAGTATTTACGTAATTGCTAAGTTCAGTGATAAAGCGTATGAAAATAATGCAGACCATATTTAAATAATTTAAAATAAGAAATGATTAAATGAGATGGTTAAAGGAATGACTTCATAATGCTAGGAAAAAAATGATGTTTTTACCTATTTATTATGGGATAAATTGATAAATAAAATCGCCTGCTCTTAACCGGGGAAAATAGAGCTTGAAATAATGGCATTAAATGCTAGAAAAGGGGGAAGGGATGAATTTCGAACGTTGATAACCCTAACTCATCAAGAATCTAATATGGATGTCTCTATCCATTCCAGGTACAAGCGCTTCATAAATTTGAGGACAGGCTGAAATATAACTTATGCTATTATTATATTAGGGATCTTTTAAAAATTAATTCTAAATGTATCATCACACGTTAACCGGAATGCGCTGAAAATAACGAATTCGGTTTAAGATTACTGTTTCCAATGAAGATTGCACGGATTTCTACAGAAAAAGTTTCAACCGATTTTTTCTAGTTTAGAATGTTTAGGCTTTTAATCAATTAAAATTTTTGTGTTGTCTAACCCCATTTTTCCTCAAGGAAAAGAATCGTAAAATGACAACGTGTATAGGTTAACGTGTAATAAGTCCTTAAAAGGATCAGTACGTTTTATTTTATGATGTATTGAAAAGAAACTATTATATTAGAAATTTTTAATCTCGAAAGATACTTTCTATAGTACCATTTCGGTAAGAATTTTATGCCAGTCGATTTGGTAGAAAATGTCTTGAAGTGGTGTTAAGAAATTATTTTCTTTGTATCGAATTTCGAGAAATATCGCGTAACAGATACTGCAGTGACGAAATATTTAAGACACCGATTATTTTAATTGTAAAACAAGAACCAGTGGAATGGCATCAAGATTCAAGTCGTTAGATCAGGTGAACAGAAAGAATAGCAATTTATATCTTTTTTGCTTTGTTTAATTATTCCAAATAAATGTATTAATCCAGCGATATCCCTTTAAAACACCATCACAATTCACTTTAGTAAGAGTGTTCAGTCTCCCAAATACTCTTGTTTTCCAGGGGGAATTAGTTATCCTACTATTATTCTTATTAATAAAAAAGTATTTTACTTTATTAATAATACTATTTTAACTAGTGCAAAAATGTAACATTTTTTTAAAAATGCAAAACAGAAAAGAGAAAAGAAATAGCAAAACTATATATTCTTCTGTACCTCTGACATGTTTTCAGTTACTTGAACCCATTTTTTTACAAGGAAATGGCATTTACATATTGTCTTCATAATTTTTTAAGTGGCCTAAGTTTAAAAGAAATATGTAACTGAAGTACAAAAATTTACATTTTGGAAAAGAAATGTTATTCCTTCAAATATAAAAATTATAAAAATAAAGATACAAGAGTTTTGTATTTGGACAGATTGTAATAACTATTTTACGGTTCGCTAACTTTCAATTCTTATGAAAAATAAATATACGATTTAATTTGGTTCTAATATTAAATAAATTTAGTTTCACCACAATTCGTTTGAATGAAAACGGTTTGAAACCGAACAAATAAGGTGCGGCATAACAGTGCCAAATTTCGTGGGTTAAAGTCCCACTTCAAACATAGCTGTCCGTTTCCGGTCGGAACTAGTGTTAAACAGTTGATCCGATATAAATATTGACTTCATAACTCTTTTTCAAGTGGCCTGAGTGAAAAGAAACATCTGCCTGAAGTGCAAAAAGTAATTAGGAAAAGAAATATTACTTCCTTAGAGATAAAAATTTTAAAAATAAAGATACAAGCGATGTGTATTTGAACAGATTGTAATAAATATTTTACGGGTCGCTAACTTTTCATTCTTATGAAAAATAAATAGGTGATCTAATTCGGATCTAATATTAAATGCCTTTAATTTCACCTCATTTCATTTGAATGAAAACAGTTTGAAACCGAACAAATAAGCCGCGGTATGTTAGTACAGAATTTCGTGGGTTAGTGTCCCGCTTCAAACATACTTGTTCGTAGCTGGTCGGAATTAGTTTTAAGCAGTTGATCCCATTTAAATGTTGTCTTCATGACTTTTTTAACTGGCCTGTGTTAAAATAAATATATACCTGAAGTGCAAAAAGTCATCTTCAGTAAAATAAATATTACTTCCTCAGGTATAAAAATTTTAGAAATAAAGATAAAAGAGTTGTGTATTTTGACAGATAGTAATAAATACTTTATGATTCGCTAAAATTTTCATTCTTATGAAAAATAAATAGGTGATGTAATTTGGATCTAATATTAAATGCATTTAATTTGACCTCATTTCATTTGAATGAAAACAGTTTGAAACCGAAGAAATAAGGCGCGGTATGTTAGTACAGAATTTCGTGGGTTTCGTAGCTGGTCGGAATTAGTTTTAAGCAGTTGATCCCATTTAAATATTGTCTTCATAACTTTTTTTTAAGTGGCTTGAGTCAAAAGAAACATCTATTTGAAGTGCAAAAAGTTATATTTAGGAAAAGAAATATTACTTCCTTACAGATTAAAATTTACAAAATAAAGATACAAGAGTTGTGTATTTGGACAGATTGTAATAAATATTTTACTATTCGCTAACTTTTCATTCTTATGAAATATAAATATGCGATCTAATTTGGATCTGATATTAAATACGTTTACTTTCACCACATTTCATTTGAATGAAAAAAGTTTGAAACCGAACAAATAAGGATCGGTATGTTAGTATAGAATTTCGTGGGTTAGTGTCCCGCTTCAAACATATTTGTTCCTAGCTGGTCGGAATTAGTTTTAAGCAGTTGATCCCATTTAAATATTGTCTTCATAACTTTTTTTTAAGTGACTTGAGTGAAAAGAAACATCTATCTGAAGTGAAAAAAGTTATCTTTAGGTAAAGAAATATTACTTCCTTAGGTAGTAAATATTTTTTTTTAAATAAAGATACAAGACTTGTGTATTTGGACAGATTGTAATAAATATTTTATGGTTTACTAACTTTTCATTCTTATGAAAAATAAATATACGATCTAATTTGGATCTAAAATTAAATACTTTTAATTTCACCACATTTGAATGAAAATGGTTTGAAACCAAACAAATAAAGCGCGGCATAATAGTGCAAAATTCCGTGGTAACCCACGGAATTTTAGAGTCCCGCTTCAAACATACTTGTGAGTAGCCGGTCGGAATTAGTTTTAAGCAATTGATCCCATTTAAATATTGTCTTCATAACTTTTTTTTAAGTGACTTGAGTGAAAAGAAACATCTACCTGAAGTGAAAAAGGTTATCTTTAGGAAAAGAAATATTACTTCCTTAGAGATAAAAATTTAAAAAATAAAGACACAAAAGTTGTGTATTTGGACAAATTGCTATAAATATTTTATGGTTCTCTAACTTTTCATTCTTATGAAAAATAAATATGCGATGTAATTTGGTTCTAATATTACATAAATTTAGTTTCACCACATTTCATTTGAATAAAAACAGTTTGAAACCAAAAAAATAAGGCGCGGTATTTTAGTACAGAATTTCGTGGGTTAGTGTCCCGCTTCAAACATACTTGTCCGTAGCCGGTCGGAATGAGTTTTAAGCAGTTGATCCCATTTAAATATTGTCTTCATATTTTTGTTTAAGTGTTCTAAGTAAAAAGAATCATCTACCTGAAGTGAAAAAAGTTATCTTCAGAAACAGAAACATTACTTCCTTAGAGATAAAAATTTAAAAAATAAAGATACAAGAGATGTGTATTTGGACAAATTGTTATAAATGTTTTATGGTTCGCTAACTTTTCATTCTTATGAAAAATAAATATACAATTTAATTTGGATCTAACATTAAATACATTTAATTTCCCCACATTTGAATGAAAACAGTTTGAAACCGAACAAATAAGGTACGGCATAATAGTGCAAAATTTCTTGGTCCCGCTTCAAACATACTTGTTCATAGTTGGTCAGAATTAGTTTTAAGCAGTTAATCCAATTTAAATATTGTCTTCATATTTTTTTAAGTGGCCTGAGTTAAAATAAATATGTACCTGAAGTGCAAAAAGTCATCTTCAGTAAAAGAAATATTACTTCCTGAGGTATAAAATTTTTAAAGATAAAAATACAAGAGTTGTTTATTTGGACAGATTGTAATAAATATTTTATGGTTCACTAACATTTCATTCTTATGAAAAATAAATATACGATCTAATTTGGATCTAACATTAAATATATTTCATTTCACCACATTTGAATGAAAACTGTTTGAAACCAAACAAATAAGGCGCGGCATATGCACTATATGCATTTTGCACTATTATATGCAAAATTTCGTGGATTAGAGTCCCGCTTACAAACATAGTTGTCCGTAACCGGTCGGAATTAGTTTTAAACAATGAATCCCACATAAATATTTACTTCATAACTCTTTTTCAAGTAGCCTGAGTAAAACGAAACATAAACCAGAAGTGGAAAAAGTTATTAGGAAAAGAAATATTACTTCCTTAGAGATAAAATTTAAAAGATACGAGCGTTGTGTATTTGGACAGATTTTAATAAATATTTTACGGTTCGCTAACTTTTCATTCTTATGAAAAATAAATATGTGATCTAATTCGGTCCTAATATTAAATACATTTAATTTCACTACGTTTCCTTTGAATCAAAATGGCTTGAAATTTAACAAATAAGGCGCAGAATTTCGTGGGTGAAAAACCCGCTTCAAACAAAGTTGTCCGTAGACGGTCGGATTTGGTTTTAAGCAGTTGATCCCGGTCTAATTTTAGATCGCTAAACATAGCTTGTAAACTGTTAGTGTTAAAAGCCGACATCTACACTGCAGAGCAAGAAAGGATAGCCGCTTGTCAACAAGTAATTTCTTTTTGTTTATATCATTGATTTAAACATAAGAGAAATTTGTCCCCACCTTTCGTTGATAATTCTAGTTTTCTTAGCATAAATCCGACAGAAAATAAGTAATACGAAAAATTTATTGGCGATTAATCTTCATAAACTCAGAAAATAAACCATGTTATCTTAAAACAAATAAATAGCAAAATTAGTGTCAAAATCTGCTGATCTAGAAATAGATCAGGGCTCGGGCTTTTTTTTTGACTGGTAATATTACGTTTTTTCACCTTTAGATGATGTGAGTTGAAAGTATATATAGCTTTCAGGATGCAGTTGACACTGAACAAATTAAACATTATTATATATTATGTAGATGAACTGACAGATGAAGAGAAAATAGATGATAAGTTACAATCTTTAAATGATATTGTTAAAATAGAAGTAATAAAAAAGATGAGTGTGATCAAATAGATTTCCTTCAACGTTTGAGAGAAACCTAAAATATTAAAACAGAAAACAAAAATTTTTAAAAAAAAACGAATTATACCAAATGGTCGGAATTAGGGAAACTTATAAGAATAATATTTGGCAATGAAAAATGATCTTAAATGCATCTTGCATCATTTTTAAAAACTTTTTTTCTGATGAAGTATATAACGTAAATTGTATGAGACTATTCTCTATGCTAAAAATGTCAAAAACAACCATGATTTAATTATCACTAAAAAGATAAAAAGATATTTTAGAGTTTTTATATATTTTGGCTATCTTACCTTTCAAGTAAAAAATATTATTTGATGTAGAAGATTTAGTGATAGGTCTTGTACAGGATTCTTTAATAGAAATGCTTACCTAAAAATTAAGTCTTATATTCATTTAAGACATTTCAAAAGCAGCTGAACGTAAGAATGAAATCAAGATAAAATATTTTTAGAGAATAAGAGGTAAAATATGGTATGTGTCTATTCACTCGAATAATTATATGGCTGTATTAATGCAAGTATTCTGCACAGAAACGTCATAAAGGTATTCTATATGTATATTTATAGATGTTATGTAAAAATATCTAAAATTATATATATAAAAAGTTTTGAAAGGTATATTTACAGTTTTCCTTCATAAAAGCATCTATATGATGTTCTCTTTTATAAAATATAATATACAAATAAAGGCAAAAGATGTGTATTGTATAAGGAATAACATATTCTGTGAAGTGCGATGAAATTTATGCAAGAAGTGTTTCTTCAAATTAATAACTGTAGAAACATTGACATTTTATTATTTTAAAATACTTCAACTTTATAGTACATTCTGTAATATTGTGAAATTCTGGATAAAATAACTTATATTTTAAAAAAAAATAAAATGCATTATATTTTATCTATTTGGTTTGATTTTACCACTTATTGAAGTATAATATTGTTGTGTATTTGCTAAAATATATACAAATACTATTTTTAGATCAGCATTTTTAAAAAAAACTAAGGAACTTATTGATAAAATTATAATAATATTCATGTTATGGTAAAAATACTATATTTATAATTATATGTATGCGTCAAAATAAAATAATTTGTTAATGGGTTAAGCAGTTATTCTAATTACCCATGGTTCGTTAATGCATTAACAGTGTTGGTTAAAAACCGACATGTAGTTAGAAAGATTGTAAAGGATAGCCGCTTGTCAATATTCATTCAATTGTTTTTGAATGAGATATCACTTTATTTGAAAATTTAAACATGATTAATTTATCCCCACAGTTTAATTTAGAAATAATGTTAGTTAAAATGAACATGTTCCTTGAAAAATTCCGACAAAGTATTACAACGAAAACACTTTACATTATCTACCTTAAACTCAAAAATAAGAATCTTATTGCTTCATTTCTTGACAAAGAAAACAAATTTCTGTAGAATTGACAATCAAGTTATTCAGGGCTCGGATTGCTTAATTTGACTTTTGGTTCTCTTTGTGTTCGAATTAAATAAGAGTGATTGTTACATGAAAATATTATCAATGACATTTAAATCAAAACAACTTTATTATGAGTAAGTAGGGCAAAATACGCTGAAAACTCTTAGCTTTTAATTTAAATCTTTAAATTCTATTTTTAGTTAAAGGAAAGTTCAATTAAAAGAATAAATTTTACTGTCGTTCCTCATTCGGAACTCTATAAGTTTATTTGATGCTATCCCTAAAAACAGAATATTTTTAAACTTAAACAATAAGTTGTATGTGCTCTATACCATATCTCGGCAAACTTTATAACTTCAAGGACCACTACATTTTTATTTATTTCATATTTATTTTAAAAATTATATGAATTTCAAATAAAAAAGACAGTAAATTTATAAAATAATAATCAAAAACTTTTATTTTATGAATATAATATGCACATATTAAAAGTAAAAAAGTTATATAGTAATTTAAAAAAACTTATTAATCAGCTCACCATATAAAGTATAACTATTTTCATTAGTTACTTTATTTTTACTAAATATATAATATCTATTTATTTTTCTATCTCATTACGAATTTTTTTTTTATTTATTTTACTTGAACCTGGAAAAGAAGAAAAATAATTAGTAGTTTGAAATCCAATATTAGGTGCTATATATATATAAATATATATATATATATATATATATATATATAAATATATATATATATATATATATGCATAGATATATGTGTTTATTTATATGTATAGATATATATGTGTATATATGTATAATATATGTATATGTGTGTTATGTATATAATATATATATGTATATATATATGTATAAAGTATATGTATATATATGTATGTAAATATATACATATATTATATATATATATATTATATATATATTTTATATATGTATATATATATCTAAAGTAACTTTATGTATATATATATATATATATAATATATAATATTTTTTATATACATCTAAAATAACTTTATGTATATATTTTTATATATATATATTATATGTGTGTAGTATTTTAGAAATAGAAATAATGTGAGAGTATTCCGACTACTTTTACTTTAAACTTATTTATAAATATATATATATAATATATATATATATATTTATATATATATATATATATATATATATATATATATATATATATATATATATATCAATTACGAAAAAAAATTTCTCAAGTTGATTTTTTGGATTACATACGTGTGTGTACCGACTCCTGACAATGAGCAAGAATATTTTTAGATATTTATTTCATGTTTATTTACTATCGTCTGACAAGAGAAGTATTTTTTTTCATATTATCAAAAAATGCCTTTTTAAAATTAGGTGATTTTATTTCAAGCCGTGTCTATTTTATTAAAAATATATCTATATAAATACAAAAATATAAAGTTAACTTTCATTAAAACATTTCAAAATCAGATAAAAACTCATCTAAGTCTTTATTCTTCTGTGTACAATTTCCAATCTAAAACATCGATATCGCTATCAACTTCTGTAATCATTAAGATTCCTGTTTTTTTCTATCATTTGTCGATGAAAGTTCGAATTTCTAGGGAAAGGTTAGAGCTTTCCTGTGTCTGGCAACGCCCTGCCTTTTTTTCTTTGACACAGTCTTCATTCTACCTACTGAAGTCAAGGTGGGAATTTTTTGTCTAGCAAATTCATCAGGTTAGGCGTTAGTTTAATGCGCGAAACAGATAAATTAAAATGTCAGTTATAGTATTACAGCACCATATTTTAATGTGATTTAAGACTTGATATGTAGTATGTTTGACTTCCGAATAGGATAGGAGAGGATTTTGGTTTATAATATTTTTAAAGTTTTAGTTACTAATATGTATTCAAATAAATATTGAAGAGATTTTTCAGTTTCAAAATTCAGTATAATCTCAATTTTAAGATGTAATTGCTAAAACTTCTTTCATTAAATTAATTGTAATTAATTGTTAATGTATATTAATTGTTAATACATTTTTCTTTTAAATCTCATATTTTTGTTATTCATAAATGTTTATTTGCAGATTTTCCACATTAGCTAATAAAAAGGTAAACACATATTTATAAAGAGGTCCAGAGGGGGGGGGTCTGGATCGTGACCTTCGAGTTCTAGAAGGTCATGTCTGGACTTTTTCAGAAATATTTTCAGTGTATGCATTACAAAAAAAAATTTTTTTAACTTATTAAATTTTGCATAATCACTAGTTTTCACTGCAAGTGTTGAAAAAAGCTTTTAACGATTAAAAGAGTAAAAACATTTCTTTTCAATAGAACTTGATCACTAAAGGTTGACAAATTTAGCATTATTCTCGGTGTGTATAGACATGACTTTAAATGCGGATGCAAGTTTGAACAAACAGGCCTTTAAACCTAGAATAATTAAGTAACTACTATAAAACAGTAATTTATAAATTACTGGTTATGTCATTCTGTTTTCAAGTTTTGTTTTTATACAAGATATGTAATTCTATAAAAGAAAAATAAGATATGTTATTATTCTTTTCACAATATCTTTTATTATCATAATTATTCTTAAAATGCAGAGGTTAATCCTCAAAGGCCCCTAAATTTGTCTTGGATATATATATATATATATATATATATATAAATATATATATATATATATATAATATATATATATATATACATACATATAATATATACATATATATATATTATATACATATATATAATATATATATATATATATATATATATATATATATATATATATATATATATGTGTGTGTGTGTGTGTGTGTGTGTGTAACGCTATAGACTTTTATAACGCCCACAGGTTGGCGATACCATCCTGAAAACCATTGTTCTGCTGTTTATCAAGATTAAAAATTTTGTAGCATGTAGGCAAAGGATGTTTCTTTAGAACTTTATTCTCTTCATAGCTTCACGTCATAATCGATGTGCAATCAACTAAATTAACTAGGTTGAAAGGAACCCTTATATTTTGCATCATTTAAATAAAAACTGTGATACGAAAAGGGTTCTTTAAATTATTTTTGGAATTCTCGAGACATTTATATGTGACTATTATGTCACATATTAAATTATCCCTTACTCTTTACTTCGCTCTATATAAACAGAATAAATCATAATATATTCGCTGAGTAATTCGTTACGAACAATGGATAGAAAAGTTCATGTAAAATGTATGATAAAAATTTATCCCCAAATGTAAGCTTTTCGTTTTATATACACAATGTTTTGTCCAAAAAAAAATATTTCTTTCGTTTTCCGTATTAAATTTAGTACAATATTCTCGGGATTTTAAGATAGCTTTATCTTCCTACGATTTTACTGATTTTTTTATAATTGTGGACAAATATTTTGATTTTAATTTTTTCTATAATAAGTGTAAGTTATCGTGATAAAAGAAATATTTAAAATTCCATTAATCATAAAGAATTACTAAATGTCACTTATTTCGTTAATATAATTTATATTTTAGTGAACTGTAAGAATCCATCAAGCAAAGAATAATACTGGAACGTCTTACCTAAGAATGCATTTAATATTTATTTGCTTTTACTTGTTTTCACATAACTGTTGAATTCACAAGCAAATAGTTCAAAATAGAAAACAAAAAAGAATCGCATTCAACATATCAATCCTTGAATTCTTAATTACACAATTGAGGATTGAATATGCATCAGAATAGAACAACAAGTTACTAGCCATTTTCTTTTCAAAAACTCAAAATCAGAAGCAAAACAAAAATTACATGGTGATGCCATCTGTTAACTCAAAAAACAGAACAAAAACGACAAACAATGTACAGAATAAAAATGAAGCAACTGCTATGAATTATTTAAAAATTAAATTTAAAATAATAAGTCTTTTATAAATACTGAACACTAAGGGTTATAATAAATGTAACTTTTTGTCTCTAATGCTATTTTGTTATCGCTTTTAAAGATTTGTCAGAATGATAAATAATAATGTTAATACGTTTTGCTCTAGTTTCCTTTTACTTTGTAAAATAAGCTATGCCTTTAAATTCCATTGATCAAGGATTAACGACACTTCATGTTTTAAGTAAAATAAAAAAATTAATTTAATTTAAAAGAAATAAATTTGATTATATATTTCTTTTAAAATACTATTCAAGTACAAAAGAAAAAATTAGACAAAGCATTACTAGTTAGTAAAGTGCCTATATCCTTCTTTTAATAATGCAAAGGAGCATTAAACTGTATAAAAAGATCAAAGAATGGTTCGCATACAACATTCTGAATGAAAATTTGAGGAGAAAAGGAAGAAAAAAAAGTTCTCCATTCTTAACTTTCACGATTAAAAAGGTCCCAGACTTTTATTTCAGGTTGTTAGTGATATTTCTTTTTGGTATCTGTTGTTCGCGCGGTCATTACATATGCAGGTCTCGGCCTCGCCCAGTGTCTGAGAAACTCAAAGAGGGCAAACTCATTCCTTTTCCCTCAGCTCTTATTCAAATCCTGTTCCTCTGGCTGACCTACTACTACTTCTACTACTGCTAGTCAACGTGCACCATAATTCACCAGCAATGTGCTCGATTGACCCGCAGACCAATTAAGATCTCCGCGAGTTACATTTAGAGACAAGCATTAATGAGAAGGAGTACCTGTTATATTTAAACATCTACATCTTTGGGAGACTTGCCGAAAACAGGGCGTTATCGCTGACAACATTTGCTAATGTCTTCGCGGCAATGTGTTCTCATTTGCACTCGTAAATGAGATGTATCGCTTTTATCTTTCAAGGCAGTGGTTCTCAAACTTTTTTTTAATTGTCGGCGCCTTTGATGAATTTATATTTTTTCCAAGATTCCAACGTTTATCATAAATCAACAATAATATACTCGATTGACCCGTGTCGACAGATTAAGCTAGCTTTCCGTGAATTGCATGTCTTAACGATAAGAAGTACTTTTTAAATTCAAACATCTAATCGTTTGCTACAATCAAGATGATTCTCCCTGACAACGTTCTTTAATATCTTCTCGACGATGCATTCTCATTTACATTCGTAAATGAGCTGTACCGCCAATGATTCTCAAACTTTTTCAATTACCGCAACCTTTACTGAATCCAGATTTTTTTCAAGATTTAACGTGCGCCATAATTCTTCAATGTAATGGACTGACCGGTGCCAACCGGTCGAGCTCTCCACAACTTACATTTAGAGACAGGCACTGATGAAAAGGAGTACCTGTTATATTTAAACATCTACATCAGTGATTCTCAACCTTTTTTAAGCTCCCCACACAGCCATAATGTGTTCAACGCCTCCCACTTGTAAAAATTCCGTAATTTAAAATATAGGGTAGGAGAAGTACTCAACTAAAGGATGAAAAATGTTTAAGTAATTTTCGTTAATAAAGTTATACACCAAATTTTTGTTACAGAACAACTGCTGTTGATTAAATATATTTTTCTGAATGTCTGCCAAATTTCACACAGAACACAGGGGATAAAAAAATACTCGTTCTGGTACCGCAGCGAAAGTTTGTCTTATTGCTAGCAAAAATTGTGTAAATTAAATTATTAATATAATAAATTTATTTGGTATTTTTAAAATTAAATTTGAAAGCCAAATCCTGCTCTCTTCGCCCCTTGCCAGTCGAAGCAGATACACTAAACATCAGCTTCGTTCCACCGCCACCGTTGAGAACCAATGGTCCACGTGTTTTGAGAAGTTGCCGAAAACAAGGTTTTATCGCTATGAACATTTGCTAATGACTTTTCAAGCAATGCGCTCTCATTTGCTTTCGTAAATGAGCTACACCACATGTATATTTCAAGACAGTGGTTCACAAACTTTTTTCAATTATTTGCGCCCTTTTTGAATCTAGATTTTTTTCAAGATAACAACGTGCACGATAATTTGTCAGCGATGTGCTCCATTGACTCTCACCGACCAATTAAGCCCTCCGCGAGTTACGGGGTACCTGTTAAAATTCAAAAAGTACCTGTAACAATTCAACATCTACATTTTTGGAGCGACTTGCCGAAATCAGAACATTTTTCATTTACAACTTTTGTTAATGTCTTCTCAATCCATAAGTTCTCAATTTGGTTCGTTAAATGAGTTACACATCATCTTTCAAAGCAGTGGTTTTTAAACATTTTTTTTTTCAACTATCGGCGATTAAGCTGGATCCAGATTGTTCCGGTGAGGCCTTTGTAAAGTGCTAGCAAGTAATTTTTACGATATGGTCAACTATATTCTTATCATCTTCATAACTGACAAGGCATAATCATCATACTCGACCAGTGTTTTCCTTTGATGCTTTATCCACGATGCCTTTATCCTTATCTTCGAACTCTTAATTCTTTTCGTAATAGAGGAAAAATATCTTATTCTACCGAATCAGCCTATTTCAAGCGTCACTTGCCTCGTTTTCTAGATCCAGAATATTTTACAAAACTCTTTTAGAGTTCTGTAAAACACACTGGTGGTTTAATACTGGTATTATCACTCATTTGGACCAATAAGGCCATATATTCCTTCTATTTATTTTTATGTATTTAAGGATTTCGGTATAAAGATTTTGTACAATTCAAAACTGTATGTTCTCCTCTAAATATGGCCTCATTAATCCACGTGTAGCAAACCAATAGACCTTAACTGCTTAAACCAAACCTAACCAAATCTCCTCTATACATTATCCTTGTTTATACTACCAAGAGAACAATTTATATATAATTTTGGTAAAAATGAATAAAACATATTTTATGTAGCTGTGGGCCTGCTCTGCCTCTCAGTAATACTGCTGCCGCAGATTTAAGTTCACCTACTGGCAGGATGTTAGTAGCCGTTCAGAATTTTCTTTGAACAGTAGGTCCCAATTTCATTAGTCCTCGAGTAGTAAAAATAAATAAATAAATAAAAAGTAAGCCTAACGCTTCAAACCAACCAAAACTTTGGACGTACATAAAAGCACTGTAACAATTAAAATGCTTAATACTATCTAAAATAAAAAAAAAAATGTGAAGTTCTTTCTTAACATATTTTTATTTTAAGTACTTTTTTAAGTTTTTCTTGTCTTCTCCTTTGCCTTTTGTGTAAAAGGAGGGGTTGCGTAATCTTGAATTGTCACGAGGCTCTGTAAACCGTAGCTAAACCTCTGGTCGAATTTTGTTACGTTTAATCTATTTAGGTTTGATATTCTCTGAGCATGCGCATTCACCCTGCTGTAAACTTCAGCCAGACAGTTGCACCAAAGAATATAGACACAGAAAATAAAGGGAAGGCGCCGTAGGGATAATGTAAACACGGAAGCAAAAGAAGTGATCTCCAGGAGCCTTGACAGAAAAACTACTTTACAGGCTTCTGCTTAGATTCAGTTTCTTCATTCCTCTTTCTGATTTGATTTTGTTTTTTAAATTATCCATTTTGTAGATTTCAGGTATGATTTTTTTAAAAATTCCTTGTGGATTATATTGTAACGTACTGGGAATATAGTAGGCGAGGCCGTCAATGAAACAGGCTAGAAACCTAGGTAATCTAGATTAAATATTTTATTCAATCGAATAAAGTATGTACAGATATGTACAGATTCAGTAGGATGTTAAATATTCAGGGATCTTGTACAGAGATGATATTCACACAATAAGGATGCGTGGGATACCGGAACAGTACGGCTAGGGCTTCTAATCACAGGAAGTGTTCACTAATTAGTGCCGGGAATAAATGCTGACACGATCACCTCCGACTGACGATTAGCACAGTTGGCTTTCACAGCAAGGTTCGAAAGTTCAGAGTGAGAGTGGGGTTGAATGAAATCTCAGGATGCAAGACGATCCAAATTCGAGAGCAAGGTCACTCTCGGCTACCTACTTCTATGCAAGAAGTTAAGTAAAAAATTAGCAAATAACGGGAAAGGAATTCCCAAGTCGAAGGTCGACTTCCTAGCAACAGAGACGCTAGCGGTCTCTAAAAATAAACAAACTCCAGAAACGGAGATACGAGCGGTTCTTCTCGAGCGACAAGGCTCTATCAGGTAGAAGCCTTAAGAAGATAAAAAGCCTTTCTTCTAGCACTGTCATCCCTTTTACGGCGGCACTCGCTCCCTTTGCTCGGTTCTTCGGGAAACTTCCAGAACCAGGATGACGTAATCTTGCGGTCAACTCCCGCCTCGGATCAGCTGTTCCGTTTCCATATGTGGCCGAAAGGCCGTCTTCAGATCAGCCGACCCAAACAACTTAATGGTCTTTTTTGCTACCGCTAATGGGCGACAAGGTGCACTGTAATTATTTACAATCTTTTCACAGAGGCGTTCCATTCGACAGACTTACAAAGCCTAGACGATCCGACGCCAGCAAACGAACAGTTTTCAATTAAGTTACTTAGACCACCTGGTTCTATTTTCCGCTAATCGTAAGTATCCACGGCGAAAGGTCACCTTCGGGCTCCTCGTTCTTTAGGGTCATGTAACGGATCGTTACAATATACTTGAGATATGTGCTAACATGTACACAATGTTTAAGTTAATTTTGTATTATGTTCTAGATTAAATTTTATGTTAATCGGATAGCTACGAATGGCGTTGAATGTTAGTTCGACCGACAGACCAAGTCTGTATCATTCTGAATATCACAGGGTGATTTGTAGTTCCCGCTCTGTGATGTCACAATGTTAAGACTTAGTCAATAACAATGAAGCATGATACTACTGAAGAATAGTGTGCCCCTTGGCAAATTTGGTGAAATTATTGGCGATGTTTACTAAAACACAAAAGTATTTCATCCGAAAAACATTGCATCCTTTGCCATTTGGGCGACTTTAAATGATGTAGATTGGACGATTGTAATAGAATTAATACATTTTTTTAATTAACCTAGACCTCTGAGAAAGCGGGCATTTACATTTATGGATAATTAATCCCTTAACAGTTTACAAAATCAACAACTCCAAATTATTAAAAATTAGTCATAGTGAACCTTTAATGGTTCTTTATATCTAATATTTTTAAGCATTACGCGCATTTAATTAGTTCCTAATTTAGATTTTTCAAAGGCTTTATTGCGAGTAAGTGTTTCTATATTTTTTCATTTGGTGTATATTTTCTATGCGTATTTATTTTGTTACTTTGTTACCAAACTTATTCTTGCGTATTTATTTTGTTGTTTTTGTTACCAAACTTTAAAAGCATCTGACATTTCGAAATTAAAAAAAAAAATAAAAAACTTTCAAGTGATTAAGGTTTAAAAAAATTATGTTTATCATGCTATAAAATAAAATATAACACTCATATTAATATAATTAAAACTCAAATAAAAAAGGTATTTAGCTCCTATATGATATGAAAAGTTCGTTTCTAATTTAGATTTTTCAAAAGTTATATAAAGTGTTTCTATTTTTTTCTTTTCATCTGGTATGAATATTCTATCTTTTCCAGTAAACTGTTAAAACAAATCATTCTCTTTTTACTCTAAATAAAAAAATCTCTTTTACCGACAAATAAACGCCACTTTTTATTATAACATCAACTTCGGAAAAAATTTCTAAACTCTCAAAAAAAAAAAAAAAAAAAAAAAAAAAAGAACAACAATAACGTTTTTGTTTTTTTAAATACAAACTTTTAGATAGCATAAATAATATAATAATCACAACTAGTAACTATAGTAACCAGTCACAAAATAGAGTAATTTGTCCCAACGTCACGAACTACTATAATGCCCTTCCCATTCATTTTCATGTTTACAACAGTCAATAGACAGACAATATATTGCCCTTCCGTTTGAAATTAAAGCCTGAATTATCATAAGTTAAGATGTGCCCTACTGCTTGAAATCGCCTTATATAATGTAAAAGAGAAATAGAATCAAAATATTTTACAAAGCTATGCGTCATATTTCAAAACTAATATTTTTTTATAAAGTTAGACTCTTATTGATGATCTAGGAAAAATTTATTCTAAACAGAGCATTACAAATTATTTTAACTTGAATCAAAAATAGACTCTTATAATAAAACACTTTCAGCTCAAAAGGTATTATCTTCTGTTAAATATGGATAAAATGAGTTAATTAAGAAAGTTGAGTGTTAATGAATCAGTTTAAGAAGACACGATGATGCCAAATATGAACAAATTCTACAAAATTTTATTGTTATTTTGATTATTATTAATTCAAATTATCATTCTAACCTTTCTGCACATATTTGAAAAATTTGAGATCTATACCTTTAAAAGTTTATTATTTTATACTAGCTTTCTATTCAGCAAATAAAAACTTCAAATATGTTTCTTTTTCATGCATTAAGAATTTTAAGGATCTTTTTATTGTTATTAAGATAAGAGAGCTAAATATTTTATACAGAGTTTTTATAATGAATAGAACAAAACTGCATCGAATTAGTGATAATCTGCAAATTTTGAAATCTCTATCTTCATTATTTCAAAAGTTGTAATATCATTTATACAGATTTTCTGTAATGTATAGAACAAAATTCTGTATGTAATTAACGATAAGTTGCTTAATTTATTCTGTATATACAAATACATACAAGATGTAGTCAAATTTCTATATTTTCCACTATAAGTGGCAATGAAAAATTTTTATAAAACTTATATTATAGTTCAATCTGGAAATCCATAAACAGTCTTGTGTAGAAAACTTTAATAAATCTCAAAATCTTAAAAAAAAAAATTGGAGCAAAAAATTAACGATTTTTGAAAATGTTTAATAGTTGCTAAATTATAATTAAAATGAACTGTTCAGACAAATTTTATTTTCGTGACTACGCTTTAAATTCGATTCTAAAAATTGTAAAAATTCTTTAAATTGGATTGGAAAGTATACACAACAATTGCAATGTTTACTTTAATACTTAGAAATTTTTTAATTCATGTTCTCTTAATTTTACTTATTTATTTATTTATTATTTAATTTGTTTTTATTTATTTATTTTTTTACTTATTTTTATTTATTTATTTATTATTTACTTTCATTTTGAATTTCAAAAGATGCTCTCGAATAACACCAGTTAAAATAATTATTATTTTTAATACTTTCAGGATGAACTTAAAACAGGAAGGAGCTTGCCACAATGACTCTTGCTTCCCTTCAAAATCATCATCATCATCTATCCTTAATTACTCTGCCTAAGTTTTCCTTTTCCTCTATTTTGTTAAACTTCCTACTTTTAATCTTAAAAATATTTTTAAAAATTATAAAATTAAATAAAAATTACAAAAAAATATTATAAAACTTATAAAAATATTGGATGCTTGCATCCACCAATAACATTTGTTTAGTACTTAAATTATTAGTATAAGTTACTAAAACTATACTAATCTTTCTCTTTTTTCTTTCTTTTTACTTTCATTTAATTGTTTACTTAAATTCATTTATTTAGGGCCCCTCGTTATTTTTCTTTTGACTTCATTAAGACATTATTCAGTCAAATTATTTTCACCTGTAATATATTTCCATACTTCATGATGCACACCATACAGAGTAATTCTCCCCTTCACCATTGGGGATTCGGATCAAGGCCAGGTGCCCTAATCAAGCTACAATTCGGAACAGGAGGGAGCTTGAGGCATCGCGTTAGAGCATGTTACTGCTTGATTTGTTGGGAAAGTGGATGGGAAGTAACCGAGCTCGTGGTCAAAACCGCTTTGTAATTGTCTAACTGAGGTATTCTAAAACTGCTAGGGGAGCCACACAATGAGGATGTCAGTTGGTTTTCCTAGGAGGGAATCTCCATTATTCTAGTCACACCAAAAAATATTGGAAAGAAAGGGACCATTTTTCAAAAAGAAGTCCAGCCCAGCGTGGAGTCAAAACAATGGTTTGGATTTCGGTGGCCTTGTTTATGTATTTAACATTTTTAACTCTTTATATCCAGTGCAGGATTTATGAATAAGTTTAAGGGAATAAAAGTTACGGCTTCAAAATATGTGACATTTCTTATTTTCTCATAAACTTGGTGCTGTTTTTCCCCATTTGCATAGCACGAAAAGAGGATCTTCGCTGTTCGGCTACTTCAAATAATATTTATAAATTAATACAGCAATCTTCACATGTATAATATGGATATACAGCAAATTTTATGCGGGGTTACACTCTCATGTTCTCATTCTTTTGCTACGGACCTGATTTTCATTCACCAGTCTACGAAAATGCTTGGAAGAAAGATAAGAAACTTTTCTCAAATGTCTCACAAAAAGGCTAGGTGGTATCGCCATCTATTGAGTGTATTAAAAACTAATAACAGTTAAATAGGTTCTGATACTTAATTTTTTTTCTTTTGAATTTCTGTATCCAAAAAAAATGTAATAAAAAATATATAATTAACTATTACCATCAGTAATAAAAGCCCCTTCGCACTCTTAATGCATTTATGAATGCATTTAATTTAAGTTTTACATAATTCTTTCAATTATTAAAAAATTTTATCTACCTTTAAATTTTTATATTTTTACTCCAAATTATTTTATATATTTATTGAAGCTTATTACACAAGGTTATGCATGGACTTTTATGTGTAAATAATACTGAATCTATATTATTTTAATGTAACTATCAGTATTGAATATTAATATTATATTTTATGTATTTCTTTATAACTCATTACAATATTCATTTATCCTTCGAGAAAAACTATTTCCTTTGCGGAATTTGGTTAAAAATTTTGCACGTGTGAAGAAAAAAATCTGACAATTTTTAAATAGATATCTCTTTTAACATCAATAAAGCTTGTTTTCATATGGAAATGTATGTAAGAATTGCGTAAACTAATTTTTTATATTTGGTGAAATAAATATACAAGTCATTCGCCACTTTTTTCTGTAGAGTGAACCAATTTCTGCTTATTTTTTTCTTTAATTTTTTATGGTTTACTAATGCTTATTTTTTATAAGATGGTTTGACTAAATGCATTCACTACTCGTAGTTAAATTTTTTAAACACTTCATCAAGTGAAGCAGGTACCCCTGTAAATTATTCATGCAACGATGGAATGTGTATATAGAAATTTAGAACAATAGCTTGAGATTCGAAAAATTCCAAGAGGGAATTTCGTGAAGTATGAATTTTCTCAACCATAATTAAAGGAGGAATTATTTAAATACTCTCAAAATATTAATTCTTTCATACTTCGAGAAAAACGACAACACCTTATTTTAAATTACGCTTTTATTTTTCCTTCTAATTTTATTTTATTAAAATTTTCGTGCAATAAATCTTTTATGATGGGATTAGGCCTACCAATATTGAAATAGCTTTACTATAAGATCCCATTGACAATATTTGGTCTTGGTCACTTTTTGTCGGCTAGCTAAACTTATTTTTAGTATCGTATGAATTACATAGAAATTTAATTTCGCATAATATATTAAAAAATAGTACAATAAAGAAAATAGCTTGAACCCTGTACAATCAGAAATTATAGATAAATTTAAATCAAAGTATAAATTCTGTTCAAATTTCATCCCTCATAATTTCTAGAAGTAAATATAAATAGTCGCCAATGAGAATTTATACTATAGTTGTCCTCTGTAATTAAGGGTACACATCACCTTTAAGCAACTTCAAAATGAGGAATTTTTGTTATTTTTCAATTTGCTATAACTTTTTTTCTTATTATGGAAATTACTTGGAAATTTTAGCATTTGTTCTCTGAATCTAGTTAATTATTTTCCTGTATTTACTTTTTTTTTATGGTAAATAAGAACTTTTTTTATATAATAAAATAAAAGTGCTTGTTTTGAAAATTTAAAAATTTTGCTGTCACACTGCGTGCACTCTTATAACAACACAAACTATATTTCAGCAATAATTTTTGCATTTCTATAAACAAGAAACATTAGGTATTATTCTCTACCTATTTAAAATTTAAAAGTTATCAGAAATTTTACACCAGGAGAATTAATTTTCTAAAATAACGTTCAAAAATTAAATTTCAAATACAATAAATACCACATAAAATTAAAAACTTTCAAAAAAGTAGGTGGAGTTTCATTGTAGTACTATAATGTACTTACCTTGAAAATTATATTTCTATACGTGCAATAATTATTATTATTATTATTTTTTTTTTATTTTTTTTTATTTATTTATTTATTTATTTATTTATTTTAACAGTGCACGCAAGTTTGAAAAACATCATTTTGAGTAAAATGCATTTTAAGTTAAAACTTTAGATATTTTATCATTTTTCCGTTAAAACATTTGGTAAAATGGTTTAAAATTGCCTATATGTATACATTGTCCCTTCTCTTTCTAATATATTTACTTTTATAACAATTTTACATATTTTTCTTGCTTTGCAAGCCACTAACGTAAGCATCTCAGCCATGATTTCAGCCGAACGAATCAGCTATTGATCACTGTTGTATGTAAATACTCTTGCATAATTACCAATTTGTTAAGACAGCTTTTGCATAACACTTCAAACAACACGATCATTATTAAATTCATAAAATGCATCATTTACCACTATTTGAACAATATTTGAAACACAAGACAGTCATACTTTCAAAATTAAAGAGCAGGATTCTGTGTATAATCTCTTAAACATTTTATGAGCAAATCTGGCATGCTAAGATCTTTAAACACGTTTTTAATTATTTACTATAGAAGATGTGAGATCCACTTTATAAATTTCGGTTTATTATGTTAAAAGCAAAACAATTATTTAAATTTATTATTTTGTTAAACGTGAATTTATTTATCATTGTTTAATTTTTGTCACCGTGAACTGAACGATATTGAAAACGATATTTATTATGATAAGTATATCATTTTGTACTCTGTGGCAACAAACGAGTTCTCGTTCTGTTTTTGTTTAATTAACAGTGTTCTATGAAAAAATTGTCATATAACTAGGTGAGTCTTGGACTCTAGTTGGCATGTTAATTTGTGAAATAAATGAGATTTGACAGTTTTAATAGTTTTAAAGTATTAATTTTCAACACAAGAAACTTTTTTTTTTATTTTTACGACAGAAGATATAATTGACATTTTATGAACAAAAAACACCGAGGTTCATTTTCACTATTAATATTCTAAAGTATTTCATTATCTTTACACTAATATGATACAAAATTACAAAACTGACATATCAAATATCTATATATATATAATCCTTTAAAATTTTAATAAGTTCATTTAATAAAACTTTTATGTGCTGTTTTGTTGTTGATACTATTTAATAATCTTATGTGAAAAAAATAAATGAATGAATGTTTTTTAGTGTGTACCAATATGAAAATCGATATATAAACAGAAAAAAATACTATTAAAGTTTAAATTATAGAACTTTTTAGTTTACCTTTGTTAAAATTATATTAAAATAGGTTAAAACTCTTTTGCTCCTTACACTACAGAGTTAGCAAAACCAATTCAGTTAGCAATTAATCTTAAAACAGTTTCAACGCTAAAAGTGATGACACAACGGCAGGGAGAAATATAAACAAACACCTGCTGGGTGATTTAAATGTCCCATTCTGTCAGTGTTTCTTATTTTTATGTTATAGTTTTACAGGTTCTAATTCGAATATTCCAATGGGGTTTGTTTTAAACGAATCAGAAAATTCCAAATAATCTAAGAATTCAAAAAACAAAAAAATCGATTTTTTGAAGGTTTAAAGGTAATGTGTCCCCTTAAATAGCTGTGTGGCGTTAATGGCAGCCAAAGTCTTGGTTTCAACCTTACATCGGGATTGTTACCTATTATATCACATATGTTCGTTAAAATTATAATAGAACAATATACTTTATTGCATCGTAAGTAAAATATCTTTTGTTTATTTTCATTCTGTATACTTAATTATTATTTCTTAAAGTATTAATATCATAGTCCAAAAATTAAGAATACGCATTTTTTTTAACTCTGGTTTAAAATGTTAATTATTTCAGAGTTGACAAAAAGATGTCAAGACCATGTTTTAAGGAATAAGGTCACTTTTCATTATTTTCCCGTGTAATTTTACTTTCTTGGGATTATAGCGTAATGCTATTTTATAATGTGATTTAGGTATAACAAATTAATTATTTGGAACATTATGTATAACAAACATTGTAACTTTCATTAAACCACATAACTATTACTTTTTATAAAAATGATCTTGATGTGATGAAGTCACCTTTTGGCAACTTTTGATATTTTTGAGCAATTTTGTTCTCTTACACCGCGTTTACACGAGTCAAGTAGACGGTCAAGTGGGTCAGTCAAGTCAACTTGACTCGTGTAAACGGTTCTGATCAAGTCAAGTAGCTACTTGCGTCAAGTAGTGAGGCAAGTCAAGTAGTTCTTCACGGTGGACAAGTAACTTGACTCAAATGAGTCAAGTAAAGTAGAGGGCTCCACTGATGTGTAAATCCTATATCAGTTCGCTATTGTAGCTGTCGTTTGTTTTTAGTACCTGAACTTTATTTTTGTTACAGTATGTGAAAGATATTAGAAAATGAAAAAAATTAGGATTTAAATTAGAGGTAAAGTATGGAACATAAATTTTCCAACTTTTCAAATTGTTCCACTTAATGGGTGAAATTACAAATAACCCTACAACTGATAATTAAGGTAACTCAAAACAAAATAACTCTTTCACAAATAAAGTTTATTCTTACAATAAAAGTGTATGTTATACTTTTTTAATGGGTTAAGGGATGTCATCAGTTTTAAGGAGCTACAAATAGAAGAATTTTTGTTGCTTTTCGGCTTACCAAACTTTTTTTTCATTATCTTAAATTGCTTGAAATTTTCAATTTTAAGCAATTGTGTGGTTAATGATTATGAATTTTTTTTATCTCATTACTACAATCATCTATCAATTTTAGATCTGAAATGATTTTAATGGGAAGACAACGATATTTACTATGTTAAGTTTGATGATATAGAATTGATACATATATGTTAGAACCCATAGACCCATTTATAACTGATGCTTGTATAATATGTAGATAACTTCAAGTAAAACTAAATGGCTGTTTACGCAAAGTGGCCCATGAGGTCTCCTGTTGAATTCAGCTTTTTGGTATTTTACAAATTTAAAAAAAGGTAATGAAAGTAATACGTAGCAAACATTTTTCACACTTCCATCAAAAAGAATATTCCTCTTCCTATATGCTTGGGGTGAAAATAGTATATAACATTTTTAATGTTGCTATGTATTGAATCCAATACACAAATAAAAACAATAGTTATATATTATAAGATCTGAATTTTAAGACTAAAATCTTGCCTTCCAATTGCATAAAACTTGATCCTGGACATTTCAGTAATTCAGTATCAGTAAATTTAGAAGCTCAATGAAAGGGAAGTTAGAGCAAATCATATATAAGGCGATTTCACGCAGTAAGGCAAATTCTCAAATCATGACAATTCTGGCTTTAGTTTCAAACGGAAGGGCAGTTTACTGTTTGTGTATTGGCCTTTGTAAACATGAAAATGAAGGGGAAGGGCATTATAGTATTTCGTGACGTTGCGACAAATGGCCTTATTTTCAATTTGGACAATCTAGGGAAGCAAATCAGGCAAATAGAAACCAATATACAAAGTTTATGATATTATACTTTGCTTATACAATGCATTTTTATAGTAATTTTTGTTATAAGAAAGTACGTGTTGAATATTTGTTATATTTTTGGATTTGCATTAAATATCCTCATTTATGAAGGCTTATAAATGTAATGCTTGGGCTCATTTAGTATTTTCCCCAAGACTCCCAGATCTGTAATTGATATAATACCTTTAACGATGGATTTAAATTATATTCCTTGTCTTTGACAATTTTCACTTTTAAGTTCTATTTCACCTTATCATTAAATATATCCTCAAACTTTATTAATAATATTTTTATTTCTTTTTTTAAAGGGGTGGAGTAACTGATTTCACTTTTCCCATAAGATATACTCAAACAAAATATTGTAATCAGAAAAATAACTGTTTGTGTGAAAAAATTTCTTAGTATCTTTACCTTATTAAATTTGGGAAGTGTAAGAAACTCAATATTAAATGGAAAATAATCTTCATTTATACACACTGAATTAAAAAATACAATGCAATATTAAAAATGTTCTGTATTAAATAAAGATGCAATTGTAATTCATAATTAAATTGAAATAGTTTAAAAAAAGTTTTGTCACATATTTTAAATGTTGCATACTTTACTTTGAATAACATTAATAGAATGTAACGTTTATAATATTGACTTAGATACTTATTACAATTAAATGCCCTAGTTTTTATCTGAATCTGCAAAGCGATATGTATTTTTACACATTCTTTTAATATTTCAACGTAACTTTAGCATTACTAATAAAATATACAAAGTTAAAGAAGCGTAAAAGAAAAAAAATGAAGTATAAAAAGTTTTAATTTGTTTTTATACATTGTATATTATTTTTACTTAATATTATATAAATAAAGATTAACAAGGTTTAATTTATTTATCCTTTACGAACGGATGGTATTTATTACCCATACTTGCGTACCAGATTCATATACTATGTAAACAAACACATCTCCCCGAGTAACATATCAACAAATGAATTTTGTAGATATATAATTTGCCCTAAAAGCCAGAATATTGATACAGAGCAAGATATAACAACCATATCCTTATTAGGGTTACCATATCTTAAAACGATTAGCAAATCTTTCTCGTTATTGTAGAAGAATACCTTTGCGATCTGCGATCTATATTTTGCAATCAAGATCATGAATTTGTCGTACATGAAAATATTCATTTTAGCCTAAGAAACATTTTTTTAAAATTCTGTAGCATGTAAACATATAAAAAAAGCTTTTTTGTTTAATTAGTTACTCACTATCTAAATAGGAATTTCAATTGAAAAAATGTCAATCGGTTAGAATATAATTTGAAGTGCTGTAATCGATATCACAGTTACTAAATTTGAATATTCAAACTGGCAACACGCATTTAACCGGCAACGCCATTTTCATCTGTTTGTGGGTTGCGGCTGGGTGAGTGTCGTGCCATTTTCAAATTTGATATTTGAAATTTAATTTATTGTGCTTGTATAAACAATAGTATAATTTGAAAACATGTCTGAAAAGAGTGAACCCGAGCAATTTCGTAAGCTTTTCATTGGTGGTTTAAATTATAAATCTACCGAAGAGTCGTTGAAGTCTCACTTTGAACAATGGGGCGAAATTGTGGACTGTGTAGTTATGAGAGATCCCCATACAAGAAAATCCAGAGGGTTTGGATTCATTACTTACAAGCGTGCTCATATGGTCGATGATGCTCAAGCCGCCCGACCACATAAAATTGATGGCCGAGAAGTTGAACCGAAGAGAGCAGTACCCCGAGAAGATTCCGGTAAACCTGAAGCTCAGGTAACAGTCAACAAATTATATGTTAGCGGTATCAAAGAGGACTTGGGAGAGGAGGATTTGCGCGAATATTTTGGCCCTTACGGAAACATCGTAAGTGTTAATGTTGTAACTGACAAGAACACCGGTAAGAAAAGAGGTTTTGCCTTTGTTGAATTCGATGACTATGATCCCGTTGACAAAATTGTACTCCAGCGTCATAACTATAAGGGCAGAAAATTAGAAGTCAAAAAAGCTCTATCTCGTGAAGAGATGGGCAATATTAAAATGAAAAAAGAAATGGGAGGCTTTGGAAGAGGAAGAGGTGGTGGTGCTGGAGGTCGAGGAGAATGGCGCACAGCTGATGAATTTGACAGAGGTGGCTATGGTGGTGGATATGGAGGAGGTTATGGAGATAGTGGTTATGGTGGAGGCTATGGCAATGGAGGAGGTGGTGGTGGTTGGAATGATGGCTATGGTGACAGTTATCCAAGTGGCGGAGGAGGTGGTGGCTGGGGTGGTAACTTTGGATCCAGCTATGGTGGAGGACCCATTCGAGGTAATACTGGTTATGCACAACGCAGCCAAGGACCTTATGGTGGTGGACGAGGTTCAGGTGGATATGGTCGACGATAAGTCAATTGTCTTAGTTCATTCAGTTTAACACTCATTCACATGTGTACTTCACTTACATTATTGTGTATGGACTTTTTACTTGTTGACATTTTAGTTAATATCAACATTATATGCAGTATCATTGTATCATTTTTCATTTTTAAACTTAATGAACTTACGCATGTATGTGTAATAAATTTTTATAACTGTAAGACTTGATACCTTTTTATTTGATCTTGTGTTTGTTAATTGATCCTTGCACTGATCTTTATAGTATAACCTATTGCGACTTATGTGCAGAATTGTTTATATTACAGGTTAAACATTTAATGCTACCTAATGCCAGAAAGTGTCGCATTTGCATCTTGAAAATCTTTAAGTACTTGGAATTATTTATAACTGTTGTCAGACTTGTAAGAGTTCTTGTTAATCATAATATCTCAAAAAAGGGCAGTATATTGCTATCTATGAAGTCTAATTGTAAAAAGAATTGGCTGATACATTTTTAATCAAGTTTATGTGGTATAGATTGGTATGTATTTTAGTGTATTCATGATTTTGCCTTTAGTTTTAGAGTAAAAAGTAATTGTTAGAATTGTTCTCGTGATCTTAGATTTGCACATATTTTCATCAGACGTGCATTGTTGTAATCTTTATTTCAGTGTTTTCTGTAAACTTAAAACTAATCCCATTGTTTACATTTAGTTGAAAGTTCTTTAGGATAACATTTCCAAATAAAGCAAGCCTTATAAAGTATTGAACTACAAAATTTGACTTATTAGGTTCTTCAATTACAAACTAGCTAATAAAATGATTATTTTTCCAAAACTTAATGACCATTATAAATGTTAAATTAAAACTATCCCTGTAGTTAAATATAGTTGATAAGATTAACTCCCAGATAAATATTTTGTAGCAGTTTTTACCACTTAAATATTTGAAATTTTCTAGAAATAATATTTTCAGGTGTTTATACTTTATAAATATTGGTCTTATCAAGAAATTTATTTTATGTTACAGATAATTTGATTCAAAATTTAATGTTGTCAAATATATAAACATTAAATGGTATGACTTTTGTGATGTCATCATCCAGTTTAACAGCTTTACTATGAATAAGTGAAAGACCATAACTTATATTTAGTTAATTACTTATATTGTTCATTTAGTAATAAAACTTACCTTCCCTGTTAAATACTTGAGACTACTTGTATTCTTTTAAGAATAAGTATGTTTAAAAAGCCTCATTAGAATATTTGAAAAAAAAATTAGAAAATTTAAATTTGAAAGTTAGCATCAGAGCTATTAACTGAATTGAATATATCTAGGTTTTCAATTGTTGCTTCGTCATATTTTTGCTTTTCTGATCATTGGGGGAAATTCATATTTTGTAAATAAAAGTTTTTTTTTTTTTTTGCTTTGGATTGCAGACTGATTCCTGTCGTTTTTTTATAATACTCCATTCCATAATATTCTTATACAATATAGGTTGCAAAGGTGTGGTTTAAAAGTAGTAATGTGTCAAAGTTTAAACAACCTTAACTACTAAAATCCAAAAGGTAGCTTTTATCCTAATTATACAACTGTGTTATTGACACTGCTACGAACATTAGCCTATGTATTTTTTAATTTATATAAAGTATTCATTATGTAAATACTGTAAACTGAGTTTTAAAGAGTCTAAAATTGAACTTTTAGTTTTAAAACTTTTAGCATCATTTGGGATAAATAAAATGAAAAGAAACCCTTCAGATGCCATCTAGACTACCTTTCAATGTTTCTGCACTAGCACAAAACATTTTTGAAATTTTTATTTATTTATTTTTTTTTTGTGTGTGTGTGACCATAAACATTCATTTTTAATAAATAAGAAACTAATTTTTTTCTGTAAATACTGACATCGGAAAAAAAACTTTGTTTTAAATTATAAATAAGTGGATTAAAATTTTGGGAAAGTAGTTTACACTCAAGTACTATTGTTTAAATGTCAATCAGTCTGTTTCTTTACTTGTGCTTTATGAATTTCAGGTAGAAACTAAATTTAGTGGTCTTGCTGCAATGTTTTGGCTATAATATTGATCAAGTTACCACCAAATTGTTTCCAAGTAATGTTTACAATTTGTGTTTCATCTTGTATTAAGTTCATACATGATTTCAAAGCTTATTTTGAACAAGAAAGGTTTGGAAGGTTGCTTAAGTGAATACAAATGAGAACTTGAGTTTTTAATTGATTTAAACATTCTTTTGTACTGTTGTAAGTAGTGCATAATTTTTGTAATGGGTACAAATTAAGCAAAATATAGAAATCACTTGATGACTTTTATGCAGGTATACTTATAAAATATTTGGTTATACGTATAAAATACTGTTGCTATTTGAATAAATTATTTTAAAACTGTCAAGTAATGTACACTACAAATTGCTTTTATAAATTAGTTTAACATTGGATACAGTAAATTTTTAAAAATTTTCATTATACTTAGAATTTAAATGCTTATTCTTATAAAAGGGAGGCAAAGCCCCTTTTGACCTCCCATGATACTGATAATGGTAGATGATTGTAAAAACATGATTTTTATTTATTAGCCTATCACTTTTAACAATCACAGAATTAATTTATTTTAAACAAGGATATACTGTAAAATATTTCTATATTTCTTATGAAATTTAGAAAACTTTGAATAAAATATATAAATGTTATATAATAACATTGCACTTACCTATGTTAGGTATCTTGTGTATTTGGAGGATAATTTTATTTGACAGCACAAAACCTCGTTTAAATACAAAAAAAAAACTCAAATTTGCATTTGTATTGACTTTAGCTACATTTAAAACTTTTTTTGATCAATATGTTTTGAAATCACGTATAAAATATGATCTCGAAAGCACAACTGAAATGGAGGCTAGAAAATCCAAATTTAGCAGTCTTGGAGTAATGTTAGTTTCAAGAACCGATAATGCTCAGATATTTTAACTGTCTTTCTCCCAAATAGCCTAAAATAAAGGTGCAATTGGAGACCACCTTTTTTTTTGGGGGGGGGGGTTGGCGGGAGAGTCCGAAAAGGAAAGCAAATAGTTATCTTTCAGTTTTATATTAAAATTGGGTGAGGCTGAATACTTTTGAGAGCTTAAAAGCAAAGTTAAATAACTACTTCAAGAAAGCCAACATGAGATTAACTAAAATAATTTATACAAACTATGAGTAGCTAGCAACTACCATTATAGACAACAGTGATTAACGATTGGGAGCTACATTAAAGGTAAACAAATTTATATAGACATGTACACACGTATATATAAATACAGAGCCATAGCTGTAATTTAGTTAAAGGAAGCTCAAACTGGGGTAAAGCAATTTCTTCATAAGAAAAAATAGTTATTTACAAAGTCCATGTACAAACATACATGTTTAAAAAAAAATTGTGCAAAAATATTAAAATTTAAAAAGTAGATAGAAAATTGAATATTAGAGTTGTTTTAAAAATGTTATATTTGAAAATGTACTTTTATATCAATGTTAATACTACATTCAATTATTTCTTAAAATGATATTTATCTAGCTGTTTCCAATATTTGTGGAAAAGTCCAAACTAGTGAAGGCTAATGTAAATTTCTTCTATTCTGTAATTGCTGTGTGAGAGAACAACTAGTTAAAATCAAAATTTGCATGAATTGTTTTTGAGCAATATATTTGTATACTGTTATTGTTTACATAAAAAGTTAAACTATAAATAGTATGAATTACCAAGCTACGAACATCCATGCATCTTGTTGAAGTATGGTTGTTCGTAGCCATTCAGACTTCACTTTAGGTAGTAGGTCCCCGTTTTGTTAGTTCTCATGTAGCAAAAACAGTAGACTGTAGCACTTCAAACCAAACTATTTTGCTTATTACTATAAATAAATTATTACTATAAATAAAGATAACAATAAATAGTAAAGTATAATTAATTACCACAGTGGTATATTCCATTGTGATAATTATAATTGATAAGGAAACTCAACAACCTTCTAAATAGCTTAAAACTTTTTTAGGCCTTTTTTAATGAGCTTATATGGTTTCAGGCTAGTTACAGAATTTGAAGCTTGTTCAAACTCTGGTTATTCAAATTTGCCTGACAGTTTGCAAAAAAGTTGGATTTTCTATTTTGTCTATATGGATTATGGCATGTGTGTATATACATATCTATGGTGTTTGTGCTCTGGTGATTTATCTTGACCCCCAGATTTCAGGAGAAATTATATTTCAAATCTTTTCTAGTTAGTACTATCTGTTTAAAATGAAAAAGGCAACATTTTTTATATCTCTTTTCTCTGTGTTTATGGTTATAGTTACTATTAATGTAAGGGGTGGGTAGAAATGAGAAAACAATTCTCTTTCTTAGGTTTTTTTTTTTTTTTTAACAAATCCCATTTTTCTACAAAATTAGAATTTATGCAAATGCAATAAAAGAAATAGGTTATGGCTGTGGACAACTTGTTTTATGCTTTGTTAAAAGTATTACCAACATGATATAACTATGGCATTTTCTCTTTATATGAATACAGTACAGACCTACCACAATGCTCACTCTCATTTATGACTCTTATGTTCTCAATTATAGCACATGATGTACGCATTGATGTAATTTTGTTAACTTTTAATTTTGCATTACTTTACACTTATAATTTATCCTTCTAACTGTAGTGATGTTAAATTTCTTGGTATAGATTTTAAATATATTCACAGTGCTTTTTGTTGAGTTCCTTGAGGATAAGAAAATAGTATGAGCATACAATGCAATGAAAGCAAATAATATTTTATTAAACTAAATTAAAATTGCATTTATTCAACTGGCAGTACCTTATATTTGTATATCATTTTAAATATATTTAGCATTCTTTCATATTTTTTAAAAATTTAATTTTTTCAATTGATTTTCTTTTCTCACCCACAAAATGTTCAATAATATTGTTTATTCATTTTTGCACCTATCTTGATGTATTAAGTCATCAAACACTCTTGACATACATCCACCTATTGCTGGTATAAACTCTCTTTTATTTTATTTTGGTAGTTCTGATTAATCCCTTTAAGCTTGGACATAAATTGCATTTTAATTCCAGATGATTGAAAATGGCAATTTGACATTTTTACTCTTCAGATGTACAAGTTCAAGAGAATTCAAATTCTGGGGGAAGTGCCTTATAAATTGATGATTATGAAGAATGAGAATAAAGCTTTGTCAGAAAATAATTTAAACTGGTCTAGATAAATTTGGATGTTACCAATTTTGTAGTTACCCAGAATTGTGATTTTTAAAAGGAAAAAAATTTTTGTATAAAAGGTTATTTATCAAACATTTGTGGGTTTTAACGTTATTCCACTAATACAATCCATTTTTAAAATACTGAGCCTCTGAATTATTTAGGCTTTATTTATTCTATCCCATGAGTGGTTATTCAGGTCTTTTTTTCTGAATTAAGGAAAAAACTAATTATAAATTATAGAAAAAATAGTTAGAATATAAAAAACAAGAATTCTATTTGATTCTGTGATCCACTAAATCTTGACTTGATGTTTGATAATTGAACTTAAGTGATAAAAGAAATTACTTCTCTAAGCTTTCAGGGGAAGCTAAAACAGCAGCAATTAAAGAAGAAATTAAAAAACTGAGATTATTAAACAAATTAAGTGTGTAAAAAATACTGCACAAATACCCATTAAAAACAAGAGTGGAAAATTCTTACTAATGAGATTGATATTGGAAGCAAGTGGATTGAGTATTTTAATGAGACTTTAAATCCACAAGTTGATGCCGAGGATGGGGAACAAATGGATTGGATTATGATCTGATGTCTATTAAACTCTTAGCAATTCTCTAGAAGAAATCTTACTGGCAAAGATTAGAGTAGATCTGAGAGCTAGTTCAAAGAATTAGAAAAGCTTGTAGGATAGACAATATTGCCATCAAGATGTTAATAGTGGATAAGAATACAGCCTTGCATTACTTACATCATTTATGTAATACAGTCTGTATCGGTTATATGGTCAGCTCAGCAATACAGAAAAATCAGACCATATATGTGGAACAATATAACCCAATTGAATTGTGGTAGGATTATATTCACCTATCAGAATGTAGTACTCATAAACAAATTATAAGTTTAAGAATATTTTAAAAATTAATTCGAGAAGTAAAAATTACATTAAAAATATGCAATATTTTTTTTTGGGGAAATTTATTAACTTTATACTAATCAAAGTACAGCATACGTACATTCATGTTCATTGTATTAAAATATAATTGTATATAAGTTTGCTTCCTTTTGTTGGTTGTTAACACAACTTTTTCAAAGTCCCTAATAACTTTTAAAAGATAATCTGCTGATTCGGAATTAGTAAGATAACACCTGAGATCATGTATGAGAGAGATAATATGTATTGTTTTAATAGGATGGAGTCCTTAATTGGTCTATTTTTTAATGTCTGTATATATATGTAATGAGTGTTTTTGAACCCACTACAAACGAAAACTGATATCCATGCTGGATGTGGTTCAGTTTTAGTCCATCAAAGAAAAGTTTAAAATTAAATATAATACATATTCAGTCTCTTACACTTCTGCTACCAAAACGTATACATGGGTTTTTATAGTGGTATGGGGTGAAAATGAATCAGCCAATGAGAATTTAAGAATTAGTCAATAGAATCACAATCAGATAAGAGATCTAGCCAAAGGTTGTAATTTTATGGATAGAATTGCCAGAAATTTATTTTAAAATGCAATACAATTATAATTAAGTTATTTGGTTTTAGTTAAAATATTACATATATATATGACTAATAATTTAGAAAATGCTAACACATAATAGAAATAGGTAGTTTTTAATATAAACCATAAGATTAAAAAAATTTTCACTAAATTAAAAATTGTAGGTGCACTGTATACTTTAAAACAGTTAATATTGAAACATTGCTTGCAGTTAATGGTCTATTACGGATCACTTAGTTTTTGGAAAAAATTCTGTTTCTCTTGTTAGGTTGTATGAAAATTAAGTGTCTTATTACAGTCAGTACTGGCTATATGGTCAGTTTTATGAAGTCCCTTCTAGCTTAATAGGGAACATGTTTTAAAGCTTAACGCTTATACAGTCATTTTGTTTTTCTTGTTACTGGTTATATGATCAATTTATATTGGTTATATGATCATGTTTTCAACAGTTTTTTTTTTTTTTTTTTTTTTTAAGTCAGTACGAAATTAAAGAGGACCTGAGTCAAAGCCTTTATTTTCCTCTTGTTTCCCCTTTCTTGTTTGTTTACACTCATTGTCAGAGTTTTCCACATCCCTCAGTTCTTGTCCCTCCCCCCTGATAACAAGTGGCCTTCTGTCTGTTTATTGGTTGAAGTTATCTCTCATACATGACTTCAGGTGTTATTTTACTAATTCCGAAGCAGCAGATGAACATTTAAAAGCTATTAGGAACTTAGAAAAAAGTTGTGTTAACAACCAACAAAAGGAAGCAAACTTGTATATTTGATTATTTTTAAATACATTGAACATGAATGTAAGTATGTACGAGTGCTGTACTTTGATTAGTAAGGTAAGCTAAAAAATTTCCCTCCCAAAAAATATTGCATATTTTTAATGTAGTTTTTACTTCTTGAATTAATTTTTAAAATGTTCTTAACAGTATATTTGTTTATGAGTACTACAATCTGAAAGGTGAATAATCCTGCCACAATTCAATAGGATTGTATTGTTCCGCATATATGGTCACCCTGCTTATATGGCCTGATTTTTCTGGACTGCTGAGCTGACCATATAACCAATACAGACTGCATATAGATATAGTGATTTCATCTCTTTTTAATCGATGCTAAAATTTTAAGAGATTACTATATACATTGCATAAAGAAAAACCTTTCGTTTATATGATGGGGTTTATTTCTGCTGTCATAAATGACTTTTTACTATTTTTTTATTTTTCAAATTTTTTTTGGATATTAATTTTAACCTCCAAATTCATTTATATCTTCTCAAATATATTTTTAGTTATAAGTTTTCTAATTTTAATTTTGTTATTTTTCCAAAAATACTGTAAAATATATTAAGAATTATGCATCCCAGATAAATTATTCTATCCAATTGCCAATAATTTATGCACAAAAAATAATAATTTTGCTAAAATAACAAGACGCCAGAGCCTTTTACATATAAGCACTTAAGTTATTGTCTGCTGAGTAGACGCTCAATGTTTAAACAAGCTTTATTTATAGTATGAAATATATATTATTTAATACCTCTTGAGGGGAAAAGCTAGATTGTTCTATCCAATTCATAACTTAAGTTTTAATGAAAATATTGTACGACTTGGTCTTAGAGAAAGAACTGCTGTAGATACTTTGGATTTCCTATTATTCAAGAACCCTCAGTAATATTTTGGAGAGATATTTTTTATTAGAGGGGGAAAAAGAACAATAATGAAATATCAAAAATATAATTTAGTTTTCTCTTTTTTTGTGTGTGTGTGTTAAATTAGTCATTAACACTTTTTGCATACTTATGATTTAAATTGTTTCACAAACCAATTTTTCACTTTACATTTTGTTATATTTTAATCGTTACCTTTAAAAATAAATTTTGTTTAGTAAAAAATTTTTTTTATTGTCTGCGTGCAATTTTGATTTGTGAAAGAAAGTATATCTTTAAATACAAATACACGAAACTAGGGAAATTTTGTGAATAAGCTGAATCTCCTTACAGTTTGTAGCATAAGAAAAAATAAAATAAAATTTAGTATGTTGCTCACGTTCTTCCTTGAGGTACTACTGAAAATTGCATCGGCCGGGAATCGAACCCGGGCCCCCGCGTGGCAGGCGAGCATTCTACCACTGAACCACCGATGCGACACACAGTTGATATGTAAATCAAAATTGCTTTGTAGAGAGAAGTATTTCTGGTGAAATAATTTTTTATTGTAACTTTTTTGTTTTATCAATACTTGAATAGTCATCGTTGGTCTGTTTATTAATAGATTTTCAAATTTAGGTATGCGAAATGGCGTAGTTTAATGCTACTAAAGACCGAAAAGTCTGAAGGAAAAAAAAAATCTTTATTGCAAAGCTAACTCGCACATAAACGAAGACAAGAGTTCAAACTCACAAAGTCTAAATATCACCGACAGTAATTGGGGAGGTCATTGCCCCCCCCCTCCCAGAAATGTTAGAAAAGGGGCAAATTTGCTGTTTTGCCCCTTCAGTTTTTTTAGGTTTTATTCACGTTTTATAGTTTTGATTCCACTTTTGCTCCCTCAGTTGAAACACCCAAATTAAGCCCCTGCGCAAAACATAAATATTTGTTGCAACAAAGGAAATATTTGTTCAGTTTTTTATCTCTTTAAGGATATTTGCGATAAAAAAAACACCTGTAAAGGGTGTGATAATTATAATCTTTTTATTTTGGTTTGGACTGTTAGGGTCTATATTTTATGCAACATGAGGGCTAATGAGGACCTACTACTTAGAGCCGATTCCAAAATGGGAGCAGGAATCGAACCCACGAACTCTGGTACCGGAAAACAGTGTCATCGTCCGACTGTGATTATTTTCGTCCCCCCCCCCAAAAAAAAAAGTTTTTAGACATTAAAATCTTGAAATTCCTGAAGACAAAGTAACTTATTGCATGCTTAAAGAAAAACTGTTCTGCATTTTTATAGGACCAGCCCTACCGTTTTTACCGCCCTAGGGAAACTCAAAATATGTATCCCCTCCCCCAGATTTGAAAACCTTTTCCTCTTTTTGAAATTTTAAAACAATTATGTTAACAAGAAAAATAGCATATGATGAAATTAAGACAGCAAAAATAGTTTTACTGCGGGAAAAACCCTGGGATTTTGCACTATCTCTGGATATCTGTCTACCCATCCATAAAGTGTAGATGGATGTTCAGTATAGATCAGGCAGGAATGGGACATTTTCCATTCCTCCCTGAGCCATACCGTCCCATCGACCTCTGTTGAACGGTGGCCGATTGGTTAGGGTGCTGGCCCTCGGTTACCGGAGTTCGTGGGTCCGTATCCCACAGTAACATGAATGGTCGTAGCCGTTCGGAATCGGCTTTAAGCTGTAGGTCCCGGTCTCATTAGCCCTCGTGTTGCAAAAAGTAGACCGTCGCACTCCAAACAAACCAACAAACCAAACCTCTGGATATTTTTGGAAATAAAATTACAAATTATTTCATCCTTACTAGTTTCTGCTTACTTTGAAAGCAAATCAAAGAAATGTGATACATTCTCTATAACTCTCAAATAATCATAATACTGTGACACGATCTACTAGACTCCGAATCTTAAAATAAACAGCTAGTTGAAATTTAATAAGCATCTTACCGCACACTGATGGAAGCACCTTCCTTCAGTGTGCGGTAAGATGCTTATTGAAACAAAGGCAATTTACAATTTTGAGTGGCAGAAATGCTTAGGGATGAAAGTCATGGAGTCTGTGAGACCGCGTAACGGCCGTTTAAATTGTGAAAGATTCCGTTTTCTCTTTGAATGCGGACAAAAGTACAGGCAATGTGCAAGAGAGCACACTTGTCGCATTAGTTTAACAGAAGAAAATTGAATGCTTATTTTTATGTAAACAGATTTTCAGTAATTCTGGTAATTTAAGCATCCTCTTTATTATTATTTTTTGAGTAAAATTTAATCCTTTTAAATGTGTTTATTATTTATTTAAAAAAAATTTAATTTTATTATTTTTATAGAAGTAATTTAACTCTCCCACCTCTCACGGTCCGAAATATCGTTCACTAAAATTCAAGGCTGTAGCCAGAAATTGTTTTCCCGGGGGAGGGGGAACAAAGGGGAAAGAGATTGTTATTTGTGAATGATACTTCAGTAAAACAAAATTAAGGTGTTAAGACATCAAGGCCGTAAGCAGGGGGAGGGATTTAGGGGACAGGTTCCCCCCCCTCCGAAACTTTGAAAGACCATTTTGTTGATAGACAATGTCCCACATTTGTGTGTTTATGGGCTATCTGCCTAGCTGTTAATGAACAAAGACAGTTATTCTCTTAGGAAAAAAAAAAAAAAACGCTGAGACCATAAAAGTTTTGCTAGGCCGCTGGCCGGAAATACAACACTGTATTTTCGGTATTGTATTCTGAAAATGCAGTGCTTTTCCTTACATCAGTTGAAGTAAAAGTAATCGAAATATGTATCTGGGTTGAGTTTATTTATTTACAGCAGTGATTCTCAACTTTTTTTTAAGCTACCCCCCCCCCCTACAGAGCCGAAATGAGCTTAACGTCCAAACTATAAAGCCGAAATGCGTCCAACGCCCCCCCCCCCCTTTGTAAAAATCCCGTAATTTAAAGCGTAGGGTAGGAGAAGTACTCAATTATAAGAGGTAAAGTGTTTAAGCATTTTCTGCAATAGACTTACAAATTAATTTTTTGTTACTAGACACGCTGAAGCAACACTTAAACGAATGGTTAGGGCGCTGACCTTCGGTTCAAGAGTTCGTGGGTTCGAATTTCACTGGGCATAGATAGATGTTCGTAGCCCTTCGTAATTGGCTTTAAGTAGTAGGTCCCTTTCTCAATAACACTCGCGTTGCAAAAGAGCAGACCGTTGTGCTCCAAATAAAAGCTGATGATGGAGTATATTTTTCTGAATATCGGCCCAATTTCACGCAAATCACAAGGAATCTAAATAACAGGTTCAGGTACCACCACGCAAGTTTGTTTAATTACTGGTAAAAATAATATAAATTAGATAATGTATTAAATTCATTTAGTATTTTTAAAATTAAGTTTGGAAGGCAAAATCTGCTCACATCGCTGCCCTACCGCCCGAAATAAATTCACTGCCCTCCGGGGGGCAATATGGCATGTCAGTCGCCTACCACCCAGGGCCGGTCCTGCGATTTGAATAAGTACATATCGGGGAAAGTATTTTATTAGAAGCAATTCGAAGATGAGAAGTCTACTTAGGAGAAACCATTTTTATTTTGTAAATACACTGATCTTTGGCCAGGTCTGAGTTATTTATTTACTATCTTGTTTGTCATCATATGATAATCCTGTTAAAACTTTCTACCTTTTCATTCGATATATTTTCTAAAATGGTAACATTCTTTCTTCTTGATCTTAAATTGAAAGGATTAGTTTGGAAACAGTAAATAAACATAGTGACTATACACTAGTTGAGACATTTTTTCCTTTCTTAATCGAAGTGCTTTTTCTAATCTTCTAAAAAAATCTCAAGGTGTAAAAAATAAGGAGTTTTTTGATTTCAATCTTAAATATCAAATGATCTAAAATTATATCAACATGAAAAAATCAAGCAATCCTTATACATATATATATATATATATATATATACACGACACTTTCCGAGTGGTCAAGGCATGGAAGACACATATTGGTTCATGTATAAAAACTCCTTACTGTATTATTCTGTCTAAGATATCATTTGTTCATATTTTGTCGACAAGCGTGGAGGATTTTACCAGCCCAACTCCCCGCTCAGAAGTGCCTTTTTGGCGTTGCTTACCAAAACAAATTCCTCTTGTCTACTTCTGCGTCAGCTTCTTTACGCTTTATAGTTAAGCTCGAGGGTATGTTTTTCTCCTATTACCTTACCGTTAATGAGTTCCAACCATTTTTAATTACAACTCACTTAATTCTTAATCCCCATTTTTAAACCTGACTATATATATATATATATATATATATATATATACAAGATGCGGTAGCTTAGGAAGCGATTTCGTAACTGGGATTGCAGGTTCGAGGCTCGAGCCGCAACCCTGCAGTTGATTCGCCGTGTTCGTTAATGGTGACTGGGGTGTGGTGTGTAAAACATGTTCGTGGTCACAATGTCTACCAAATTCTCAAACGATACCTCTGGGGATAGCAGGACAAGCCTGGTGGTTTTGTCCTCTCTGCTTCTAAATTTCGGGGATCCACTTGAACTAAGACGTTCTTTCACCCTTCACCTCAATTTGTGTGACCTCTGGCCCGCATGCTTGCCTCGTCCAAGTGGCATTGGCAACAGCAATATATATACGTATATATAGGAAGGAAAGGTTAACTAGATCGGGAAGCTAATGTAGGTATTTTGTATAAAACCCTAAAGAGGAGCCAAAAAAATTCTCAGAGGTTTTCATATCTTCAGTCAAGGGCAAAAATCCCCTCGTCCCTCTGCTTTCTTTTAACCCCTAACCTAAATTGGCCACCTTATTACATATATATATGCAGACGGAGTGAGCTTAACATGCTACAGGCATTTATTTCAATGAAAATTGAATGCTAATTGTAATTTTATTTCATATTACATATGTATCATTTATAAAAAAGTCATCCTATAAATTTTCGTGTCCCGGGTGTTAGTTCGGCCCTGCATTAATTCGTGCATCACCAGGAAATTAACTATCTCCGAAGATAGCTTTCTGTATTATATTTTGAGAAAATGCAAAATTGGATTCACCCTAAAACAGTGATGTCTGAATACTTTAGAAACGGTCAGTTTTGATGTGTCATCAATGGTGTAGAATAATAGTTCCCAAAGTAGTTTTTAAGAGCTGGAGTCCATGTTACCTCTGAGGATGTACTTAGTATATCTAAATTAATTTCAGGATACATGGACTAAGTTTGGGCTTTAAACAGATTTAATCTAAAGTTGAAATCTAATGTTGAGATCCATTTGCACAAAAAAAAAAAAAAAAAAAAAAAATCTACACACAAACTTTAGTACCGAAAACAGTGTCCTACCTATTCGGCCACCCACCCCATGGACGACAATCTCCTAGTTACAGTACTGCTGTAATATAGCCTTTCTTTAAAAAAAAAATAAAAATTAGTGCAAGTGTACAGTTTAAAAAGATTATATACACATACACACACCTTATGACATAACTGGTAGTTCTTATACACACACACAGTGTAAGTGAGAGTTTAAAAATAAATAAATAACAAGATTAAAATAAAATGAAAGTGGATTTCAAAATCCATTGAATTACGAATGCTCGCAACATGGTAATAACAACAGTGATTTAGTAATTTTATTTATCAGCTTAGAATTAGGGTGCAAGTGCTCTTTCTTAAAAACATGCAATTACTATGCATAACTCTTTACATAACGTTGCAATAAGAGATGCATTGGGTGGAGAGAAAAGCACCTTCTCATGGCATTAGTCAATATGTACATATCGTAGCTCATGGTGATGAACCATAAATACGCACTCAGACTTCTACCTCTATATATTGTATCAAATTAGATACATATGAATGGATCTCTGATGCCTTGCTTACAGTGTTTTATTGATATTTTGGCCCTCCTCTCTTTAAAATCAGGTGACACTTGTCCTAGACTCTTCCATTTTTGTACGATCACTTCTTCTGTACTGTAAAAACACTATCAATATTAAAATTTAACTTGTTAATTCACCCTGGATGGATACTACCCCTTCCAATTGACAACAGATGGCAGCACTAGTTTTAATTTTGCACACACACACACATATATATGTATATATACATACATACAAGATGTTTATATTGAGGATTTTCTCATGTCATGGCAACTTAATGTCATTGGTTTTTGTGTGCACTATTACCAGGCACATCCGAACTAGAAGGCTTGGCCCAGGGAGTTTAGTTGTTGTCATTTTCCCTGAGATCCTGAGGATTCTCCCATTGGTTAAGGAAAACATCTACCAGAGACAGGAAACAGATCTCCAGCTTGTATTTCCATTGGGAATTTAAGTTCTTTCCACAAATGATGTCATGCTTGGAGGGAAGGGGGGGGGGTCTGTGAAATTGAGACAAGGGGGAGATAACAAGGAGTGTGACATCACATAATTTGGCTAAACTAAAGGCTTAAAATTAGCAGAATAAATTTTGAAGTTGTTTTAAAATTACTAAAATTTGAAGGCATTCTATTAAATTTCAAAATGCTACTGTTTACAATTGCTCTTTTATATTATTTTATTGTTATTGTACAGTAATGTGTTTGCTGTAAAATGTTACTCTTATTTTATACAAAATATACAAATCCTTATTGTTACGTTTACACATGTTATTAAATCCCACAGTTAAAATTAAAATATAAAAATTGAAATAAGATCTATAATATAGTGCTATGTTTATGAACTGTAAGTATGTGTTTATACAATATTATGTGAAATGTGATGAAGGGGTATGCTGAAGCATGACAATTTGTGACAAAGGGGGAGAAGATAGGGTTACATAATAATGAAAAATGTGACATTTATGGACAAACTTTCGCAAGCAACTGCAAAAATTAAAATTTATCTTTATTAAGTTAGTTCAATGTTAAAAGTTGACTTGCATTAGTATTTATATTTCTGCCTTATATTCATGGATTTTAACTTTATAAGTAACTTTTATATTAAATCCTTCATCCCAGCAAGTTCTTTTCCACGAATTGGTTTATTAAGCATTCAGAGACCTGAAAAATTTAGAAAGTTAAGGACAAAGTCTAGGTTATTTAATGAAAACATCTTTCATATACTAATACTGAGAAATAAAAACCTTATTTTTAAGTATCTTCTCTTCAGTACTCAAATGTATCTATGTCTAAATGCACAGGTAAATATGTGCTTAAACAAGTAATGGGCTGTTTTAAATGCTATGCTGACATTAAAGATCAAGATGTTGTATTTTCTCATTAAAAGTACATTTAGGGAAAATTATAAAAATGAATTAATTTTATATCCTTTTTAAAAAATTTTCAGCATCTTCTTATTTTGGGAACATTGACACATAACACTATATTTTTTTAAACATGTTTTCACCTGTTAAAAATTTGGTTAAAAATTTGACTTTTGAAAACAAATTTTAAATATTCCTGACTAAAATTTTACACTTATTGTAGAGTTGAACATTTTAAAATGGTTATGTGATCAAGCTTGAAAATCAATTTACCTATATGCATCATGTCAAAGTGATTTACCTTGTTTAAAAAAATAAAGAAATAATAATAATAATAAAAAAAGATAAATTTTCTCCTCTCTTGAGATCTGGTTTTGTTTTCAAATGAAGCTTACTTGTGTTGCGAGACAAAAAAAATAAGCTGAGCAATAACAGATAAGTCAAGATACCATTATATATGAGTACATAAGTGTCATAATCCTCAAATTCACATTGTGTTGATTAACATTACCCGATTCCTGAAACATGACTCATCTAAAAACATTACACACTGAAGAAAAGTTTCACTCTCCTACATCAACAGTATTAATTTTTACTGCAAATGCTTGATATTAAAGCTTATCTTCAGGCTTTCACTTTTGAAATAGCTAAAGTTAATACGCATGAAGTTGTAACCTCTTATAGACCCCATCATGCACAGTTGATTTTGGTATTCAGAATAGCAAATCAATTTACAAGGACTATGATGAAAGCATTTTTCAACTTATGTATCATCCTGCTGTCTTTGCTAGGGCAGTCAGAATTTGGGTTTTGATGATAGGTTACCTGTCATCAAAAATATTTCTTGTCATTTGTAAACTGTATATCTTAAAGTTGGAATTTGATTGAAAGCAGTCCAAAATTTATACTATGCCTATGTTGCAGATATAAATTCAATAAACTATGTTGCAACTTGTGCTTGCTCTTGCAATGAAGCCATTTTGAAAGGAGAATGTTGCAAAATGCAGATATAGTGCTATCTAGTTTAAATTTCAGTAAAAAGAAACGTTAATCTTTTCTTTATGGAACATAAAGTCTAATTTTTGAAATTGTACCCATACTTTTTGGACACCCAGTATATATATATATATATATATATATATATATATATATATATATATATATATATATATATATGTATATATATATATATATATGTATATATATATATATGTATATATATATGTATATATATATATGTATATATATATATGTATAATATATATGTATATATATATATATGTATATATATATATATGTATATATATATATATGTATATATATATATGTATATATATATATATACATATATAATACTCTTCAAGCACTGAAAGGTAAGGTAGATATACAAACTACTTTACTCAAATATTTTTTAAAAACCCTTAAGAAAACATTACAAACCCATGAAGAATCTAATAAGCACCTGTTCTAAACAGAAAACGCTATTTCTATTTAAATAAAATATGTATTCTACCTCAACAAAAACATTTTATGACATAATAAGGAAGGTAAAAAATTAATGATTGATGAATTACTAAAGATTTTATCCCCAGCAAATATATCATAGCTTTGTTTTCTCTCATGTGCTATGGTCTGAGAATTCTTACAATGTCCCAGCAAACCTGTATCAGACGTGCTTCCTGACTCCAAAGTATGTATAAGCAAGGAACTTTGGGTTAAATTCATTTTTCTGTAAACATGAGGGCTCATTAGATTATGATCTACCCCTTAAAGCCGATTCTAAAAAGCTATGAATATCCACACCCTTGAATCTTCAAGTCTAATTTGACTGTTGTTAAAATCTTTGGGAATAGAATTATCAAGCATTCTGGAAGTGGTAATGACACTTTTATAGTAAAAATTTAATTTTTTAAATACTGATGCACTTTTAGTTAAATTATTTGCTATTGTTTAGGAATTTAAATCTGCTTGTATTCTCTATATACAGGGTATATGCCAAATTAAAATTTTTCAAATCCATGACTTTTCATGACTTTCCCTGATTTAGCAGATCATTTACCATGACTTTAAAGAGATAAACTTATATTTTGTGAAAAAATCTTAATTTTTATTAAAAAATAATTATTATATTAATAAAATTTTAATCTACATTTTAAGAAAAAGCCAGAATAATATACATTTACCCACCTATCAAGCTTTCTTGATTTGAGTTTCCTTGGTGAACCAATTTTAATTGGCAATAGGGTAAATAAGATAATACATAAATACCAAACTCAGTAACTTCAGCCAAATGACAAGTAAAAATAGAATTAAACAATTCAATGCATTTTTATTTAATCGGTAGTTTAGTGGATCCATGAATTTTACTCATTTTACTTGAAAAATCAAGACTTTCCATGACAAAGTTAATCCATTGATTAAATCCATGATTTTCCATGACTTTCCAGGTGCGGGGAAACCATGTATATATCTTATTTTGATAATGTTATAATTTAAGTGATTTTTTCCACCTATTTTAATTTGTATTTGTAAAGAAACTCACAGAAATACAACATTTCAATCACTTTTATAAAAACTTAAGAAAAACAATGGCTGTACATGACATGATCACATGTATCAAAACAAGTATCTATGCAAATGAATACACATACTACAAGACATAAGAAAAATTATCACAACCATGAAATTTAACATCCATGAATTTCAGAGAGCATGCTATCAAGGAAATAATTAATGTAGCCGTTCTCCATTTTACAAAGTCTTTCATGCTCAACCACACTAGTTGTCATCGGATACACCATGCAGTGACGAATTGATGGAGTCATGATTACAGGTGTTTCTAAAAAAGAAAAGAAATTGCCTTTAGTCTTCCCAGAATTAAAATGGACATATTACAAGCCTTAAGTTGATAAGTACTAAACACATTACATGTTTTTAACTCAATGTTAACTCACAAGAAAACTACTTCTACTGATGGCTAGTTTGCATTAAAATTCTTTATATGAAAAATTTCCCACATGATAGAGTGAAAAACTACTTTTTTTCCCCCTTGATTGGGTGTATTATCTAAATGTTTGTATTTAAATTTTATAAAGTATACACCACATATTTTCACAATTTGAAACTAAATATATTTTTCTGGTCTTTCTTTTAATTGAATTAGAAATTGCTGTAGGGAATTTTATGCTCTGTATGCAGTAAAGTTTGTTCAAAGAAATCTTTCAATGCAAGCTACCAGTTGGTAAACATTTTCACCATAGGCCAATGCTAATCAATGGCCAGTACCCAATCAGCTAATGCTAAAATAATAAATTCTCTTACCATCAGTGCGTATTCTTTTCATTGTGCCTTCACACACATCTCGTGACCTTTTCCTGCTAAATCGAGCTGCTTGAAAACCACCAAATCTGGGTTCAGCAGGCTGGAGATCACTCATTAGGAGTTCAGTTTGCCTAATAAAATTAGCTATTTGTGTATATCCAGCTTGCTCAGCAATAATACTAGCAGTCTGGCCATTTGAATTTTGTGTGCTGTAAAAGAAAATTTATTTCAAAATACTTGACCAAAAAATATAATTTTAATCTTATTAATTAGGAATTCAAGAAAAATGAAAGACAAGCAAATATAACTGTTAATAAAAATTTTTTTACACAAATACAATTAACCACCCATTACAATATAAAATATTGCATTAATAAATATCTTTATAGTTCCTCACTATCTTGTTTATAATTTACATAAAAGATTAAATTAACCAAAACATTAAAAAATAAAAAAGGTTGCTTATATGAAATACACTTGAGAAATCAAAAACTAATGAAAAAATTTTTTAGTTAAAAACTCATTCTGTAGCTCTGTTTAATAACCTTCATAGAACTTTCTTACTATATAAATCCTGAATTATATTCCAAAGTAAATAATAGGGTATAATGTAATTATAACCACATATCAAGGCTAAGGTGTTATTCAAATTAATTTTTTAAATTCTGGTAATATATCTTGTTTGTTGAACTTTGCTGGTTAATACCTTACTGAAATAATAATAATAATAAAAAAACATATAGCAAATTTTATACATACGTAATACTGCATGATGTAGCTATCAATAAACTAACACATTCTGCATTTCCATTTCTAGCAGCTTTGTGTAAAGCAGTTTCACCTTGAATATCCTGAAAAACAAAAATTCTTAAAACGATATTTCAGATATTTAAAAGTTTTCAGCAATCTACAAAATAAAATTATGTTATTATACAACACACATTGGCCTAACAGAAATCAAAAGTGTAGCTAAAATTTTTTGAACTGGGAATAATTCTTTAAGAATACAAAAAGGATAGTTAATGTTAATATTATTAATGATAAATATAAAAGTTAAATCAAGAATCAACAAAGCATTATTACTATCAGAAGTTTATGTTACATTCTATTTAAATTATAAGAAACACTCACCATGGAATTTTTTAGATATTTAATTATAACTTACTAGCAATTTTTAGGGTTAATTTAGCAGAATAAAGGAAATCAAGGAATTAATAGATATTCTATTTATTATTGAGTTGTGTTTCTTTACAACAACAAACATAAGCAAATTACAAACCTTCATGTACAACTACATTTTAACAAATGTCTGGGAATCATTAATAGCATATCTGCAATTTTTAAGACAAAATTACTTTCAATTACAAACACTGCTTAATTTATTTAAGTTATGACTAAAATGAGTTATTATTCTGAACTGTTTTCTTGGCACACAAGTGCACAAAAATCTAAAATTAATTTTAAAGTGAAAGTTTGATGTAAAATATTTAATTATTATTAATTTCTTTATTTTTTGTAGGGAGGTGGGGGAGGAGCTTTTAATACACTAGTTGTAAAATATTTAAGTAATAACAGCAGTTTATACATAGTTCCTGAAAATGATTTAAACTTATATGTAATTTAATATTTCATTTTAATATAATGTAGTTAAGGATATTTTAATTTTAAAAATTAAATAGACACTTGTCTTTTAGCATTATTTTGACCTACACTGCAGATATATTGACTATTTTATTGCATGGGTCAGGTTTGGTTTGGAGAGCTACAGTCTACTTTTTGCAACACAAGGGCTAATGAGACCGGGACCTACAGCTTAAAGCCGATCCATGCCACTGTGGGATTCGAACCCATGAACTCCGGTACCAAAGGCCAGCACCCTAACCAATCGGCCATCTTTCGGCATTGTACGGGTTAGATAAGAAATACAAACAGTAGGGAATAACTTTGAGAATAGAACATAAGTCTTAACCATGAAAAAACAGACTGGATAATATCGATCTTAAAGTCTGTAATGCTAAATACATGCAATGCAGGTAGCATAGTAAGAAATAATTTTGATATTACTATAATTAGCACATTAACTGCATTCTAAGAACCAATTAAATCTCCACAGAATAATAAAATTGAATATATCCAGTGTTTTACTATTTTCTTACTTCCTTGAAATAAAAAATAATTCCACTTTATTAAATATATCATGTTATGAGAATTACCTGACATTTTACTTTTAAAAATTATGTTATAAGTTTTTAAAAGGCTTTAAGTATTAAATGAGTTTTCAGTAAGTGCCAAATCTATTTAGAAGCTTAGTAAAAATGTTAATGTTTAAATTTATAAGTAGCATAGTTTTTCTCTCTCTTCCTGTTTAGGCAAAAAAAGAAAAATGGGAAGGAATAAAATGATTCAAAATTTTAACTATACTTGATTTCTGTTAACAAAAATAAAATAAGATTTATATATATGCATTAAATGTACAAAAAATGCCATAACTTGTATTACTGTCCTTGAAATTAATGACAACTTGTTAAAGAAATCATGATTATCAAAAATGACACTTACATATGGGAAAATTTGAGTGGAAACAACTCTAGGCATAAATATAAATAATCCAGTGATAAAAATATCTACAGTTTTCAAATAATTATTTAATACCATTGATGACATAACTGTAAATAGAATATTAAATATTATAATGTAAATTTAGAAGTAACTGCTTGGTTTGTAGCACTAGTCTTCCTTTTAGCTCTACAAGAGCTAATGAGAACGGGATCTACTGCTTAAAGCTAATTTTTAATGTGTATGAACAACAAGTAATAAATTTTTTATAATACTCAAAGGTCTTAAAAGTATATGTTACTGCTAACAGATTATGCCAGCATAACTTAGAAATGTTCAAAGGGGAGAGGGATAACTTTAACTAAATAATTGGAAATTTAGCAATTCAGGATTACAAAAGTGGTTGGAAAACTGAGACTGAAATACAAGGAACATTTGGAAAAGTAACTTTCTTTTTAAAAATTTTGAAATAAGCTATTTAATTGTACTTACGACTTTGTTTTCTATACTTGAAAAAACTAATATACAATAAATATTATTCTGAACTGTTGACATAGTTCAATTTAGAATTTAAGATTTTTTTCGATTTTTTAATAAAAGGTTTTTAAAATGAAGAGAAAAAAAATCATTTATGCAAGTGTCATTATATAGTATTTTTCATTCTTTAAATACTAGCAAACCAAATTTAGAAAATACCCCCCTTAATACAAGTTATGTCTAATCTAAACAAAATATATCTTCACATTCAAACTAATGCAAAACAATATATACAAGCTGTTATTCAACTACAATATTTATGAAATGTATTTTTTAAATGAGATGAAACACTGTGTAAATCTAACACAACTATTCTTTAATGAATGTATTAGATGTGATTTCTTTTGGTTCAGAGTCTGAAGAGTCAGTTATATTTGCTAAATCCAAGCAATCTAACAAAGCATGCTTCTTGGGGAAAAAAACAGATAAACAATCCTTAAATCCACCACAAACCAATCACTAGTTAGTCAAAAGAATGTCCATTAAATAATTGTTACATAAATTGCGACAGAAATTTAAAAAATAATATATCAGCATGCATGTGTAACATAAACTAGAAGATTTAAACAATAACATGCTTCCTATAACCTGCTATTTTAACAGGTTTATATAATATATTAGATGTAATGTTAGGAATACAAAAGGAAACTCAATTCCATGATTTGTAAATTTGTAGAATTTGCTTTGAAAATATAGTTTACCAGAAGAATTACATTAAATTTTGTATTTGAAGACCTAAACAGATAAGAGACCTATGAAAGAAAAGGAAGTGGATATCTGGAGTAAAGCCCAACAAATGCAGAAAGCATTCATCATTTGTTCTATTGTATTTTTACAAGGATCTGTAAAAACTTACATTTGATTCTGCAGTAAAGTAATACTCCTATATCATAAAATAGCATGGAAACAATGGCTTTTTAGCTTCACATCAAGTGGTTAAGCAGATACATAATTACCTTTACACAAATGCTTTTCGTAAATACAGAAATGTCATTCTAATGAAGATATAGTTTTGATATAAAAATAAACTAGAAGCAGCAGCAAAAGGGAGAGGCAGATTAAAAAGTTTTTAAAAATGAGAGAAATAAGAAACTAAAAATAAAGTAACATATAAAACAATATTCAAATTTAAAATAAAAATTAGAAATGAATAAATTTTTCAATTCCTGATATTTACAAATTGTTTTCATAACATAATAGTATCTAGACAAAGGTATACTGTAGTTTTGGAAATAGGGAATGTAAATATGCAAAAGAATATTAACAGGATGACATCATTATTCCTACAAAAAAATGTTACAAAGGATAGTATTAAACAGAACTAATTTCCTGAATATGGTGGTTCACCTGCACAATGTCTCAAACAGGTGAAAACAAATCTTAACTAAAAATTAGTACCTTCATATGATTTGCCACCAACAAGAGCTGAACAAAAACTCAGAACATAGATTTTTAAACAGTTATATAAATTTTATTAAAATTATAAAATGGAATACATATGAAAGAAAGAAGTCAATGCAAAAATGCATTAAAAACCTTTTTCAAAGCAAAAATGACAGAATCCATTTGAAAAAAATAGAAAAGATAACCAGAAAATTTAGTGAAGGCTTTGAAGTTAGAATTTCTATTAATTTAATTCTATGAAAACACCTCAATTAAGAAAATAGATTCAAAATACCAAGTAGTGCAGAAGGAGATAAAATTGACCAAAAAAGTCAGCCCAAAACTCAAAATAGTCATCAAGAAAGATTAAAAGTAAAGCTGAAAAACCTTAAACAAAAATGGTAAACATAACTGACTCTTAATATCTGAACATCATTCCAAAATGTGGAGTTAAAAATTTATATTATGCCAAATAAGAAATAATGAACAAGCAAAAATTTCAAAAGGTAAAATTTCCACACTTCATCCCACATGGTCCCTTACCGGGAAGCCAAAGTTGAATAAACTGAGACCTAGCCCCTATCAACAGCAACTCGTCTGCTAATTGCGTAAGAGGTCGTTTTATGTAATCCCTTCCATCATCTGATTTTGTCTTCTGCTGGCTTTCACATTTCCACACTAAATTTTGAACTGAAAAATTGTTATATGTAAATTAGCCAATAAAAAAATTAGATGGTACCGAAACTAAGGATTTTTTTTTTTTCGCTAGGTGTACTTTTTTAAGCATGTGCAAGACATTTAAAAATAAGGAAAAAAATTATAATAGAATTCACCTGTATTCTTGAACTAATTTTCCACAGAACTAAAAATGTGCAGGATTCACTTTTGTGCAGTAGTCAGAGAATCAGGTAAAGAAATTTAGAAAGAATAAGCCATCTATGAAAGCTTCCCTCATGGCTTTTAATAAATTTCTTTTCTTTTACTTGAATTTAATTCAATCTGGTGGCAAGTCATTTTAATATCCATTCACACATTTGTTAACAGATCATTGTAGTGAGAATTCTGTTAGAACCTTTTTAAGTCTCTATTATAAAATGATTTCTTCAACCTTTTGTTTGTGTTTAAAATGTATTAACTGTCCTGTATCAAAAGTATAATCAACCTGAAGTTTAGTCACAGTGTGACAAAAAAGGCAGGTTAAGAATATTTATCCTCATCTGATAAATAAATCCTTTATGCAAACTTCTCGTTATAACTAAATTATATTTGTGATACATAGGTGTGTATATATATATATATAAAAGGCTAAAATTTGAAATTTAACATAATATCCTAGAAAATGTGATAATTAATAAATCTTAAAACTCAATACAGGCATTAAAGCCAAACTGATGTAGTCTAAGAAAATTTAATTTTCCACATCATATCAGAATCAATAGAGATTTTTCTTCTTAACACAGTTTCAGGTACATCATTTATAATGCTTCATTTCAAATTATATCAGCAATGGCATAGCTCAAATATTTCAAAACTTCATTAATTCCACCATTCTTCTTTAGTCTTCTTCAGTATCAAAAACATTTCCAAGCTTCTGTTACTTCATTTCAAAATCTTTACTTTTCACACCTCCAGTAGGAGTTGAAATGGATAAGCATATCCTCAGATGAGCAAGTATGGCAATGAAAAATTTTAGCTATCTAAAGAAAATTTTGGAAAACCACAGATTTAAACTATTTAAAATTTTATATAATTACCAAACAGTACTTTTTTTTTCAATCTCTTAGAACCAAAGTCTTACATACTTTGGAAATTTGACCCCCATAAGAAAAATTAGTGATGTTCCTCAAAGTTTAAATGGTAGAACAAACTAGCGTTCATCTGAAATCAAGTAGTTTAAATATCCTATAAAAAATCACACAGACAAAGTTTTATAAAAGGGTTGAACTTCTACACTCTTTCACTGGATACATATTTTTTAAAATTTATTAACAATAAATAATTATTGCCTTCAGGAAAAGTAGTATAATACACAGGGATATTACTGAAAATGTTGATACTTATTTAAAGTTCTTTCACAGTATTTTGGAGGGGAGAAAAAAAAAAAATCCTAAGTAAATTTTTATTAACAATTTTGAAATATTTAAAAAGACCCATTTCAAATAAAGTAGTTAGAAAACAATTAACATATTTTGGTAAAATTAAAATAAGTTTGTACAGAACCAGTTTAGCAGGGTTTTGAAATTCTTTTAATATTGTTTGACTTTTTAAAATTTAATCTAATACTTTGAAATAATACACATTGATGAGATTCCCCCCCCTTATGATTTTTTTAAAGCACTGTTAAGCAAAAAATAATTTTTACATAAAATATCAAAACAAATTTTAACATTCAGTTAACATTAAAATTTAATAAAAATATTTCATAAAGATTTTTTCCTATTATCAGAGTTCTGGAGCTACTATTTCAAATATATTCCAGTGAAACAGTGAAGAAATATGTTCAACAAATTTTGAATTTTACTAATTGTAGAAATATATAAAACTTTTTACACACACACACACATTTGAGTTAGAACACATTTCCAGTTCATTTTAGTATTTTTACCTTTTATAATTTATAATAGGAATCACCTATTTTGCTTTCTTAAAATATTTATATACACACTTTTCAAACTATTAAATTAGAATTTAAGTAATGAGTACTTAAAAGTGCAACTATTATAAGATTAGAAAGAGATACAAAGAAAAAATTAATCTTGTATTTGAATCTTAACATATCAGACTATCAGACATGAAGAAAAAAAAGTAATATCTCAAAGTCCAAGAAAAGATTAATCACTTAGTTTTTTTTTTTTTTTTTTTTTTTGACAGAAAAGGGATATATAGGTATAAGTTATTTTTTTGGAATTTCAGGTGTGGTGGATGATTAGGGAACAGGAAAGGAAGGTAGAAGTTATAAAAATATTGTTATACAAAGTGTAAACTATTTGATTGCATATTTATTTTGAATTTCGTCTGTGTCAGGCGCAGGCAAATGCATTAAGGGGTTAAAATTAAAGTATATATATCACTATGAGAGAAAATATAGATCCAGCTGAGAAAAATACAACATATATGATAATAAATTACTAAGGCTTGCAAATTTATTTACAGTTGGTTGGTTGGTTAGCATTATAGCCAACTTTCTGCCACATAAAGGCTAAATAAAGCTAGGACTTGCTGCTTAAAATCAACAAACTGAATTCAAATTCTGAACAAACAACCAACCAAATAAATAGTAAGACTTTAATCTCTACAGTTCAGTACAAAAAGGCAATACCCTACTTGTTTAACTATCCTACAACTAATATTTATATTTGTCACTCAACTTGTATTAAATGCTACTATTACACCACATGTTAGTAACATATAACTAACACAAATAATTGTTTGAAAATGTTTAATATAAAGTAATTCAAGTTATTTACTCTTTAAAAATAACTAAGTCAATTTATATCAATATAAAATCAAACAGAAATAGATCCCTAAACTCTCATGGTGCAATCAAATACAGTTCAAGGATTTAATCTCTCGATAGTAGAATAACAATATAAGAAATTGAATGATAAATCGTACATATATATAGCAGAAAATAATACCCCCCCCTCAAATTCTTAAAAGAAGGATTTTAGAATTGTATATAATATTGCATGTCTTTTAAAGGATTTGCATTCAAAAGGAAGTAATGGGTTTTTCATAAACTATTCGTAAGAAGTGAAGTCTTTCTTGTCAAGGTGTATATGAAAGAATAATGATGATACCAAATATTAATGAAAAAAAGCAAGAGTTATAATAGTGATACCTAGCACTTGAAGTTCATGTAATTTTTGCCAGATGTTTTGACAATGTATATATAGATTAAAGCAATAATAGCTATGTCAATATTTGAAAGAATAGTAGAGCAAAATACACTGTGGTAAATAATAAAATGAACTGAAAATGAAGTTTCAATACAATAAGAAGTAAAGAACAATACTTACATAAACAAATATAAAAATTTTCACAACCTTTTATATTACTAGATATCTATTTTAATATACTAAATAATAAAGCAAATAAACTATTATAATTTGTCTCCTAATCTAAATATATTCTTATATAAATATTTAACATAATTTTTTCATTATAAACTAGATATGGTACATTAAAAATAATATTCATGTTTAAAAAAATTAAGTAAGATCTATGTTCTATAATCTTGAAATTAAACATCAATCTAAATCTAAAGTGAATCTCTAAAAAATAAGATAACCAGTAATTAATCTAATGATGGCAACATAGAATTAAAAAATCTCTGGATATAACCCCCCCCCCTCTCAGATAAATATATAAGTAAATTATCAATATTGAGAATTTTTCTCTGAAGTAAATTTATCAAAATACCAAAATTAATATTTAGGCAAAATAGCATGTTTTCATCAACAAATATGCTTACTTAAAGAAGAATATTTAAAACTGATGCACAATGAACAGTAAAGATAGGAAATTACTTTAGAAATTTTATGGAACTACAGAGTTTACAAGAAAATTCTATTTTGTTACAAAATGATTTTAAAAACTTCTATGCCCCCTATATCAACAAAAAATTATAAGTGTTATAAATGATTAGATCGTAATTCAATATTGCCATGGTACAAAGTATATCATAATTTTTTATTACCATAAATAATGCAATGCATCTTCTGATTAAATACTTCTAAGTATCTTAAATCTTAAAAGATTAAAAATCTACTACGAGAAAAAAAATCTTAATATTAGTTGATTAGTGGATAACTGAGTTTATTTGATGAACATCATATATTATTTCTATTCCTTAGGAATTGTAATAATTTACAATTTTTTTATATTTATCAATAATTTTACACAGAGACATGGAAAATTACCAAGCTTATGACAGTCTTAATTTACCATTTACCACAAAAAGAAGTTTCTCTTGTAAAATTTTTGAAAAAGTAACTTTGAAACAGAAAATAAGAAATTTTTTAAAAAGAGCAACTCTTTTTTTCATGCGCAATAGCACTATGTAATTCATAAAAATGTTCAGCTGTAATAGAGTTGTACTCTCTAATTAAGTATGCCTTTTAAATTTTTTTTTTCAAATGCATTTACGATAGTAAAATATACAGAAGCAAAAAAGTAAAATAGAAGAGAAATTAACCCTTCAGACAGACCATGGGTATATGATACCCTTAGTGTTGTTCACTCCTCCAATTCTCAGCACTATGGTTGTTGAAAGCAGTACTAAAGAGCTAACTGCTTTAGTTGGTTTTGGTTTGGTTTGGAATGCTATGGTCTACTTTTTGCAACACAAGAGCTAATGAGACCAGGACCTACAGCTTAAAGCTGATTCTGAATGGCTATGAACATCTATGCCACTGTGGGATTCGAACCCACAAACTCTGGTACAGAAGGCCAGCACCCTAACCAATCGGCCAGTGTTCGGTCTGCTTTAGTTGGAACCTAAAGTTCATGCAGAAGGGATAAAACTAATTACCACAAACTTATTCATTGCAAGTAGCAATTTCCTAAAACATCCTGGGTATAACTTATCCATAACTTATTCATCTTATTCTGAAACCTGTATATATTTTTTAACTATTCCAAGACTTAATACTTTTTTAAAAGCTGTATCTCTTTATTTCTAGCTGATCAAAAGGACAAGAAATTTATGTTAGTGTACATAAAACAATGAAGTTTACTTTCAAAAATCTTGATGCATCAAACAATTTAGAAGATTACAATGTTGAGGCAATCTGGCTTTTTCATAAATAAAATATTAGTGAATTGTACTCATATGCTAACAAATTAATGGTAAAAATACATAGACCAAAATTAATTAATTAAAAAAAAGGGGGGGGGATGGGAAAGTTTGGTAATTTATACTTAAATATAGGTATACGATACTCATGGTCTGCTTAATGACCAAAGGGTTTAGGTTCATTAAAACACATAATGGTCCTAAAGCAAAAAAATTAGTAAATTAACAGAACTAAAATACTAGACAGATTATCAAACTAATTCACATTTTTTACTTAGGCAGGAAACTTTCAATAATTTGTTTAAATCTTGATTTGTAAAAACAAAAATAATGAACTTAGTGAAACATTTACTTAAGCACACAAAATATGCATATTATCTAACTATCAAAATAAATCATTTTATGAGCTAACAACATAAATTTATAATTTAACTTGATACAAGCTAACCATAAAACAAAAAATTGTTTCAAAGTAGCTAATTTTCTATTACTAGAGAATGAATGATGCATTGCTTTTAACATTTAAAACTTAACTATGAACATACTAATAAAATTGTAATAACATTATAAAATATATGTTGAGTAAAACTTAGTAGCAATATAATTGAAAAGGTTGATATACTTTTTAAAATATATTCAGACAAACTTTTAATATTTATATCATGATGCATAATCAGTGAATGAGAAAAAAGCTGGTGAAAATTACTGTTGTAACTTAGTTTCTAATAATTTTATAACATTATGAAAATCTTTGTTATATTACAATGCTTAGTAAAAAAAAAAATATATATATGTAATACTGTTATAAAAAATTATAGCACTTTCTTTAAAGCAATATATGCAATGAAAAACAATATGCAGCTGAATTATATCTTAAGATTATTCAAACATAAAGTGAAAATACTTTAAAGGAACAATTTGAAAATAAGTTACATTTCATGTTAAAGCCTTTCTTTTGGTACAAACAAAAGTATCTTTCAAAATCCAGAATAATGCAAATAACTATTGATAAAATGTTTAAGTATTTTAAAATAGTTTTGCCAAATATTTATATAATGTAGTTTTACAAAATTTTTTAATTGGACAAATGCTTTTAGTATATATAACACTAAGACAAACAGTCTAAGATCAAAACCTTCTGGATAAAAAAGTTAGAAGTACTTACATAAATTACAGAAACTTTAAAATTTACAAACTTATTTTTTTACATCTTTTGGTTCCCTAAGGTTTCATGTGTGTAAGTTTAAAGGTTAATAAAATATATACATATATTTTTAGTTAAGCTATAGGAATAATTCAGAAGCTACTTCAGTAATATTCACCAGATTCAGTCTCAATAAGCATAAAAACAAAACAAAAATATTTTTTTTAGCTGTAAGGTAAAAATGAAATTATAAATAACCATAAAGCTCCAATTTTCTACTTCTTTATAAAAACTTCATCAATGAAACTTAGAATTCAAGTTAAAGAAATTTTTTTTTTTTTAAATTATAGTATTGGGTTGGAGCACTAATCTTTTTTTTTTTATACGAGGGCAAATCCCCATTTATAGATGATTTCGAATGGCTAAAAATATCTATGCCAGCAGTGTTTGATTCAAGCCCATAAACTTCAATATCAAATAGCAGCACCCTACTCATTAGGCTAAATTTCATATGTAACACAGAATACTGTGATTGAAATTTTAAGTATGCTAATTTGATAGAATAAGAATGTACTAATGTCACAAAATGCATATTATGCAAAAAGATTTTATAAAAACAATAAAAACTGTACAATTACTGATAAAGTATGCCATTTTAGCTAGTAGATATTCGTATTTAAGAAAAATGCCTACTAAGACCAAGCAATAAATTTTGACATTTTAACCCCTTGAGGACCACACGTAAATGCTATATGAGTCGACCATTGTGAAAACCGTTGCCATTTAATGTCATCTAAATCTAGCATTTAAAAATTAAAATAAAATGTTCAGATCTCCTATTATGCATATGTGATGCTGGTCTCAATATCAACCAGAGATCATAGCATGGAGCGATGCTAGATTGATAAGAAATCGCTGTGTCGCGTATATGAGATGTTGGTCGAAAAGGGGTTAAGGAGCAAATAAGTTTATTGTAACCATTTGATCAAGCATACAGTAAAATTTGAAAAAAAAAAAAAAAAAACTTTTAAAGTTTATAATTATAAAATTTACAATTTTACACAAACTATAATAATGATCGTAACTCAAAGGAAGTTATTAAGATATATTTAAACAGAAAATAAATCTCTGAAACTAAGACAATTTGTAAGATCATTTATAGAAATTTAGCTTTTTTTTTCATGTTGAATAAATCCTTTTTAAAAATATTTTTACATAACTTGACTGATTATATATATATATATATTTATAAAGAGGTCAAATTGTAAAAATTTCTCATTCAGAAATATTAAAAATATTTTATTTCTAAATCTCAAATTATACTCTTAAACATTTATATTTTGAAATTATAACAGAAACTCTCCCTAAATTAACAACAAAAGAAGTAAACATGGAGCTTTAAGGTTTTATTTCACACTACATATATTTAGGTCAAAACTTACTTTAACTTCAGGATTAGCACCAGCTTGTAAAAGCCAAAGTAAACAATTTGGATGCCCTGCTTCAGAGGTACAATGTAATGGGGTTCGAAAAGAATCTGAGGATTGTACATTGATAACATTTGGATTAACTGATGCAACCTGCCTGATGCAATCCAGCTGAAACAAAAGAGAAAAAATCAATCAAGGAATATGAAACTAAAAATATTTTACTGTGTAGCACAAAACTCAATAACTACATCTCTTTCTATTTTAAGAATCATGTATAAAGATTACAGCTAAAATCATAGTTGTAGTTGGAAATTTTTTAATTTTATGAATAATAATATTTGGCATATTTGCGAGTCTTGATGTCACAGGCAAATTCTCTCATCTACTGTTAACAGTACATGTATTTAATACAACAGTTTATACAATACAGATAATTTCATTAAAAACTATGTGCAACATTTATGAAAAACCATTTACTACTACTTAAGTACATTGGATACATACTTAAACAAAACCTCATGATGTGAACTTTAATCCAAGAAGCATTAAAACTTGAACAGTCACAATATTCTATTACAAATAACAAATCTTTTTGTTTCATAAAGTCCTAGTATTGCACTGCATAACTCACTTAAAAGCTCCTCCAACCCCCCAAAAATTCGCGAATTTACTATACTGCATTTTTAACAAAAATAAAAGTCCTTTACCAAATATAAAAATTTTAAAACTACATATTTAAGCATAATTTGATTTTTTAAATTTCCTACTACTGTTTATATTTTAGGACATTTGCTCTGTTTTATGTATTTAACTGAAACATATTAAAGATTATATATGAACAATTTAATATGTTATATTTAATTTTATATTGTTTATATCTAAAAGAATAACACCCCCCCAAAAAAAAATGTGTACGGCCCTGAACGCACTGTGGGATATCCAAGATACTAAACAGGAAGTGAACCAAGTGCAAAATGCGTAACAAAACAAAAAAAAAACAAAAAAAAAAAAAAAAAAAAAGTTTTGGGAATGATTTTAAACATGACTTTACACCATAAATATTAAGTTTGGAACCACCGCTTCAAATCACCGATAATTTTGGTTCTGGTCCTATCCAATTGATTAATAGGATAAGTGTCTAAATATTCTTCAGATAAAACGGTGAGAATTCAAATAGCTAATTTTTGTAGGTGGATAATCTGCCTTATTCAAGAGTTAGTATGCGTAATTTTACGATACAAACCACGGAAATGAAAGGCTATAACTTACATATCACACTGAACTGCAATAAGGACTAAACCATAGAAATACCCAGTGAGCAATCGTTTTATATACGGAGGTCATACTTCGTCTACACTAACTGCAATTTTGCGACTTAAGTTATTACCATTAGTAATAGGTAAGCTTTAAATGGAAATCTAGTAAACGGGGGATATTTTATATCATCTTTTTATACATTAAAAAATTAGATGCGGCAAACCAAATAAAACTGGGAGTCATAGTGTAGGTCCCGTAATATACAAAATATGGCAGCTTATAATTTTTATCTTAATATAATTCATTGGTTTTAAATGTTATTTTTAATATAATACGAACATTAATAATAAAACAAACAAAAAAAGTCTTGCGTACTTTAAAGGCAATCAATTAAGGTTATACCTTGTTATGACGCAAATCAGTGGTTCGGAAACTTGTTTTCATTTGCACAGAGTTGAAAAAATAGTTCTATTTCAGTAAATAATTTATTTTATTAATATTTAATAAAAAGTATAACATATGTCTCAAATTTCTAACAACCTAGCGACCCGCTGTTTGAGCTCGCACCACTGACATAAATTACAAGAAATCAACTTTTCGTATCACGGTATCACCCACTGAAATTCGTTCAGCGACGGAACTCAACTCAAAATTACGTCCAGTCAATTTATTTCATTGAAGTACTATTATTCTGTTCGAGGAACACCTCCATACCACTTCATGTGAAGGAAAAAAAAAAACCTAGCATTTTTTTTTAACATTTAAAAAATATACCTATAACAAATATACAAAAATTTAAATATAATGTATTGAAATTAACAGATTTTGACTATTAATTACAGAATTTATCTTAAAGATCAAACGTTAGATGCGATGCGGTGAAACTGAGACTGTATTGCTTAACTTTAAGTCAAACTGATTTTCACTTACTAAATTAATAGGCTAATTTACCCCAAACTACCTTTTACGCGTTTAAAATATGAAATGAATAATGAAATATGAAATTTATTAATAAATATGAAAATATGAAATTTATTAATAAATATTACAAATAAAACCTAATAAAAATTAATGTAAAGAAAATGACTTTATAAGTTGTATTTTTATCAAGATTATCATAAAAATAAACATTAAAAAGTGCATGTAATTTTTTGTATCACCCCCCCCCCATTTCCTTAATTTTCTGTGTCTTTTTCGGCATTGAAGTTCTATCGTATCTAGATTTTTTTTTTTTTTGGGGGGGGGGGAATCTTAAAGTAGAGGTACCGTTCATAAAATAACCTTAAAATACTATTTATTCTTTTAATATATGCATAAAAAATTAAAGGATAAAATTTTATGCCCAATCCAAGCCTACATCACCGTAAGTGAAAATCGCACATTCAATTCCAAGAAAATATTAACTTTCTAAATTGTTTTACCACCTGCAGAAAGAAAATCAAAAACCGGCAAAAATAAAGGAGGATGAGCCAAGATTTTCGTCGCCTAGCAACGGAGTAAGAGTGTAGTGGTTGGGCAAGTGGGCCAAAGTGCAACGCTCTCGTGCCGACAACCACTGGGACATGCCAAAATCGCACGGGTCAGAGACGCGCCTCTTTTGAAACGAGTCAATAGCAGTTTCCATTGTTTCAAAAATATACACTACAATACGCGTTTGTTCCCAAGCAAAATGAAGAAATCAAAATCCAGAGATCAATCGCGTTTACCTTTTACCGTTGAGTGATAGAGATGAAACACATAAGTTACATATTCTTAATATATCAATTTACACTAAAGAGAAAAAAAAAATTGCATGTGATTTGGCTTTTATTAGATTTATCTAGACCCAGTTTCCTTTAAAAATAAATAAGAAAAATTCAGTATGTGCAATATACTTAAGTTTATAAAGCATAGGCAAGAAATGTATTTAAACAAAGTTATTTTCGAACTGAAAGCTCAGAAGTGAAAAGTTCAATTTTTTATTTTACTAGAATTTTAAAAAGTTTCAAAAACATACTCTTCTATATAGATTAATAATCTTGACTAATAACTAAAGTCAAGAAAATAGTTTTTTTTTTTTGACAATTGGCACTTGACCCTTAATCAGTCACATTCGAAATTTAACATTCACTATCACCTTTAAATCTAGTGTCTCGTATTTTGAATCTGTATTTTACACTTCATAAAAAAGGGTAATTTTATTTATTTACATTTTTAACAATACAAAGTAAGAACTTGAAACCTCTGTTAAAAAAAAGTTAATTTTTTAAAAAGAATTATCGATATTTGACTGCAAAATTATCAAAATGATATTTAAAAATTAGACAAATTGTCAATAAACTAATTTCTAAAACATTAAAGGCTAAATTTCAAAATTACTGATAAAAATTTTGCTAAACACATGCTCTTGCTAAAATCTACTCCAAATAATTTGGGACATTCATTTAAAAAAAAAAAAAAAAAAAAAAAAAACTTATTACATATTTTATATCATGAATAATTACAAAGTTAAAGTACTAGTTAAGTATAAGATTTAAAAGATACAACTCGTTACTAGATTGAATGTTAGTTATTGAATTATTAGCTGACATATAATTAGTAGAATAAAGTAAATTAATCCATATAAATACTTAGTCCAACATCACTGGTTAATATCCAACATGCAACACAACATAGTCTCAATTCTATTTTAAAAAGAAATTTCTTATTTCCTGCAACTACATATATCTGTTGACAATTTTATTTAAATTTGCTAAGGCACAGAACATATAATTATATACAGCATATTCACTGTTGTATGAAGCATCAATTTATCCATTCTGATGTTAAATCAACTTGTTTTCAACTTTTACTAAACTAACTACATGGGTAGTACAATTAAATTTTACTATAGATTAATATTTTAATAATACAGAATTAATAACCCCAAGTATATCATATATGATAAAAATTATGGAAATTTGAATAGTATGCAAAAACTGTGTCAAATTTGAAAGGAGGCTGTATACTATTTTCATCATATCCAAATGTTTTCTTTAACTTTGTAAATATTAAAATAAAGTTTTTGTTACTCTCTATAATTATTTAATAGTATAGTGGTAAAATTGATACTAGTTAATAAAATATTTAACTATGGGATACAAGTCAAACAGTAACTAAATAAACATAATGCTGTCATTAGAACAATTAGCCAGATTTAAGAAAAGTACATGTCTTTAGTACTCAGTACAGCAAACAGTTTAAAGATAAAATATTTTAAGATAATCATTGAACAATAACAAATGTTTGGATTAATAAAGAATTTACCTTTCCAAAAGTTGCTGCCCAATGAATTGGAGTTAAGTGCTTGAAGCAGTCTTCAGTAGCAGCAAGACTAGGGTTGGATTGAAGTACCATACTTACAGTTTGGACATCACCATCTCTACAAGCTCTGTGAATAGGATAATTGCAATGAAAAGCCATTTCATCGAAAGAATCGGGAACTGATGGATTAAACATAATTCTCTTGCAATACTGTAACTGGAAACAAATTAAATATTACGTATAATTAATAAATATGGGCACAAAAAATATACAACAACGAACTAACACTACAATTAAGTTCGTTTCTATACGTCTGTACCTAACGAAAGACACGATCGATTTGAGCGGTAAAAATCAGCATGGCGGGTACATCCGGGAAATTTGGGGTTATAGTAACATCTGCAGTGTCTCGCCAAATGAATTCGCCAAGATAGTTCGGAGAGCATAAAAAGAAAATAATCTCTGCGAGTGTAATTCTGATATTACTTATTCTGCATGTACAGGCATTATTCGACACGGAAGTATAAGCGCGAGTCTCTAAGGCGGAAAGCAAAAAATAGAAAACTCGGAAAAATTAGTTTCTTTTAATTTCAGAAAGATTCAATAGTTTATTTTTTTTTTCATTTCAAATATCTATTATATGTTATCAATGTTTTCTTCCCGATTTCTCTGTTTTTAAAATACAGCTAAAATTTTTAAAACTAGCACTTATGTTTTATTTTGTAAAAAAACATGTTCTTATTTTCTAGGAACAAAATAAAGATAGGAAATTACTTAGAACATACACATACATTTTTGCGTGAAGTTTAGAGAACACATGCTGACAATTTCATGTAGCTTGGATAAATAAAAGAGGATAAGTTATTGAAAAATAACAAAAATTCATCCTTTTGAAGTTGCTTAAAGGTGAAATCTCCTCTTAAATAATTTCAGCAAGATTTAATAGTTTCTTTCTTCAACTATCTGCAGTAAATTATCTTTATTTTCACCCCTATTTTTTATTTTTTTGTTAAAAAATTAAAAATTATTTTCATTAGTTTGAAGAATAAGTGAATGATTTTGAATACATTACCGTGCTGTATGTTATTTGTAAACACTTGTTTGTAGTAATCAACTGAAGTACAATATATACAGTTATCCAAAAAGTATTCGACGTTAGTTTGACTAAACAATGTGTTATTCAAGAATATATTAAGCATTTTATGTGCACAGCATGAAATTACAAAACAAAGATATACTTCAGGTACATTTTCAACGAAGTTAAATAAATTTATAGTATGATAAAACAGAAAATATTTTTGATTCTCCACAACATGGGTCAAAAAGTATTCAATTTTTTACTGAAAAGACAAAAAAAATGTAATTAATATTTTACAAGAGGTTTCTTAGATTAATAATGGCTTTCAGTTACTTTTATGAACAGTATTTAAAGTTCATTGTTTGGTGTATCGAATTATATTTTAAACATAGAGAAATTCGGCCATAATAAAAAAAAATTCAAGTTCGAAGTTTATTATTAGAGTCATAATATTTTTAAAATGGCAAAGGATTTTCTATTGCTGTAGTCCCTCTCAGAGATCAAATAATAATCATTAGGTTGCTCACAGACAAAAGACTTCAAGACAACCTTGGCAAACAAAGTTGTAAAAGGGCTAAGATCCGCGTTTTGTTGATTTTTCTTCTTTAGAGGAAGTTAAAAAAATTCTAAGAATGTTTGTTTAAAAAAAAAACCTGTTGCTGGCATCAGGTTGCAATACTCCTATTCATAAATGCAATAAGTTTTTAAATTCATGAAAATTCTTTTCAAAAAATCCCTCAGAGTTAAAAAAATTATATCATTTTATTGATAAGTGGCGTAAACAGCATTCATTGTCCAAAATATCTTACTGTACTTATCAAATATTTAATACGTTTTTAGGAATCTAATAATCTCAGAAGAGTCATCTCTTCTGAGATTTTCGATTAAAGCTTGACATCCAACATTTGATGTCCGAAAGTTTTTTTTATTATAATTATTCGATAAAAATTTCTTTATTCCCGATTTTCAGCATAGCTTTTATTTCTCAATCAATACTTATTACTTTAGATCCCAATATGATTTTGAGAATAAAAATGCTATCCACCTTTCAGTATTTCTTTACATCTACATTTATTTTCCTGGGAAGCAAATACATTATTCATATTTATAATTATGTTCCGAATCATGTACGTGCAGTACCAATTTATTTTATGCTCTGAACTGTCAGACCAATATAAAAGATTTTTGCGAATCACGGAAGATCCAAAAATAAGAGTTAATTTCGTCTGAAAGAAGAGCAGCATATCCAAAGAAACGCGGCTAATGGTAACCAGAATAAATTTACTCATTTTTTACTGAGATAAAAATCAATATAGTTGTTCGTCTTGTTACGGATGCGTGGGAAATTTTAATCAATAATCTCTTTTATGTAATTTGTGCGACATTTTGTTGCAGTTTAATCAATAAAGGGCGAGTCAAAAGCCTCGGAGGAAGAGGGCGATGCATTTGAAGAGTACGTTTTTGTTGAAGAGGAAATTGATACTGTGAAGTTTTTTTTTGGCTCCTTCTCCTTTTTAACACCATTTTTTAAATTGAAACTTCTTGTACAAACAATGTGTCTATGAATAAAAATGATATTGCTAGAAATAAAATGCTGCTCATTTTGCATGCATTTATAAATATGTTTTAATCTATTTCTTTTCAAATTAGCTTCTTTCTCATCTCTTCTCTCTTGGTACATATATTAATGTTTCCGGAATATTGCTTGACATATTGAAGGGGCGATTGCAAAGGAGGTAATATTCCAAAAAAGCTTTATTCTGTATTTTTTCTAAAAAATCTGTTTTAGTGTGAAATTGTTAAAGTGTCAAATACATTCAATATGTCAGTTGTATATTTTGATAATGTATAGCTAATAGAACCATTCGAAAGTTCCGTATTGTTATTAGATAACTAGATATCGAATGTAAAAGGTAGAGCAATTTGTTTATTATATATTAGAATCTTTACCCATTTTCCAGTCACCCATTCAGTTATTTAAAACGACAACACATTTATTACTAACTCACTGTGAGAAGTTTCACCTCTTAATTGTCCATTAAATGCCTATAAAAACTCATTTAACATTATAAAGCAAAAACTAAAATGTAGTGAAAATCCTTGATGATATTTCCTGGTTTCACATGACCTTTAACAATAGCTCTTTCTAGCTCCTTGTAAATGTTTGATACTAGGAATGTAATACTTTGTCGTCTATGATGTAGTGCCGATAGTGTACTTCAGGAAAAATAGATCTTTAGATTATATACATTTAATCTTACATTATTTTGCAGGAACTAATACAATGCATTAGCACAGCGAACAGCATCGCTCACATTCCACGTGGAATGATCTTAAATGTTGCCAGATACAACAGATACATTTTACATTTCAACAATGAGTGGCTTGACGCTAGAGCCGCCACAATATCTTATTTCAGATATTTGGTATATTTCTTATTGTATCTTACAGTGAAAAGGGAAGGGTGAATTTTTTTAGTTTGAGGATCAGACTCGATTAGACAGCAGATTAGAGCTAACTGAGATAACTGTCACATTTTTTACATAATAGGATAGTCTCTCGATAATAGGTAAGTAGACTGCCTACGACGGGAAGTTAAGCAGCTCGGCAAAACCACTACAGAGCATTAATATAAATAAATAAAAATACACACATCTCACAAAAATATATTTCGATCAATTGAATCTAGAAAATAAATAAGTACCACAGGTGTAGATAAGCTTCAGAGCATTCCTATGTTTTGGCACTCATCAGATCTGATTTAACAGGCTTATTCAAATGTAACAGGGATAGGTAAGATTCTGGGTATTTCTTTATAGTAGGTACTAATTTTAGTTTCTAAATTTGTTGTCGTTAAATCGATAAAGCTGTAAATTTTGTTTTTCAATAAAACAATTTACTGTAAATCTGTTTGCATATTGCTTTAAGTCAAGTGTGTGGTCTTTTTTCAGGTTATTGCAGTTCTTTTATAGTTATTTTTTAAAAGTACCAATGTTTCTTTTAAGTTTGCGGTGTATAGCATTTTTGGGGTTACCAACGGCGATAAAAATGCTAGGACCGGTCCTGTAGTTATTTGCTGATTAATTCTAATTGACTAATTAGGTGACATCAGACCCAAAACAATTAATGTTTTCTGAATGTCTACAATACTAAGTTATAGTACTGTATAAATTTCGTCTAAAAACTGTTGTTTCTTTTTAGTAAATTTGATAATTTTTGATAATTTTAGTCTTGATCTACACTTAAATGTAGAACAAGACTAAAGACCAGGAGGTTTGACATCAATAGTTTGGTGGTAAATGCAGATTGACAGATATAGTGAATACCTCTATTAAAATAACATCATCTTTGAATTCTTGTAGTAATGCTAAAATTGTAATATTTCCAGTATTGATATCACCTTTAAAATTAATTTATTGTTTAATCGCCATAATATGGATCTTCATCCAAATTTTAGAAATTACTAATTTTAGAAATTATTGAAGTCTCGTTTTTATTTCTATACCCAGTTTATTATACTATTTTCACAAAAAGACAGTAAAAGAAGTATCATAAAAGATACCAATAAGTTAATTTTACATAGCTTTACACATTTCCAATTAATAAAATGCTATTGGGAAGGACTATTCATTTAATAAACAATCAAAAATATATTAATCTTTTGAATTGCTATAGGACATTTTAGAATTTTTGATGTTTGATTAAAAACGTAAAATATAAGTAATTTATGATGTCATTGTTGGAAAATGATTTTCGGTTAAGTTTAACAAAATGGAAACCTTGTGAGTCTCCATTTAAATCTAAATATTTTTATTCCACAATAGTTTGCTGAAACTAAAATTTAAAAATTCAGACTTATACATTTTTTTTCAAAGAATTTAACAGTTCATGTAGTGACCTAAATTACTACTCGGTGAAAAAAAATTTCTGACCTGTTTCATGTATTAGAAATTTTCAAATGTTTGACAAAAGGAAGCTAACACAGTTTACTGATAATGATAATAAATAATTTTGTCATTGAAAGTAAGAGTGAAAAATAATAATTAAAAAAAATTAAATGCTTAAATTTACTCTAGGTTTGTGTAATCCAAAACTAAAAACGAGTTCTTTTATTTTTTTAAGACTTCCTAATTTCATTTTTGAATTTTGAGGAAATGCTATTTTTTAACTAGTAATTCCCAAAGTGGTTTCTTTGGATCCCCAGGGATACTTGTTACCGTTTAGGGGTACGTGATAAAAAAAATTAATTTAGGGCAATTGTTGCAACGTTTTGAAAGGTTTAATATAAAATGGTTTAACCCTTTAGCGGACAGTGGTTTCTCAGGGAAACCTACAGTTAAACATTTTTTTCTCTATTTTTTTTGAGAAATATGAATGGTTTTTTCGGTTTTTTATGTTTTTAATGTTTATAAATTACAATAAATGATAGTACTACACTTAATTTATTTTTTTCTTTTGAAATATATGTATTTAAACTTGATGTACTTGGAAAATTAGTAATTCGATTTTTTTCACGTATGACCCCAAACAAAAATATTTATTCAAACAACACTTATAAATTGTGAAACTATTTATTTATTATACTTTTTTAAGAACACTTATTTATAGTTCTTCCAATAAAATTAAAATTTTAAAAAGTATTATGTGTACGCTGTACAAGGGGGTAGGTTTGTCAGTGAACCCCCCCCCCTCAATTCCTCCTACGGTATTCTCTAATGCAAGCCTAAGGATTGTAAAGAAAAATTCTAATACATTTTGCATTTATAAGGTTTATAGATAATATTTATAAACTAATTTCATTAAATTCCAAAGAGTTTATGTAGGTGACCTTTAAAGGGTTAATAAGGTTTATTATAAAAGCGTCCCGAAGGGTTTAATATAAAATGAAACATTATAACTTATTTTCATTTTTTTTGTGTGTGTTATAGACTCACGAATCCACCATTTTATTCCCTCTTTTATCTTTTTAGTTGTTTTAATGCTCTACTCGTTGTCGATTTCTCTGCTTACTGAGAATTTGACAGATTACAGAATTACAGAAATCTCTGGATTAGAGGGCTCGGCCCAGGAAATCCTGTTGGCCTATTACCTTGTAGACCTTATATTTTCATTTTTAGTTAAAATAAATAGCATTAAACAAATTGGTAACCATTATTTTGGCTATTAATCGAAAACGGGATCAAGTCGTCAATGTTTAAAGGCTAATTATCTTAGTCAAAGATTTCAGGGCATCCTTCACTTGTAAATTCCTGTTGGGTGTTGGACTCAAGCAAATTCACAAACTTAGATGAATCGATTCTGATATAGTTTGTGTGTACTGATATCATTTGTGAATTTCATTATTCACAACGAGGAGAAGTTTCGACATGGATACCACAAATTCTAGTTAAAAATTTGTACCGATTTTATATCCTGCATTATGGGTTACTGTACAGAAGTTGTAAATTATTTTCCACTCTTCTTAACTAGTAGAACATGGATTAAACTTGTAGTTATTAACCTAATTACGGAAAAATTACTAATAGACTTGGTAGTGAACTGGACTTAGTGAATGTTACTCACAAATATAAAATTGAACATAAATTCAAATCAAACTATCAGGCTCATACATCCTAGCATTGAAAAATGTTTTTTATAATTTAAAACGTAAGGTATTACTTTCAAGAGATATTAATTTAAATATCAACATGTTTTACTCATTTATTGTTACGTTACTATTAAAAAATCCTTCGTTAAAATTGTAATAGTGTTATTATGTAGTTGTGTTGATTTTTTGCTCTTGGATGTTCATGGAAACGTGAGTACTATAAGGGATAAAAAGTTTGGAAACCCCTGTTTTAAATGAAGGAGGGTTTGTTGAAAGCAGTAGGATGTTATAATACTCATACAGGTGTATAAAATTTGCAAAACTGTATGTTTTGTAATATAAAGATACGTAGTTTAAGCATTATGTGTAAAGTTTCGCTTAAAATAAAATAACCCCAGAGTTTATTGACTATCTTCATCTACTTTGAAGAAAAGCCAGAAAACCTTAGGAAAAACGCAGCAAAGCATGCTTGAAATGACCTTGATTAACGCCTAAAAAATATGAAGAGAGTTTATTTTCAGCAGCGTGAAGCACATTTTGTTTCGGTCGTAACTCTTATTGACTTTTTTTTTAAGCTATCGGATGATATTAAAACTATTTTTAACTTGTCTTGGAAAAATGTTATCTGTCTTCATTATCTATTTCTTAATAGAGGCGCTTATTCATTGTTTAGCCATTTTTGTTTCATAGGGACCTTCAGTTAAAAAGCATTCGAAACCTAACAATTATGAATAATTGCTTTTGGTGAAGACGTATGTATTTGGAAACAATGAACAATATAGAAATAACATTAATTATGGCTTAGAGACGATTTGTCGTCTTTTGGCCACATTCAAAGTTGCCTTGTTTATAAAAGCACGACCAATGTAATGTTAAAAGAAAAGATCACAGACAAAAGTATTTATTGCACATTGCGTAATTTCTGAGTTATAGATAAGGTCTGGAGTGGCTAGAGGAATTGGAAGACAAACTTGTAGAAGGTCAACTGAGGGAACAACTTGACAAGACTAATTTCCGCTAATTGCTTCAAGTTCATAATATAATCAATGGCTGTTTGTTAGACAATTATTTTTTAAGCTTTCTTATCAATAGAAATAACAATTTCGAATACTAGGACTAACGCAGATTAACGTAGACTAACGCAGAATTTCAACAGTGGGTGCTATATCGATGGAGCATTTTACCACATCGGTTTCAGACATCCAGATGTAGGATTCCATAAACGGAAGCTCAAGTTTTTAATGATAACGATAGTCTCGAAGCTATCAATTTTTACAGAAGTAGGATCTATCACATTTGTGTACACCGTCCGTATCCAAACCTTCATAAACTTCATCTCAAACGAACCCGATGTCTCTGTTGAGGTCGTAAAGTTCAGGTCCACATATAAAAGTCATCAATTTTGATGTTACATAGATGATTGTTAAAATCATAAAATTACCCATCTGAAAGCACTTGAGATCACGCCTTGGGATGCAGACCAGAGGAGCCCAGACTACTTCAGACCCCATCCAGAAAAAAAATATAAATGGAAAGAACAATTCAAAAGGAGTGAGAAACCTTGTTAGTGCAAGAGAGCCTTTGGCCAGGAGGTTATTTTATTTTGCCATCCTTTTTCACATGAAAACTACATTAATTTTATATTGTTGCCTTACTATACTGTATTGTGCGAGCGTGATGTCCATTAAATTTTTGTTGTTTACGCTACCATCTGTTTATTTATTTATTTTTTATTCGATGTCTGTCCTCCCTTGATGGTGTTACAGTATGAATTTTCTAACGAGACGAGTTCAGAATTGTGAGAAAAATTCTCTTACCTGGGGATAATCAAACTAATAGGAATGGACCGGAAATGGGAACTAGTCGAATTTCTACACTTGCAATGTCTATTAGCACGGATGTCAAACATCCATGCTAATAACAGGACTTCCAAACTCAACTGCCGTTTTGAGTTCTGACCACCATTAAAATTAATAATTATTTTTATATTTGAATAAATAATATTTCAATTTTCGTTTCATAATTTCCCTAGCGTCGGTGATGACTAAACGACTCTAATATAAAGCTAATTTTATTTTTAACCCTTTAACGCGCACTCTCGAGTTAACTCGAGCTCGCCAAACTGTGCACACTCGAGATAATTCGAGCGGAGTAGTACTTTATGGTGCTATAATTTTTCACACTCGAATGCAATCGAGAATTAAAAATAACAATGTGAAAGAAAAAAAAATCGTTACGTGTGTAATAGTTGCAATGATGGGCTATATGCTGCACCTTGTTTTGAAATATATCACACAAAAGAAAATGTAGATTAATTTTATAAATACTAGTATTGTTATTATTTGTGTTTTAAAAGTACAAATAAGTATTTTTACTGATAATAATGTTTATTCTGAGATGGGAATTAAAAAACAAAGATAAAAAAAGTCGATGTGCGTGTAATATTATAATATTCGACTATTTTCTGCAATGTTATCAAAATCCAAAATTGCAATAAAATTTTGATTATTTTTGTATTTTTGTAATTTTCTTGGCAAGATGACGCTCTAAATTGTGTTTTTTACATTAAAAAATTAATTTTTTTGGCCAGCCTTTAAAAAAACAACAACTGTGTATTAAGGAGTTAAGAGGATTCTATTTCTTTTTAAATTAGTTTATTTGCAACTGCGATCGCTACTGGATTTCGTTTAACTCTAAAATAAAATTTTCTTAGAATAAAATTTCTTTTGTTATTTTCTTTCATTTCCTTTAGTTATTTTATTTATTTTTTTAAGAACATTTTGTATCCGGTAGATATATATCTTTCGAGGAAAGCAAGACAAGAGATAAATAAAAATTATAGCTACAGGAGGTGCCAAAGGAAATTAAAAAAGTATTCTGGACAGATGCCGAAGTAAAAATAATCCGATCTTTATAACTAATTATGTTCAAATTTACTTTATCACCCAATCTAAAGTTCCAGAAAAAAAAGGTAAGGAATAAGAAACTTGTAAATGTATCAAGTAATAGGTATAAACAGTTTTTTTATTTTAATACTTACTGTTGTTTTTTATACCTAAATATAAGCTCTCACTCCTGTCTAAAGAAAAGTATCTTTTTTTTTTCTTTTTTTTTAACCGAGTTTTATAAATGAAAACAATTTTTTCATTCAAAATTATTTGTAGGGAGGAATTATTCGTGAAAAGTAGTTATAGGCTAGATAAGAATTTTAATATAGGTTAGTATAAGTCGGGTTAGAAATTTATACAGGTAATTAGAAAAGAGTATTTATAACTCTAAAATGAAAGGATGAATATTTTGAACCGATTTTTGAGGTGTTAAAAAAAAACTTCAGCACTCTCTTTAAGCTTGTCAGATATTTTTACTATTTGTGTGAAAAGGATTTTGGACAACGATATTTCGATTGTTTGTTAATAGAAATACAATTTTTAAATTGTAGTTGAGAGAGAAGAAGGTGGTAGAGTTAAACAAGTTCTTACAAAAATTAGTTAAGTAGAGTGATGGAAAGCTTAAAAATTATGCTAAATTTAAAAAATAATTTATCTAATTTTCTCTTTTTAAGGAGTAGTTTTATTTTCTTTTAAAAACTCAGTTTCACATTTTTAATTTTTATTTGTTTCCAAATTTTTGTACATTTTATATTAATAACGCTAATTAATTTTTCTTCCTTTTTCTAAAGTAAACTTATAATAATTGGTTCTTTGGTCTATAGGCTCGAATTTTCTGTCGGTTTCTGTATTCTGTTGTGCACGTGCCTAAACATAAAAATATGCATATGCATCTGGAATTATACTTTATTTATACATTGTTTTTAATTTCTGATTCTTCCATCAAATAAACCTGCCGTAGCTCCATACTTGTTGATATGAATCATTTTAGTTTTAATGTTCTCTGAGTTTGTAATAAGACTATTTTACAACACAAAAGTAAATAACTACTTTATTTTGAAGGTAATTTTTAAGTATCATTCATTGATGTTAATATAATTTCTTTGGATGCTTCAGACTCTTAATAATCTAACCTTTATAAAATTATGCTTAAAATAAACCTTAAAGTACCATGCCTTTATTAATAAGCTATTTTATTGAAATGTTGAGCAAAGGGATGGATGGGTTTCGTTTGGTTTTTGAGCACTACTGTCTACTGTTTTGCAACACGAGGGCTAATGAGACCGAGAGACCTACTGACGATTCCGAAATGGGTACGAGCATCCACGCCACAGTGGAATTCGAACTCACGAACTCCAATACCGAAGGTCAGCTCCCTAACCATTCTGCCATCGTTCGGCAGGGATGGGTTTGACAGTATGGCTCAGGGAGGGATGGAAAATGCCCCATTCCCTCCTGATCTATACTGAACATCCCTCTACACTTTATGGGTTTAAAACTTTATGTTCCTACAAGTTACTGACTGTTTTATCATTAATAAAACAGACATTATCACAAAGTTGCCTTTCACCAAAAATGGTTGGTGGAACTAGTCGAGTACAGGAATATTTTTCGTTTAATGTGAACTTATTAAAGTATAATGTTAGATAAAAAAAAGATGTTATAAAAAATCAATAATGCTTATATACATGAGATGACACTCTGTTATTATCATAGTATTTTTAAAAATTATGTATTTTAACTTTAAAAAACATGTCCAATTTTTATTGCTATTGTAATTGTTTTTTGAAGCTTACATTTTTATAATTATCATTAAATTTATATTTTTTATTCATGTTAAAATGTTTCAATTTGGTACTCAAATTTACAATGCTGAACCAATAGAAAATAATTTGTAAGAAATATTTTTGTTAAAAATGTCCCATCCATCTCTACTCTCTCCTAAATGATGTGATATATTTATTATAACTCTATTTCCGGAATAAAACTGGAAAATTTATGTCATTAGTTTTATCCTTTAGTTTTGCTCCTCACTTTGTAGAAGAGTAAATTTCGGAGAATTTACTACCAAGTAAGTAGAAGACACGCGAAAGTGCGTGGTTTAATGTAGCGGTTCACAAACTTTTTTTTTCTGGGGTACCTCTAGCATACGCTCGCGGGACCCAGATTGAAAATCGCAGAGGTTAAAATTATCTGTAGCACTTCGGGATGAAAATAAAGATAAATAAAGACAATTCTTAGCATGTTTCGATAATTGTGCAGTGGTAAAGAAAGACAACTTAAATTTTAACTTTTAAATCTCTTTACGCCTTCTTTGATAATTTCATATGTTTTAGCTGACTTTTCTTGATTATTGATACCTAGTTTGAGAACCAGAGGTCTAAACAATATGAAAAATTTCTGTAAATCCTGTTCATTTCTCTTTATGATTTAATCGAATTGATGGTATTAAAAAACTAATGCAGAACTCCATAAAAAGGTGTAAGCTTTCACGCATTTCGATACGGAATTTAAAACTCGAGACAGAACGTATTCTTGGCCTAATGACAACTGGCACTTCTCAGTAACATGAATGCGTAATGCTGAAATTCCTGTTTTGAAATTCATAGTACTTGTTACATATCAGTCAGTTTGATTCACTATACCTTTAAAGCTAATGCAGCCAACTTTTGTCATCCTTTTTTATGATTCGTTTTGTTAATCTGAAAAGCATTAATCATATGCTTTAAAATACAATAGGCTAATTTCTGAGTAAACCAAAAATTCTGTAGTTTTAAACGTTGGAAATTTTCATGAAATCGAGGCAGTTATATGTTTAGTCTAATAAAACACACATTTCATATGAAATCAAACATTAAAAACTGCGATATTATTAGTATTTTATATTGTTTTACTTTTTAAAAACCATATTTTGTATTAAGATATATCGTGATTCATATCGTTATATCCAGAGAAAAAAATGTTGTACTATGTATATCATTTTGCAGAAAAATCCTCTGCTTTGGTCAAATTTATACATTAAATATGTATTTTAGAAATTTTTAATGTTGATGTTTAATCATACTAAAATGGATTATGGGCTCATTATGAAAAAAAAATATTTAATCTAGAAATTAAGTGCAATTTTTAATAATAGCCTTTCCTAACATCAAAATACCCGATGTTTCTATTAGGTATATAAACTTTACGTTATTACATTTAAAGTTTAATTTTTTGTACAATCTTGATCATCTTTTCGATTGGATACAATATAAAAACTCGCAATTCAATATTTTAAAAGTTCTTGAGATGCAGTTTTTGAAATTAATTACTACAGATATATATACAGATATATTAATTACTTATACTCAAATTAAAAAAGTTGCTATTAGAATCAAAGGTAATCTAATAAAAAATTAAAAATTGGAGATTGTATTTTTTTTTTCACTTTCAAGAAAGGAAACATCAAAATACCCGATGTTTCTATTAAGTATGTTACTATTAGGTATATTATCTATACGTTATTACATTTATTTAAAATTTAAATTTTTGTACAATTTTCATAATCTTTTTGATTAGATACAAAATAAAAATGCTCAATTCAATATTTTAAAAGTTCTTAAGGTACTGTTTTTGAAATTAATTACTGCATATATATATATATATATATATATATATATATATATATATATATATATATATATATATATATATATATATATATATACGGATATATTAATTACTTATACTCAAAAAAGTTGCTATTAGAATCAAAGGTAATCTAATAAAACATTAAAAATTGGAGATCGTATTTTTTTTTTCACTTATGAGAAATGGAACATCAAAATACTCGATGTTTCTATTAGGTGTATTACTATTAGGTATATTAATTTTATGCTATTACCTTTATTTAAAATTTAATTTTTTTGAATCTTCATAATCCTTTTGATTACATACAAAATAAATATTCTCAAGTCAATATTTTAAAAGTTCTTAAGGTGCAGTTTTTGAAATTAATTTTTCTCTAATAGAAAAATAGACGTTCGTTATTATTTTTAAAATTACAATAAACATAAACAAAACATAGAAAATTACAATAAACAAATAAACATATTAAGAAATAAACAGAAATAAACAAATTTTATCGTAAATGAAAATCTTGAATCAAACTACTGGTTGTTGAATCTGAAATTAATATTAAATTATAACTATAAATTTTGAATATATGAAAGAAAACATTATATATAGTGAAAACTGTAAAGAAAGAAACTTAATCTGACAGGGGATTACTATATCATACTAGGCCATATCACTTTAAATAGCGAGTAAGAAGAATATGTCTTTAATAACCATAAAAGTAAATATTTCAGCTTTTAATTACATCCATTGCGTAAAATAGAATGGTTTAATTACAGAAACAAAACCACTAAACTCAAATTGATATGACCTCTAAATTCAAATTGGGTCCACCTACAGTTAAATTTTTCTTTGGTATATCCTATTTTCTTTGATGATCTACGTATTCGGATACATTTGTTTTAACCCAGTTTATATGCTAATAGCAGAGATCTTTGTTTAGTGAGTAGGTGTGGTTATTGAAGTTCAGAACAACTTTATAATGAGCCACTGAAAATAATACTGATACACAGATAATGTGAATCAGCTACTAACAATGGAAACAATAGCTATCTTTTTCATAAGAATGAAGGAAATTTCAAGTTTCATTGACCTCATCCTGCTTTTTATATTTTATCTAAGTTCACCTCAGTTTTCTTTATTCTTTATTTTTGTTCAGCATATACAGCACTCTCTTACGAAATTAGAATCTTCTGTTCAAGAACTTACAACACCCAAACTGTGACTGAAGTATTACGAAGAACAAAAGATCTTGCCTCTTGAAAAGCCAAGGCAGTGTTACTCCACTGAAAGTCGCATGACTTGTTAATGTTAGGATTTACTCATAAACAGGTAAAGTTCTGGCGAAAGCTTCTTAGCTTCTTTGACGTGAGTTAATAGGGCAATGAATTTTAAGCAGAGAGAGAGAGAGAGAGAGAGAGAGAGAGAGAGAGAGAGAGAGGTATCATGTTTGAAATATCGTGAGAATTGGAATTCCAATTTAGGCTTAAAACACTGTCATGAGCACAACTTACTGCTTAAAGCCTATTAGGAACGGCTACTAATCCATGCCATCAGTAAGATTCAAGATCACAAATTCCGGTAACGAAAAGCAACGCACAACTGTTCCGGAGATAGTTCGGCTTTTCTGAATTGAGAGTTCGTTAAAAAATAATTCGTAGTCATACTCTTATTAACAGTTTTTTGGAATGAGTCATTTTAAATGAAAAGTTATAAGTATTTTGTCTATTACTGAGTAATACTATTCAGTTTTGGATATTAACTAAAATATATAAAAAATGCTATGTATATGCGATATATCAAAATTATTTACTTTAATATTTCCTTAAAAACCTCCTCCCATTCTAATTCCTTAAAATCTTTTCCCCAGACTCTAAATATCTTAATCAAAGGAGCATTCTCGACTTAAAATTCTTTCGATCCATTTCCCAAAGCTTTCTATCCCATAGATGTAAATTTTCTGTCTATTCAACACGTTTCCCGGCTGTCTCCAGCAAATGGCTCCGCGTTTTTCCTGATCTTACACTTAAATTCGCTGAGTAAGTGGGAAAATTCTTTCTGTCTTCGATCTTGGGTGTGCTTCTGTTCGAGCAGAGTGACTTTTGTGTCTTTTCTCTTGTCTGTCGTTGACTAGTAAAGATGTCCGTTTTAGCAGCTCTGAAATAAAGAGTTAATTAGACTTGTGCCGTTCTCTTGAATGTCGGCCGACTGCAATTTTATTACTGATAGCTGTTTAGCTTTCTCCTTGTCCAGCAGTTTTATAATCGATTACACACACACACATATATATATATATATATATATATATATATATATATATATATATATTACAATAATTACATTGTAGTTCTTCAAAGGAAGGGTTTTTTTTCTAAACTTTAGCATGGTCAGATTCAAGCATTAAATCCGACCCTGGTGGATGTCGTGAATTATCTATCCCCTATATAATAATAGCCTTCGAATTTGTGAAGCAGTTAATCTGGAACGGATAGAGGCATCCATATTGGATTCTTGATGAGTTAGGGTTAGCAACGTTCGAATTCTACTCCTTCCCCCTTTTCTAGATTTAATGCTATTAATTCAAGCCCCATTTTCACCGATTAAGAGCAGGCGATTGAATTTATAAATTTGTCTCATAATAAATAGGTAAAAACAAAATTTTTCTAGCATTATGAGGTCATCCCTTTAACCATCTCATTTAATCATTTTTTACTTTAAATTATTTAATTATGGACTGTATTATTTTCATACTTTTTATCACTGAACTTAGATATTACGCAAATAACTTTCTTTTATATTTGGCTTAAATAATAGATTAGGTGCATATGTGATAATTTTAAGTTTAATCATCGATTACTTTTGTTGCAATGAAAATTTTATCACAGGTATTAACAACAAATTCTATCTACCTCCAGGGTGTAGTAGAAATGATAATTTCATTCCTCTCTTTCCATTAATTACTGTGGGGAAAAAAATTGGGAAGAACTTAACGATAATTTCGACATTCCTCAGAACACTTTGAATTATCTTTTTAAATGAACTCATCGTGATTCTAAATTGCATTCACAGTATCTTGAGACTTTAGAGGAGTATGAAGATAAACAAATTATTGAGCATGTGCCAGATAATTCTCAGCAAATAAACAAACCATTTTTTTTATCTGCCTTATAGGGTGCTTTACAATTCTGGAACATTAACAATTTTACTGATCCCGTCATATGACGGGCTATATGCTAGTTCTTCATATTCATGGTTGATGCGTTGCCCAGAATAACATTCACAGTTATAATAACTCCACAAATAAAATTTTAGAACACTGTAATGAATAGCAACTTAATAAAATAACGTCGACACATCATCGAGCCTAGCAACAGACACCTCAATTTCTCAATTCGAATGTAGTAGAAGTAACAGCTCTAGTAGAAGTAAAAGTTCTTTACACGGGATATGGTGATTAATTTATTGTGTGAATACCTTACAGAAAACACTATTATTCTTTATGACAACACAATTCGAATAAATTCTAAGACCACTTTTATCTCATGACACTAAAATTACACAACGTTAGTAGGGCGAAAGTAATATTAAGTAGAATTTAAATTTCAAAGGCAGTAATTTATTATTTTTGTTAAAATAAATAAATAAATGATTTTTAGTACACAAAATTTTGAAACATAAAAAAAAACACAATTTGAAATATTCTTTAAATAAGTATTCTATATATAATAATTTTTAAGTTATTACTTTTATTTGATACTTCCTAATAATAAATCGTTTAATAATAACCTTTTATTTATGTATGTATTGTTTTATACGTTTAGAAATTTCTGCAACAGTTTATAACTCTGCTAGTTTAATAGTTTCTCTAGACAATCTTTAAGATTACTAAGTACTTTATTCCCCAGCAAAACGCCTCGTGATCGATCGATGCCTCAGACGTTACAAATTACTACACTTTCATTTAATTGCCGTAAGAACTAATTCTGTCTTATACAATATCTAATTTCGACAAGAGAGCGATAAGTCGCCAAGCAAGAGCTTTCGCCGGTTTCGAGCAATCTCATTGGCTGGAGCACTTACAAGCAGGTAACATCGGGGACCGTGTAAATATGGAATTCGATGTAGTAACTGATAGCCAACTTTTCGCTTGCAGTTTTTCTTAAGCATCCGTGATTCGATGAAATAGTAGTTTATTTGGATCGTCTTTAAAAGCAATATTTTATTTTATTTTATTATTGTTTTTATTCAAACAAAATATGAATTTATGTTTACATTTCATGTGAGCGAATAGAAAAATAATAAAACATGAAATTATTGCCAGTATTAAGATTATCTTATTGCATTGTGCCTTATAGTGTCATGAAAAATGCGAATATCATGACTAAATTCACAATATTTTTTAAATGTGTAGAAGTCTATACACGCAGACTGAAAGAGTTTTTTAATCAATGATTAAGAATAAAACACTATGTGAGTATCTTCTCCCTTATTAGATGATCTATGTGGTAATAAACATTAAGGCCTGATTATGGCCTAAGCACAGTACATCCGGGTCTGAGGCAAAAAAAGTAGTCTTTAAATTTGCATTTTCTCTAGTTCCACAAGGAATTATAAACAAAATTGATTTTAGAAATAAAATACTTTGTTTAACCATTCATTACTTATAAACATTCATGTTTGTATTTGCTATAGATGAATGGTAAGCGAATAGAAAAATTATAAAACATGAAAATATTGTCAGTATTAAGATTATCTTATTGCATTGTGGCTTATAGTTTCATGAAAAATGCGAATATTATGGCTAAATTCGCAATGTTTTTTAAATGAGTAGAATACTATACAGGTTGAATTAATTAAAGATAGGGACTGCAGGAGTTTTTTAATCAGTGATTAAGAATGATACACTATGTGAGTACCTTCTCCTTTGTTAGATAGATCTATGTGGTAATAAACACTAAGGCCTGATTATGGCTTAGCACAGAGCATCCGGGCCTGAGATAAAAAAAAATAGTCTTTAAATTTGCATTTTCTCTAGTCCCGCAAAAAATTATAAACAAAATTGATTTTAGAAATGAAATATTTTGTTTAACAATTGATTACTTATAAGCATTCATGTTTGTATTTGCTATAGTGAATGGTGAGCGAATAGAAAAGTAATAAAACATGAAATTATTGTCAGTATTAAGATTACCTTATTGCATTGTGCCTTATAGTTTTATGAAAAATGCGAATATTATGACCAAATTCGCAATGTTTTTTAATTGTGTAGAATTCTATACACGCAGAATTAATTAAAGATAGTGACTGCAGGAGCTTTTAATCAATGATTAAGAGTGATACACTATGTAAGTATCTTCTCCCTTGTTAGATAGATCTATGTGGTAATACACACTAAGGCCTGATTATCGGCCTAGGCACCGTACATCCGGGTCTGAGGTAAAAAAAAATAGTCTTTAAATATGCATTTTCTCTTGTTCCACAAGGAGTTATAAACAAAATTGATTTTATAAATTAAATATTTTGTTTAACCATTCATTACTTATAAACATTCATGTTTGTATTTGCTATAGATGAATGGTGAGCGAATAGAAAAGTAACAATACATGAAATTATTGTCAGTATTAAGATTATCTTATTGCATTGTGCCTTATAGTTTCATGAAAAATGCTATTATCGTCACTAAATTCGCAATGTTTTTTAAATTATTAGAATTCTATACACGCTGAATTAATTAAAGATAGCGACTGCAGGAGTTTTTTAATCAATGATTAAGAATGATACACTATGTGAGTACCTTCTCCCTTATTAGATAGATCTATGTGGTAATACACAATAAGGCCTGATTATGGCCTAGGCACAGTACATCCGGGTATGAGGTAAAAAAAAATAGTCTTTAAATATGCATTTTCTCTTGTTCCACAAGGAGTTATAAACAAAATTGATTTTATAAATTAAATATTTTGTTTAACCATTCATTACTTATAAACATTCATGTTTGTATTTGCTATAGATGAATGGTGAGCGAATAGAAAAGTAATAAAACATTAAATTATTGTCAGTATTAAGATTATCTTATTGCACTGTGCCTCATAGTTTCATGAAAAATGCGAATATTATGGCTAAATTCGGAATGTTTTTTAAATGTGTAGAAGTCTATACAGGTTGAATTAATTAAAGATAGTGACTGCAGGAGCTTTTAATCAATGATTAAGAGTGATACACTATGTAAGTATCTTCTCCCTTATTAGATAGATCTATGTGGTAATAAACACTAAGGCCTGATTATGGGCCTAGGCACAGTACATCCGGGTCTGAGGTAAAAAAAAAAATAGTCTTTAAATATGCATTTTCTCTAGTCCCACAAGGAATTATAAACAAAAATGGTTTTAGAAATAAAATATTTTGTTTAACCATTCATTACTTATAAACATTCATGTTTGTATTTGCTATAGATGAATGGTGAGCGAATAGAAAAGTAATAAAACATTAAATTATTGTCAGTATTAAGATTATCTTATTGCACTGTGCCTTATAGTTTCATGAAAAATGCGAATATTATGCCTACATTCGCAATGTTTTTTAAATGTGTAGAAGTCTATACACGCAGACTCAATTAAATATAGCGACTGCAGGAGTTTTTTAATCAACGATTAAGAATGATACACTATGTGAGTACCTTCTTCCTTATTAGATAGATTTATCTGGTAATAATATACACTAAGGCCTGATTATGGCCTAGGCATGAACATCTGGGCCTGAGGGAAAAAAAGAAATAGTCATTAAATTTGCATTTTCTGTAGTCCAGCAAGGAATTATAAACAAAAATGATTTTAGAAATAAAATATTTTGTTTAAGCATTCATTACTTATAAAATTCCTTCTTAATGTTGAAAATATGGTGCTTTTTCGTTTATATGCAGTAACTAATATAATAGTACTAAATTTGAGAGAAATACTTTAAGAAATGCATTTTACACAGGTTTTTGGGGTCCAAAAGTTTTGATACTTATTCATAATTTTAAAAGCATTGGCAACTTAATCTTGAAATAAAATCTGAAAATTTGAAATTCGTATTATTCAGCTTCTACACAAAATGCACGAAAATGAATTATATTTTATCAAGAGCTTGATATAGATACATATGTAATCTATAAAAATTTGAGCAAAAAATAGGTACAGTAGAAGCTCGATAATCCGAAGTAATTGGGATGAAACCTACTTTCGATAATCAAAATTTTCGGATAATCGAGAATTCATCAATAACCATCTATTTTGATATGTAGTATCGTCGTTGGGGCAATAACATTCGATTGTTCTGGGACTCGGCAGTATGACCTTCGAAATTTCGAAATGGGGTGTGTTTTTGTTTAGAACATGGATGTTTGAAAGTGGGGAGCCGAACAATGGCCGAATGGTAGAGCGCTGCTTTTCGGAACCGGAATTCGCGGGTTCGAATCCCGCTGCTGGCATGGACGTTTGCAACCGTTCGGAATCGGCTTTAAACTGTAGGTCCCGGTCTCATTAGCCCTCCTGTGCAAAACAGTAGACCGTAGACCTCCAAACCAAAACCAAATCTTGAAAGTGGGGAAGAGTACAGTCATACCGAGAATTGTGCTTACGAGAAGGAATTCTAAAAAAGAGAATTGCAAAACATTTATCTGCACTCGTAGTTTGGAAAAAACGGCTTGCATATAAAAGGAATGTCGGAAAAAAGAAAACTTTAAGAATGCATGTTTGTAAAGAGATAATTTTGGATGATAGTAGAAAGTGAAGAAGAAACCGACTTTGGTTAACGGAGAGTTTCAGTTAATCGAGGTTCTACTGCATTTATTTTTTATAAAATTGCATAGTTGAACTTTCTAGTTTATACATGAAATAATAGGGCAGCTCTTGCGAAAATTTGGGTACCTCTAAATGTTATTTTATCTGAGAACAATAGAATATATAGAGAAAATTTATAATAATCCATAAATAAAGCCATTACATTACATTTAATGCAATAATTTACCTAACATTATATTATTATGGAACGCACGCTAGGGCAAATATTGATTAAACGAGCGTTACACCTATAAGTCTGAACTTAATCAAATATACAGGTTCAAGGTAATATTTATAGATCTGAATTTATTTTCATTAAATGTATAATTTGTATTTTCTGTTTTATAGGTACATTTTACATATTAATTAGGTCGTAAAGTTTTATAGGAACCATTTCGTAAAAGCTAAAATACGGGCCCAAAATTATTATGGTCAGACCAAAGAATGTCGACATAGGAAGAAAGGAAGGCGCCGTACAGAAAATGTAAACCCTCAAACAGAAAGAAGTGATCTCTAAGAGTTTTGACAGAAAAGCTACTTTACAGGCTTCTGCTCAGATTCAGTTTTTTCATTCCGCTTTCAAGTTAGGATTTGATTTTGTTTTAGAAATTATGAATTTTGTAGATTTCAGATATGGATTTTTAAAAATTCCTTGTAGATTATATAATTGAGGTATATGCTAATGCGTACACAATGCTCAAGTTAATTTCGTGTTATGTTCTAGGTTAAATTTTCTGTCAAACAGATAGCTGCAAAATGGCGTTGAACATTAACTCGACCGAGAGATCGAGTCTGTGTCATTCTGTAGAACAGATGGTGATTTGTAGTTCTCGCGCTGTGATGTCACTATGCTAAAACTTAGCCAATAACAATTAAGCAGGGTTCTACTGAAGAATAGCCCCCCCCCTGGGGAAATTTGGTGAAATTATTGCCAATGTTTACTAACTTGGCGGGGAGGTGTTGATCTCACAAAAGGTGGCTACTGTGAGAAGGTTTTCTTGCCGAACATCGCGGGATCATTCGGGTTTTAACTTCGAGTGCGCCTTGCCGGTTTGATCAGACCTTGCTGACAATGCTGCGTTGATTTAAAATAAATAAATAAATAAATAAAAAAGACAAGTGACTTAACTTTCAAATCAGATTATCGAAAGGATACTCATTTTGAAACTCAATTGGTTTAAAGAAATTTCCCAACTTGTACGTTCTTGAACGTATGAATCCCAAACAGATAGCTTTAGTCGTATGATAGCCATCAGCATGAGTCTGTTGGTTTTACATGTCATTATAACCAAAAATTCAGTATCCCTGGTAGACATTTTTACATAAAAAAAGACTTTCTAAAAAATCTCTGATAACAAAGATTGGTAATTTCAAAGAATAACTAACCAAAAAGGACTAAGAAATAGACTGGAATGGGAAAGGTTTATAGAAAGTACTGCATTGAATAAAAGAGGATGACGACAAACATGCTCTACCAATTAACTGTTATTAGTAGTAGTACATGTTTCTGGAAATTTGAAAAACAGGAAGTTTTTAAAAACCATTTCAGTTCTAATTTTTGGTACTCAAAATGCCATTATATTAAACCGAATTACAGATAACTTTCCTTGAAAATGCTCAAGGACATAATATACTCTTTTGAGACTCTTATTTACTTATATTTTCTATATATCAATGCTGAAAAATAGAAGTACAAAATTAAAAGAAATAATAGTAAAAATCTTTACAATTTGACATTTTTAAAAATTTCTGACCAGAAAAGTTTCTGGTGGTGTTATAACGAGTTGGCGCTAAAACTTATTTTTTAACGTTGTAAGTTCTATGAAGAAGACTTGTTCACAGTGATATGTGGCATTACAGCGGAGTTGGCAGTATATTGGGGTGACGCTAAGTCAGCGTTTGACTTAGCGGCACAGTCAAAACCTGTTAGGGACATCTTTTTTTTTAGAGTTCTCTAATTTTTTTTAAAAAATGTGCAAAATAATTACGTATAAAATTAGGGAATTATTTGCAATTCCCCTTAAAAATTTCACAATCTTATGGTTCAGAATCGGCATCAGCAGGTGCCGGTTTCATTAGCCTTTGTGTACAAAATAATAATAAAAAAAAAGAAAAAGAAAAAAAAGACCTTAACGCTCTAAAACAACCAACTAATCAAACATCTTATTAATAAAAGGTAATAAATCCATTTAAATGTCATAGTATAACTATGCAACAACACTATAAGTTATCAAGGTCGTAGACAAATGCAACCAGATTTTTGAGACTGGAAATGCTGGTTGAAGGAAATTCACAGAACTATCTTTATTTAAATTACAATAGCGTAAAACATGAAATATATAGGTTGGAGAAGAGGTCGCAGGGAGATTTTCATTGAGAAATGTAATGGGTAAATCTCTTTTTTCTGAAAGTTGCTTTTATCGAGGCAATTGTTATGTTGAGTGAATGAAGAAAATTATTACGACAGGGATATCATCTGATATAAATATGATTTACTATTATAAATAATGATTTAATCTAAAATATTTAAAATGGAATATTACATAAGTCATGTTATTTTAAAAGATGTTATTAAGTTTGTTAGGAGCAACAGAATGAACTTATCAAAAAATTTTCATAATCGAGAAACAACCTTGAAACCCGTTATGAAATTACTAAAGACTCTTTTTTTGGATTTCTCAGTGCTCAACCAGTGAAACGACGAATGAAATAAGTGACATGTAGTTTGACTCCCCTTTTACAGAATCCAATGCACAATGTATTAAATTCTGCATGGTTAGTTATTAGCTGGTCTAAGCTAATCGTCGATTAAAAATCCTGAAATTATTTGTGATGATTATCTAATACTTCTAATCAATCTTGATGACATAAAGTTTAAATAAATTAGGAAAATGTAGGAATAGAGATATGAAGGCAAAGTTATTTTAAGAACTTTAGTATAAAATTGCCCTCGAGATCCTCAGGGAAGAGCTCTATTAGTTTCATTTATTTACGTATTTATTTATTTATGTTTTTTCATTTTTATTTTTCAAGAAATGTATTCACCTTTCGTCAAAACAATTTTTTCCGTCAGAAAATAATAAACTTGCTAAAAATTACATTTTTCGAGAGCTCTATTAGTTTATTGCCGAACGCTGGCCGATTGGTTAGGGCGCTGATCGTCGGTACCGAAGTTCGTGGGTTCGAATCCCACTATGGCATGGATGTTCGTCGCCGTTCGGAATCGACTTTAAACAGTAGGTCCCGGTCTCATTAGCCCTCGTGTGCAAAACAGTAGACCGTAGTGCTCCAAACCAAACCAAACTATTAGTTTATTAGTGTAAACTATTAATTTATTGGTGTAAAGCCTTTTCTGCTTTTTTGATAGCCGTAGCCAGAGGGAAGGACTGACAGCTTGAATTCTCAGACATTCCCATCCCAGAAATTCTGGAGTTAACTATGTTAAATTTTAACTTTGAAGTAAAAGTACATACAATATTGTAAAAGTCAAACATAAAAACTTTTTGAAACTGCATGCTTAATCAATATTAAATTTATAAATAAAAATTTCAATTTTTAAGATTGTTTATCTACTTTTTAATTTTAATATTTTGCTTCAAAATGTCTCATATATTAATAGAAGCATATTATACAACAAAGCTTGGGCATGGACACACACACATACACACACACAAACATATATATATATATATATATATACATATATATATATACACACATATATATATATACATATGTACATATATATATATACACACACATATATATATACATATATATATATATATATATATATATATATACATATATATATATATACACACATATACATATATATATATATATACATATATATATATACACACATATATATATATACATATATACATATATATGCATACATATATATACACACATATATATATATATACATATATACATATATATGCATACATATATATATACACACACATATATATACATATATACATATATATGCATACATTATCTATCTATCTATATATATACATACAAACACACACACACACACATATATATATATATATATATATATATATATATGTATGTATGTATGTATATTTTTGATGTAATTATTAAGATTGATATTAAATGTAATACAATATTTTATCAAGTTTTATGTGTTTTTAGTTTAAATTTAGAGAAATGACTGGGGAGGGTGCTTCATTAAATGTAATACAATATTTTATCAAGTTTTATGTGTTTTTAGTTTAAATTTAGAGAAATGACTGGGGAGGGGGCTTCACTTTGAGCTTTTTCCGAAACCACTTCGAAACTAAATCCGGGCTGCAGCCCTGCTTCTGTATGTTATATTGCAGTCACAGTGTTAAGTATCAGCCGACGAATTTTTTTCGTTTGTACAGTAAAAATGAAGATTATGTCACACTATATACATTAACAGATTTTTTTAAATAAAAAAAAAAGTTTTATTTCAACTTCTCCGGACTTGTGTTTGTTTGCTGGTAAAAGACGTTATTAACAGACTATCATACAAGCCCGTCATATGACGGGATCAGTAAAATCTTTAATTATTCATAATTGTAAAGTACCCTATGAGACAGGTATAAAAAATGGTTTTTTTTTTTTTTTTTTTTTTTTGCTGAGAATTATCTGGTACATGCTCAATAATTTGTTTATCTTTACTGACCGTATGTTAGTTGTCAACTTTAATTTATCTTTCATATTACATTGTCATTATTGATAGGATGGACAGCATAGGTTTTAATATTGACAGTGATTTTTTGGCGGTATATATGAATGATGTTCAAAATTTAGCGAATCGTTTGCAAACCGTGTTGTTATGCATAATAGACCCACAAACGAACAAACTTCTTAATTTTCAAAGATATATAACTTAAACGATAGATATTTATTAGTCTGTGAAATAGACTCCTAGACTTTTATGAAAATAATTTGTTGTTAATACCGGCTATAACATTTTCATTGCAACAAAAAATAATCGATGATTAAATTTAAAATTATCACATATGTGTACCTAATCTATTATTTAAGCCAAATATAAAAGAAAATTATTTACGTAATATATAAGTTCAGTGATAAAACGTATGAAAATAATGTAGACGGTAGTTAAATAATTTAAAATAAGAAATGATTAAATGAGATGGTTAAAGGAATGACGTCATAATGCTAGAAAAATTGTTATTTTTACCTATTTATTATGGGACAAATTGATAAATTTAATCGCCTGCTCTTAACCGGGGAAAATAGGGCTTGAAATAATGGCATTAATGATAGAAAAAGAAGGTGTGGATTTCGAACTTTGCTAACCGTAACTCATCAAAAAACCAATAGGGATGCCTCTATCCATTCCAGGTTCAAACGCTTCATAAATTCGAGGACAGACGGACGGATAACTTAGCCTATTATTATATAGGGGATTCTTTATCTAAACTCTCAATCTGGATAAGCTGAGAACGTGATACTTTAAACATTGAAAATAAATGACTGTGTTTAAACTTTGAAAATAACTGTCTTTCAAAAAGTAACAATGGATAATTTGCAATCGTTATTATGTAATACCTTCAATAAGGGAAGAAGGAAGGAAAACATTCAAATGATAGAACAGAAGTTAGAAAAACTGTCGATTATCATTGTATTCGCCACTGAAATATGGTTTTAATCTGATAAAATATAAATAGCAGACAGTTAAAAATGTTCCATTTCGAAATTACCTAACTGGAGTTTGCTAAGCACCGGCTATGATACTGCAATCGAGGATGGATTCAATATGTTGTTGTATTCTTGGAGTTCTTGAGAATGTGGATGAAATAAATTTAAGGTAACAGACACGTGCTGTTTGTAATTGAAGCTAATCAAAACAGAAATGCATGCAGACAGGAATTACGGTGATTTCGAAATGAACATCATTCTTCACGCAAGACTCGCAGTTGCTTTTGTAACAGCTGAATCTGCTCATACCAAAATCGCGAAAGACGTATCTCTAGGTAAATTTATCACTCAGTTGTGTGTTGCAAAATGATCAGAGAAAAAGCACTGGAGTGCCATTGCAAAAGAAGTATATTTGAGTTTATGCAAGAGAGTCCCATTTGGTTGTACAGTGGACTCCGTTTAATGTGATCACGGTTAATGTTATCAATCGCTTATTATTATCAAAATCACATGGTCCCGATTTTCTCTATTCAATTGTATGCTAAAATTATCGCTTTATGTGATCGTTACATTGGTTAGTGTTATCAGTTTTCGAATCTCATTTTAACTGTCGATGATCATTGTATTCGCCACTGAAATATGGATGGTTTTAATCTGATAAAATATAAATAGCAGACAGTTAAAAATATTCCATTTCAAAATTAAACTGGAGTTTGCTAAGCACCGGCTATGATACTGCAGTCGAGGATGGATTCAATATGTTGTTGTATTCACGGTATTCTTCAGAATGTGGTAAAAATAAATTTAAGGTGACAGACACGTGCTGTTTGTAATTGAAGCTAATCAAAACAGAAATGCATGCAGACAGGAGTTACGGTGATTTCGAAATGGTCATCATTCTTCACGCAAGACTCGCAGTTGCTTTTGTAACAGCTGAATCTGCTCATGCCAAAATCGGGAAAGTTGTATCTCTAGGTAAATTTATTGCTTAGTTGTATGTTGCAAAATGATCAGAGAAAAAGCACTGGAGTGACATTGCAAAAGAAGTATATTCGAGTTTATGCAAGAGAGTCCCATTTGATTATACAGTTTACTGAGCTTAATGTGATCGCGGTTAAAGTTATCAATCGCTTATTGTTATCGAGATTACATGGTCCAGATTTTCTCTATTCATTTGTATGCTAAAATTATCGCTTTATGGGATCGTTACATTGGTTAATGTTATCAGTTTTCGAATCTCACTTTAACTGCAAAGGAATATTCACAATGTATTCAGAAGGAAACCATTCTTTTCTTCTCCTTCGTTCTTGTTTTAATTTTCGAGAATTCTCCCTCTTCCACCTAGGGAAAAGGAGGAAAAACAAAGGCGTGTTGTGTAACACGTTCCTGGAATTTTTCAGAAATACGCACACCCTGCTGGTGGTCAATAGTTTTCATATAAGCAGAAGGTAACAAATTCTATTCGGAACCGAGAAGGATCGTATCCACATTTTATGCCTTACTCGCTTACATGCAGTTTGTCAATATGGAAGCCAGAAATCGAAATGATTTAACATTAAAACTAAATATCGAAATTTTATATCGTTATGACAGGTTACCAAATATGAGTCAGCGCAATGCCGTAACGCAGTTAAACATTTCTCAGCTTCTGAACTGCATTGAAAGTGTTGAAACGGGGAGTACAACACCGCTCCGATGACTTTAAAAAACATTAGGATTACGAACGATTTATCAATGAGCTTCTTAGAAAGATTTTGTAGACAGTAAACAATTGATCAATTATTTTTATTATGTAAACAATTCTTATATTTTAAAGGATAATATACAATACATAAATATAAGGTGATTTTTTTTTTCATTTTATTTTTAAATGTAGTAAATGTGAATTAAAGAGGGGGGGTATTTTATCTAATTTTGTATATCGTTTATTATTATCAATTATCAATCGGTTATTGTTATCAAAATTACGGTGTCCTAAACTGATCACATTAAAGGAGCCCACTGTATTTTTTCTTTATTTTCTTCTGGTTTTAGCAATTAAACGATAATTTTTATATAGGTTAAGGTCTTCTCCAACATATTTGAATAGTGTATAACCCCTTTACAGTATAATATAAACATAACTATTGCCTAATAATTCTAGTGGCATACATAAATTAATTCGAAAAGAAATGAAATATTTAAGAGAATAATTCCCATAGTGGTAAAAAGGTATGTATCACATGACACAATGCATTTAAATTATTATTTCGAACAAGGAATTTGGCAGTTTAAAAATATATTGAAATGCACATCTATAATACGGTAGGGGTTACTGAAGTTATAATAGTTGAGACATAATTACTTTCAGTGTCAAAACTTAAAACCTTAATAAGCATTTAATGCAACATATTAACGTACAGCGATAACTGTACTGAACCAAACAAGTAAATTTATACTACTGTATTTTTTTTTATCTTTATAAAAACTGTTTCTGATCATTTAATAACAAAATCTGTACTATTTTTAAAGATACCTAGAATAATAGTGGTAAAACAAAATATCGGTTCAAAATTCTGAATATGAATGATAGCCAAAATTTTAAATGAATTCAGATAATAACAAAAGTAAATTTCGTAAAGGCTTTTAAAAGTTAAATACCAAAGACAGGACCTTAAAATTATTTAAGTTTACTTTTATTTTTCTTAAAATGTGTTTTCTCTGACTTTCGATACATGTATTTAAAAAGTATTAAATATAAAAGCTTTTCCAATTTTCTACACTTAAAAAAACCACTCTTCCATGTCACACACACACACACACACACACACACACACACACACACATATATATATATATATATATATATATATATATATATATGTGTGTGTGTGTGTGTGTCAGGATTTAAAATGTAGATTAATTTTAAGAGATTTTAATTAGGGATTCTTTTATTGAGAGTGACGCGGCATGAGGAGTTAGCCACATAAATACAGCTCACGCGCAGTGATCTGGGCAGAGAGCAGTATGCACATTTCACGGTCAGACCTGTAGCTCCCCGAAGCAGCGAAGCCTGCCTTTGTTAGAAGTTGGGCGCCAATGTGAGACGCCATTACTCATAACTGAAAGTAGTGTGTGATGGGACTTAAATAAAGATATGAAGATGATGTCAATATTCTAGTGTCGTTTAGTGGAACCTGTCATATATATATATATATATATATATATATATATATATAATATATATATATATATATATATATATATATATATATATATAATAAAAAATATTAGTTGAAAATTTTTGCTGTAACATAAGAAATCTGCACATTCTTTAAATTAACGAATCATAAGCTAACATATACATGTTGACACATCATAAGGTCTTAAAATAGATTTTAATTCAGACACATGCTCCTCATTTTGGTTTTATTGGTGTAAACTTTGGCAAACACACCAATTTGCTTCGTGTGTAAATTGATGTGTCATGGTCCATGAAATATTTCCTGATATCTGAACAACGAAAGTTTTCACGATTTCAAGACTTCTTTTACATTGTCTAAGGAAGTAACAGATAGAATAAAGATGATTTTCATGCATTCTACCTTACTCCCTTCTCCATTATTTCTCCAGTAACCAGCTGCTATAATGTCATTGATTGCTTTAAAAGGAACTGAATTTTCAAGAAAGAAAAATCATTACGTAATTGAAAAAAAGATTAAAGACTCCACTTCCTCACCTGCCACCTAAACAAAATACAAATAAATGCTTTAAATAAGAAAATGAAATTGTATAACGATTTTAGTTAATGTAAGGAGACTCTTCGATTAATTGCACTAGCATAATTCATTTATGGTATCATTAATTTCTCGAGATGTATTGATTGAATAAAAAAACTTGCCATTTAAATTATTTTGCTATTTTATATTTTCTTTTATTGTTAGCTTCCCGTGATAGAAAAAAGATATTTTCAATTAATTTAATCAATATTTAATGCTTTGCTGCGTTAATTTGTGTTTCCCACCAGCTCAAAACAATCTTTTAAAAATAACAATCATTTCCGATTAAAGTATTTCATTATAATATTTCAGAGATTCCCACGCAAAAGTTTATTGAAATTAATTTTTTAATTTCATCTATTATTCTAAATTTTAATTAATTAATTACAGTTTTTTTATTAAATTGATTAAATTAAAACTAAATCAATAAATGGTCATTGAACTATCAATTTAATCTTGTTTAATTTAATCCCTTTTTTAAAGTTTTAATATGATAATTGGTCATACCTATCATTTAAAGGTAATTTCTTAAAAAATAACAGAAATTATTTCCGATTAAAATATTTTATTGTAATTTTCCAGAGGTTCTCAAACAAAAGTTTCTTGCAATGAGTTTTTTTAATTCAGTCAGTTAATTAATTTCAAATTTTATTGTTAAATTAACTAAATTTAAATTTAATCGATTACTAAGCACTTTATTATCAATTTAATTTTGTTGAATTTACTAAATTTTTAATGTTTTAATGCAATAAATGGTCTTGCTTCAAACCCTGATACTATTAAAGATTAAAGACTATTAAAGATACTATTTTAAGGCAATTCTAAAAAAAAAGATTACCAATAGATTTTAACTTAAATATTTCAGTATAATCTTTCAGAAGTTTCCAAACAAAAATTTCTTGCATAAAATTAATGCCCGAAATAAAAATAAAAAATATTTTAATATAAGAATAATATGTTGAACTCGAAGTATTTCATTACAAATATCTCACAAAATTACGGGTTACATATAAAAAGTTAAGTTTGAAACAGCTCGAGTAAGAAATTCTCCCAGAACTAATGATATTTAATTGAATTCTAACAAACAACAGGATTTAAAAGAAAAATTCTAATAGGGTTATAAAATTGAGGATATTTTGCTGATTTTAAAATATAATATTTATTTAGTTTTCGTCTCTGGGAGATAAAGAATTTTAAAATGAAAGTTGTTAACACACCTTTTGAAAGGGGCATGTGTTTCAGTGTGAAATAATAATAATAAAAAAAAAACTTTTGGTACACTTTTTGTAAACATTATTGCAACCATATATGTGATAACTCCACTATATCAACTAAATCATTAAATCATTAAATTAGCAATTGTATATCCAATGAATTTTGGTATATATATGTATATATATAATATATATAAATTATTTAACTTTAATATTTCCTTAAAAACCTCCTCTCTCCCATTCTAATTCCTTAACATCTTTTTCCCAGCCTCTAAATGTCTTAATCAAAGGAGCGTTTTCGACTTAACCCCTTCCGGTATGATTTAATAATGAAAAACTGTGCATGAAATAACCATTTAATTTTTATTTAAAAACTTGTTTCATTTTACAATTCTTACATATTCTTAATTAAAATCCACTTTTTACATAGTGTTAAATAATACCAGAAACAGTAAAATTAAGAAAATATCAAAGCAAAACATTAATAAGGTATACAGATAATAGTCTTCAAGCTAGTGGTACTTTTCAAAACAAAGTGCAAAGGAATTCTTAATTGTTTACACCGCCAAGTAGTCTCACTTTTGATTTGATTCTTGTAACACACACGGCATTTCTTAGTAGGTTTTCTTTTATTCTGACTCATTAATTTGGCAATGACTTGTACCAAGAAATTCTAAGTAAACAATATGCAATAGTGACTTGTGATTTTCACAAGTGATAAAAGTGTTGCCAAATTCAGTACACCAGAAATTTTAAACTAAATTAATTATCATATTTAACAGTAACTTTAATCGCATGACGAGTGTAGCTCGTCAATGTGCGGTATGGAATGAAAAACTAATGACGAGCTAGACTCGTCATTTTACCGGAAGGGGTTAAAATTCTTCGATCCATTTCCCAAAGCTTCCTATCCTATAGATATAAATTTTCTGTCTGTTCAACACGTTTCCCAGCTGTCGTCGACAAATGGCTCCGCGTTTTTCCTGATCTTCCACTTAAATTCACTGAGTAAGTGGGAAAATTCTTTCCGTCTTCGCTCTTGGGTGCACCTCTGTTCGAGCAGAGTGATTTTTGTGTCTTTCTCTTGTCTATCGTTGATTAGTAAAGATGTTCGTTTTAGTAACTCTGAAATAAAGTTTTAATTAGACTTATGCCGTTCTCTTCAATGTTGGGCGACTGCATTTTTATTACAGTTAGCTGATTAGCTTTTTCCTTTTAAAGCAATTTTATGCTTATTGGATTACACACACACACACACACACACACACACATATATATATGTATATATATCTATATGTATATATCTATATATATATGTATATATATATATCTATATGTATATATCTATATATATATATATGTATATATATATATATATATATATATATATATATATATATATATATATATCTATATATATGTATATATATGTATATATATATATATGTATATGTGTTTATATATCTATATATATATGTATATAAATATATATATATATATATATATATATGTATATATATATATATACACACACATCATATGTATGTATAATATATTAAAAATTATCCTAATAAGTAACTGAATTATATTTTTAAGCGAAACAATTTGTATTTCCCAGGAATAAAATCAATAACTGATGATTCTTTCTATATTTCATTTGATTTGGTCACATTTTGCCAACCATCCGGTATTTCTTAGCCCCAGTAATGTTGAGCTAAGATAATTTCCAGTAAGAAGCTGGTGTACTTGGATGACAAAATTTGAGGTATTTTTGTATACGGTGTCAGATATGGTAGTGTAAAGACGTGCGACGAATGCCGTCTGAGATTCGGGATTGTTGGAATAAAATAACTTTTTATGGACTCCTGCTCTCGACTACTTTTTGCGTTTATGCTTGAGTTTTATGAGTGCATGTGACTGAATTTAAGTGCCGAGTCTATCCCGATTAAACAAATAAAGATTTTTTTCAAATCCATTTACATCCAAATTACAATAAGTATAATCTACTAACAATGTTATATAAAGTATAGATAAAGTCTGTTCAAACTACCAAATCGGAAGTTCTTTGTTAGTTTTTGATAAAACTGCACCTGAAAAGGCACCAAGATTTTTCATGGTAAAAAAGAATTTATAATAATATTTAAAAGCTATTAAATGGGTGTTACATTTTAAAATGTATTTGTTAATCACTATATGCATATTTTATTTTAAAACTTTCAGAAATACATCATTAATCCTTCGTTAAAAAATTATGTTAATATACAAGTACATTAAAAATTTCCTAATAACCGATATTTCTGTAATTTACCTTGTTAATTGCAAAAATATTTAAACAGTATTATTTAAATTCAATTTATTTTTTTTTGCTCACATGTTTTAAATGTGCATGTCTATTGTTAAATGAACGGCATCATTTTTACCATTACGATCACACTTATGATCATTTATAGGAAGCTGGTGATCCGGACGTTGATATATCTTAAAATGAAAAAATTAATTCTTTTTTGTGCTTTTAATCAGCTTTAATCATCATATAAAGCTTATACAAATTTACAAAGTCTTTGTATTAACTCAAAGCAACATAAAATATTTTTGTATTAGTAAGTAATATTGTTATAAAATTAACCTTTATTTAATTTTTATAAACTACTAATATTAAATCATTAAAATAAAATAATATTTTTTTCCAATAGGATTGGTAATTCTTATTATTAGTATTTATTTTTACAAAATACATTTGTCATGTATTTTACTTTAAAGCCATACAGGAATCCATAACTTTCTTCTTGGAAGGGATAATCTGACAGTAATAAGCAAACAATAAACTAAAATCTCAGAACAATTGAATTTTGAATATATCTAAAGCTATTTTGGAATTATAGCGACGAATTAATATTGACGAATGGCAAGAAGAAAAAAATTTCTTGGTGATTAAAGGCTTTCAAATACAATTTAAAAATTGATCATGGTGTTTAATTACCAATTGAAAAGTATACAAACTTTATTTCTTTGTGACAGATAAAGAGGACGAATCTACAAGTTGAGTATTGCACTGATTTTTAATGAATTTCATGCAAGAAAAACACTATGACATTACGAAATATTTCATTTTTCTCTCGCAGGCGACCAGTTGTGAAAACCTCCGACTAACAATTTGCATTTGCAGGTAACCTTGGAATCCCCCTCTGTTTTGATGGTCCTTTTTTCTTTTTTCTGGTCTAATGTCCTTTATCATCTTCATAGTTCCCCACAATACTATAAAAAAAGAAAACGAATTATTGTAAAATCTTACAAAAATTAATTTAATACATTATATTATGTACGAAAAATAAAAAACAAACAGCAACCATTTGTGTTTATTTTTTAAACAGTTCAAAGTACAATATTTAAAATAAATTCCATGATAATATAGATTAATATTCTGTTGTAGAGGATAATTTTTATGGTAATCCATTTATTTCCTAATTTGGTATCTATCCTTCGTAAAGTTTGACGAGTCAGAATGCCTTTGTTGCATTGTTTTGAAAAGAACACTTGATGCAATCAAGTGGTGAATACCGTGCTTTTTAAATTAAGTAACAAATTTATAATATGAAAGAGTATTTATATAGACGTATTAAATAAGAAAGTGTGTATATTACTGTATTTTGTATATTTTATAATCTGTTTATTATCTGAACATATATTTGAGCATTAATGATTGCTTAAAAATTTATGACATACTAGATATTTTATTTTATTTATATACATTAAATATTGTATTTATATATATTTATATTATATTACTACATACACATATATATATACATAATACATAAAATCAATTATATTTATATATATATATATATATATATATATTATATATATATTATATATATTTTATATATGCAATCATTCAAAATCGCAACACAGTTTATTTCTGGTGAGATACATGAAATCCGTACTACAGGCAAGCACTCTTACAACATTGTGCTCACAGACAATGCGATCCTGCATACACACATTTCAAGTAGGTATTTCTTAGGTAAAAAGACTACGAACAATTCCTAAGCACAATTGATCACGTGATAAAAAAAACCCATGTTTTAAAGAGAACGAGCTAACTATTGGCTAAAGTAGTACAGACAGAGGCTGTATTAAGTTTATAGCGTGTCTGGAGGGAAAAATCAGAATTACCGCGCAAACCTCCAACGTACTTTATTCACAAAAATTATTAAATTAATATTAAAATATGCAAGTAAGGGATTTTAATATTACACACACATATATATATATATATATATATATATATATATATATATATATATATATATATATATATAATATAAATATATAAAAATATATATTTAATATATAAAATAGTATTTTTTTTCATACAGTACAAAAAATAACTTTTATTAATTCATTGATTTCGAAACTCATTGATACTTACATTTGTCTCATATTTTTTTCATTTTGTGAAATTTCTTATCAAGTTCAGAAGTTTATATTAGGTCTGATAATTTTTTAAAAATTATAAATCTTTTGAGTCCAACTTTTAATCATAAATAAATCTATCGAAGAATTCCTAGTTTCTTAACTCTTAATTTTTACTAACCAATAACTGTAAATTTTCTCATAAACATAAATTCATATTTCATTTCTTTTTACTATACACTGTGGTATAAAACTAAATAAATATTAACAAACCGCTTATTCACTTTATTGATATTTTATTGAAGATATTTAAAAATTTTTCTTTGCTCCTACAGTTAAACTGAATAGATTCTTAAACTACTTTGAAAGATTTCCCCGAAAGCTAGAAATTTCTGCTCGAGTTTCCTCCGAGAAATTTC
>CM063498.1:114825714-114853214 GCA_032207245.1 Pardosa pseudoannulata
ACTGTTTAAAATTTGACTAATACGATAAAACGAGTAATGATGCTGGTAAACTTTATTCTTTCCAGTTTATTTGAATTTCCCAACTGATGCTGCACATTTCAAATGAGGGTCATCAGCGCTGTTTTGCCGACTCTGTTGTTTAAACAGGTTTGTCGTCTGTTAGGTTTGTTACCACACAAGCAGAGCTATAAAACAGGAAAGACAAAGACGGAAACTAAGTAATCCCAATTTGCATGTACGTGAAGAGTTTCAAAGCCTGTGGGACGACATCGGTCCTTTAACACTCATTATTTTAATCTAAACGTGATTCAAATTTTAATCACCGAAGAACGGACTTCGCATTTTATATGTCAATTATTCTCTGGCTATTTTAACAACGAAAAGCCTTTGGGTTAAGTTGCATTCAATATTATTAGATTATTTTTGTTAAAGCTGGTTTTGTCCAGGGAACTTTTTGAAAGCATTTCTGAACTAATGAAACAGATTTTAACTTTCCCTCTCACTAAGAAAATGATTTCTTAGAATGATATATTGTGTGCCTTAGATCAGTGATTCCCAAGCGTTTTGTCCTTGAAATTCTCATAGCAAACATCTTACTAAGACCCACCCCACACCAAATAAAATAACTCTATAAAATTATATAATAACAAAACTACCATTCTAATTTGATGTTTTTAATAGTAACGTAAAATTAAAATATAAGTAATCTATCTATCTATCTATCTATATGTATATATATATATATATATATATATATATATATATATATATATATATATATATATATATACATATATATATATATATATATATATATATGTATATATATGTATATATATATATATATATATATATATATATATGTATATATATATATGCATGTATATGTATATGTATGTATATATATATATATATATATATGTATGTATATGTATATATATATATATATGTATATATATGTATATATAATATAAATAATAATATAAATATATAAATATATATATATATATATATATATATATATATATATATATATATATATATATATATATATATATAACTTATACTTAAAGTAATATATTTTGCAATTATTACTTTGCATTTTGAATAACAAAAACATTATATTACATTTCAATGTTGTTAGTGTGTTAATGTCATTAAGAGTTGATAGTAAGCAATCAAACCTTCATGTCATTTTATGTGAACAGCCAATAAATTTCTACCAATTTATTTATTACATTTTTCATCTTTCTTAAAAATAAAATTGGTCACAATTTGCTTGATATTAAATCTTTAGTAGTCTTAATATTAAATTAATCTTAGACCTCCAAGCATAGCCCACGCACTGTTAAGTTAGATTTTATGTTCCATGTACCCAATCAGAGGTAACATGAATCCATAGGATCCATATAAACCATTGCTTTGGATCATCTTAAACATAAAAATAGTATACGAAAGTTATTATTTATTTTAAATTTTAAAGCAGTTTGCCACAACACATCTTCTAATTCGTTAAATGCTAAACGAATTTCATGCAATCTTGTGTACGTGAGTCTCTTTGTGAGTGAATTTGTGATTAAAAAGAAAAAAAAACTATTAGAACAAAAAGAACTTTGGAGTCCTGACAACTAACCGTTATTTGTCAAAACGATAAGATTACTATATCTCTGGAAAAGTTGAGATCTTAAAAGAAGAAGATATTGAGATAAAAGAAACACCTGCCTTTTTCTTTCTTTTTTTTTCTTGCAAGATTTTGAGATGAAATATTTACTTTCCACCGAGAGAATTCTTCAGACACGAATACGTGACGCTGAAGATTATGTCACTTATCTCTAAAATACATGCAGTGAAATGTCTGTTATCTCCAGGAAAAATAATAGCTTATAGATATCTCAAATAAATTTACCTCTAATAACAAAATTTTGATCTCTTCTGGGAAAATAAAACAACTCGCTTCTTTTTCCTTATTTTTGTAATATACTAGGTCAGGGATCTCCTTTTACATTTTGGGAATCCCTTTGAGCTCCTCGTTTTCTTGAAAAACATCTTCATCAAAGAGCAGATAAAATAGGATATCAAAGCTTTATCCCACTCAAATTTACAAATTAGCATTGCATCTTTATTTTATCACAATACACACATATTAATAAGATATTGAATAGTAAGATAGCTAATGACATCTTTGTTTGTTTGCTAAAATACATTCCCTGAATAATAAACAAAAACAACAAAATTTTGGTTTGATAGTACAAGATATATTCTATAACGCAAGGAGTCGGGTTTTTACTAAATAATTCAGATGGGTAGACATTTTCCGAAACAGGCAAAAAGACAGGAAAACAATATGTGACTTAATGTGTCTGGATTAATGTTTTTGAAGCACGTGACTTTAAGATTTTATTTTATACAGAAAATATTTATATTATTATAATATTTATAATAATAAAAATAAAATTATAATAATAATAATATTTATTAAATATAATAAATATTATTATTATAATATTTATTATATTTACTTTTTACAAGCAAACTGTCTTTAAAAACTCAATCTTTTATAAAAACCAAAATTTTTCTAAAATTTTGATGTTTTGGTCGATGATTAAAACACAGAAGGGAAGGCGCTGTACAGATAATGTAAACAGGTATGCGAAAAAAGTGATCTCCTAGAACATTGCTGGGAAAACAACTTTACAGTTTCCTCGTCAGATTCAGCTTCATTCCTCTTTTAAGTTGTGTTTGATTTTGTTTTTTAATTTATTAATTTTGTAGATTTCAGGTAATGATTTTTAATATTTCTTGTAGATTATATATTTGTAGTATGTGCTAATTTTTTTATTATGTTCTAGGTTAAATTTTCTGTTAAACAGATAGCTGCAAATAACATTGAACATTAATTCGACCACGAGACCAAGTCTGACGTATAATTCTTGTGGTGTGACGTCACTACGCTAAGACATAGACAATATCTATTAAAGCACCAGCAGGTGTGTCATCTAGCAGGTGTTGATCAAACAACCGGTGACTCCTGTAAAAAGATTTCTCTGATGAACAGGGCTAGATCATTCGGGTTTTAACCTTTGTTTCTTATTCGGTGGATAGGCAAATAAAACAGATATAGTTAATATGCAACAATATTTTAATATTTGGTATAATTAACTATTATGGAAGAGAGTGAGTTCGAATAATTTTCTTCTTGTAAAGTGGACAGTGGTTCCACTTTACAAGAAGGGGTAGAGAATAAAAGGGTGAAGAAAAGGAAAGGAAAAGAAAAGGTTGAGAATCTCTGATTTAGGTCAAGGATGTCAAACTTATGGTGTGTTCCATGCAGTGATATGTATCAAAAGTATTAATATAAATTTCATAACTGAAACTAAATCATAAAATTCCTTGGACACTCGCTGAATATGCACAAATGTTATCATACACTACAAGAACACTACACGCTTTTCACACAGTGTTCTTAATAGATAGATAGGCTACCACTATCTATATCTTGAAATGAGAAGGATAGTGGCAGGGAAGAGAAGCCAAGTTTCAGGTTGTGCTGCACAATGCACTCTTTTTTTTATTTTTCTTTATCGCATTGGGACTTAACTTATTTACTTAACTGGCAATTTGTGCTTTTCTTTTTCTTAATTAAATTAAAAAAAATTCTTTTCTATCCTTAAATTTTCTTTTAGCCTTTTATAATGTATTACTTTCAGTAATACTATTTCCATCTTTAATTATTTTATTACAATTATGGGCCTATTTTAATTTTTTAATTTATATTATTTTAAAGACCTGTGTACTTTATTTATTATGTTTAACGTTAAAAGAAGGATACTGTGTTATGAATTCATATATCTCATGAACTGGGGATAAGGTCTTCCGCCCAGGAACTCCGAATTAACATCACCAACACCAAGTTTCAGGAAAAAAATAATATTGTGTTATTACGTTTTTACATTACTTAATAACTTTTATTTTTAATATTTTCTCTTTATTCATTACATATAAAAAATTCTTCTATAAAAATTGTTTTTGCCCTCTGAAACTTGGACTTTTTTAGCCCATACTAGATTTTGAGTTTGATATGCTTGGTTTATATTTATCAACAGATTCTGCTCCTTTTCAGCACTGAAAAAGTTTACCTCTTAGTATTCTTTATCAATCTGTACTTGAGATCCACTTTTGTTCTCTATTTACTGTGGGTTCTCATCCTCTGTAGTCAAGCATTTCCGAGGGCTTTCGAGTTTCAGGAGCCAGTTTATCTCCTCCTTTCCTTCCCCCCTTGTCACTTCTAGTTCTTTTCCATGAACAAGGGGATGGGCATTTCCACTGGATAACTGGTTTTTACAGTACTGAACAGGTTGGGGAGAAAATAATGTTATGAGAACAATAATAGTAGAGCTAGTTTGGTTCACAAATTGCACAAAAGGGGAAAAATAAAAAATTCGAGAGTGTTCAAACAGAAGAATTTCTCAGCTTGGTTTGTTACACTGGAAATATATTAGCTCCGAGTTGAGGTACCTTTTTACTATTAGAAACCGCATTTCAATTAGGAAGTTGTAATGAAGGCAACATATGTTTACATAACTATAAGGACTTAGTGATGTTAAAGCTTTTGCATAGTTTTAACTATTTATTTTATAATGCAAAACATTAATTAAAAACATTTATTCATTTATTTAAGGTTTTAACATAAAGTATTTTTTTTATTTGCATAAGGGTTATCACTTGTTATAACAATATGATTTATTTATTTCTTAATAACTCACTACTTCGATTAACCAACCCGATTTTTTTTCAGAATATTTAATATATATTTGTATATATGACCGCTTCTAGGCTATTGCAAGATAACTGCATGCAAGGTAATATTTGACCGCTCTCTATTCCTGCATGCAAGATAGTATTTGGCAGCCTACTATCAATGAATATACCTAAATGATATTTTGTCGTCCTCCCTAGAAATTTGGCCTCCTGCGTACATGCACGTACTGCACATATATATCTGTAACGCGACGATATGATATCTGTCATTAATCCAGTGGCAGATATATATCTTAAATTTATTAAATAAGTTGATTGACAGTATAATTTTCAAAGATAGACTTGTGATAACAGTTATTAAAGTTCTGAAATATAACAATTTTAAAGGTATAATCAAAGATTTTATGAAAGAAATTATGTAATTTTAAACGATAGTAGTATTAAAAATGCTGTGGTAAAAATATCGTTACACAACTATCTTAAAGCCTAAAAAAAATCATATTGGTCCTCAGCATATTGATATTGAAACAAGGAATAAAGGGTATTATTTTAATTTGACCCGATCATTCTATGGGATATTAGTATAATATCTGCTACAATGGCTGCATGAGATACTTTACAGAAAGGACAATTTTAAATTTAGGTTCACTTACATTCGAAAAATTGAGGCGAAATGCAGTGATGAAAATTTGCGACAAACGATTTGCGTTACGAAATTTTTACCATTACCTGCTTACTATTATCTTTGTTTAATATGGCATAATCGATTAAAATCCTTCATTACAATATAAAGTTAAAAAAGAAAAGATTTAGGGAGGTGCACGGGTCTTGCCCCGAAGTAGAGTTATATCTGTACCTAATCTATATCTATTCCTCCATATATATTTATATATATATATATATATATATATATATATATATATATATATATATATATATATATATATATATATATATATATATATATATATATATATATATGTATGTCAGGTCTAAAAAAGGGTAGTTAGAAATTACGTGAATTATAAACGATTTTAAAAGGGGAACTCTTTTATAATAATAATATAAATGAAAAAGACCCACGCTCGCGTAAGCTTGTAGGACAATCCGGTCAGGCGGAAGCATTTTGGAGGATTTTGATGAGTTTAAATAGATAAGAGTCAGTTAGCGTGTGGACATGGAGCTGTCAGCACACTTAGATGTGTCTTCGAAGAATAACTGAAAATGGTGAAAGTTTTGCTTTAAATGAAACGATGATTTAATAAACTTATTATTATCAAGAAAGACTGTTTTCCATTCGCCTTAAAACTCGACATTACACACACAAACATTTACACACACACACACACACACACACACACACACACACACACATATATATATATATATATACATACATACATACATACATACATATATATTTGAAGCATCTGAGAAGTCAAAGAGCCAATGATGTCTTGATAATGTCTTTATTCATGAATATTGCACAATTTGACAGTCGATCATCAAACGTGGCGATGCATGGCTAGTGTCCATATTCTAACAAAGGGACCACATTTAGCCAGTTCATGCAGCATGCATTGCATAAGATGCTCTCTCTCTCAATCTTTAAGTGTTAAATGTTTTTACAATGAGTTATTAAAGATTCATGCGCCTGCAGTAAAAGAGTAAGCTGCGTTTTCTGCTTTCAATCCCCTAAATTATTAATTTTACGTTTCCAAAGCTGACATATACATACATATCTCGTTATCTTAAAGGTACTTGACACATGTGTGACATAAATTTAATTTTTTTAATTGGACTTATTGCAGATGGTAGAAATATAACAAAATAAGTTCATTTCTCCAAGTACTGAAAAATTTATGCCAAAATAAAGAAAATATCACACTCACATTACGCAACAAGTCATAGCCGAGGAAGCGAAACGTTTAGGCAAATGTACTCATTCTGATTAAATTTTAAGTGGAATCTACAAAGTTGGTTTCCTTTGAATAAGTTGATAACTAAGTGGCTTGTGAAACTAAAAGAGCACCACGTTTGAAAGTTACGTGGTGAGAATTTTTAACGAATGAAAGAGATATTGTCAAGTGGGCACTTGTACGTGACTTTGCCCGTTTTGGAAGATATTAAGTGCTTACTGCTTTCAATTTGTTCTTATTAAATCTTCATTTAATTCAGTGTTCGGGGTGTTAATTTGTTTTAGAACAAAGTTGCTTCTCCTACTGCTAAAACGTAGCCATAAAGTTTTTTTCGGGTAGAGATCAGCAAAGATGGAGTATTATTTGCTAAAATAAGATAATAGATAAGGCTTTTTATGTATACCTCATGAGTGTTATAAGACGGCTTGTTTATTCTGCATTAAATAATTAAAGAACTAATGCTTTATTACTCTTCACTGCATACCCAAGAGGGTGTAAGACGTTTGTGCCCACTGATAGAGTACGTCCAGAACTTAAATCCAAAAGAAACACATTCCCACACAATGAAAAAATATTGAGTGGGACCTTGCCACGGGTCCGCCTAGAGAATGACCCAGGCTTCAAAAAGAAAGAACAGCTTAGTTTTACAACAAAACGTTAAAAGGGGGCTCAATACCATTGGTCATCCTTTTGCACGTTTAACTGGCTCGCGGACCCCAGCATGTGTCTGCTCGCCACTGTTTGTAGCTACATCACACGAAGTATAATATTGACACTCTTGCTGATGTGACATCAACACATTTTTTACTAGCGTGAGACAAATAAAAGAAAGTGTATATTAGAAAGGGAAAGGTTTCTGAGTGTCTTATTTCTACTAATATACTCTTACAATAGAGGGCTTGAAATCTATACTAAAATCTAATACTAGACTAATAAAAACTGGTAATATATTAAAAAAAGATTATAAAGCAAAAAATTTAATTTGATATAATAAGAAATAGGAAATATGTACACGGTACTGATTCCTGTATGGTACTGATTTACACTAGGTAGTGAACTTTACATCATGCAGACACAAGAAGAACACATATCAAAAATACACCGCATTACGGTTCTATAATTGATGACTAACAATTCAGGAGTCTGCAGTAGCTTAACACCCGGAGAGTTGTCGAGACCATGGTGGAACGAACGGAAGGACAAAATGTGTAGGGGTTGACGAATTGCTTGAAGAACATTTGGTGGATGACTGACACTACAGACAATTTCAGACTCCGGTACTTCAGATTTTCTGTTAGCCTAGAGAACAGTTTCTGTTCCTTATTGCTCAAGACTTTATTGTTATTTATTTGTATTGCCTAAACTTTCTCCGACCGTGACTTTTCGAAATGAAGGGCAAAGAGACCATGAGAAATCAGAAATATTAAAACGATTTAGGTAATCCAGGACCGGGCCGTGGCCAGTTAGCAAAGCGCTCAGATAAGGCGAGTAGATAAGCAGTTAGATGAAACTTCTGGCTTGTATTTGGGTTATTTTGGGCCTGAACTTTCAGACAACTATGGATTCCATTCTTTAATCGTGAATTCTTCGGCTTGATTCCTTATGTGAACTGCAAGGGTTGACAAATTCGTTTCTGACAGTATCCTTCCTGGCTGCCAATTTCGCTAAGGAATCCGCCAGCTTGTTGCCTTCTATACCTACATAAGCTTTTATCTAATGAAGAGTAATTTTACTTAATGGTTTAGGAAGTCGAAGGAGAAATATGTCAATAGCCTATGAATGTTGTTGGTAGAATATATGTATGGCTTTGAAACTTGTTTGATTATCGGAAAGGAGCGTGACGTCAGCTTCTGGGCGGTTAGAAATATAACCTCACCGGCTGGAAATAACTATTATTTAATAATTCATTTATTTATGTATAGTAATTATATTACTTTGTGGAAGCTTTTATGAAAATCAATACACACACATATAGCATGAAAGTCCTCGGCTGTCGTTTTTTCTCCGCAATCGTTGATAGTTAACATATGTATGCTTCCAATTAAACAATGCTTCAAATAAGATAAGCATTCGTTTTATGGTATATTTAAATTTAAAAATTCAATTTTGCGGGAGTTACAAAATCTAAAGTTTTATAAGTTTTACAGTTTTGTATTATTATATTTAATAAAAATTGCTTTGTCAATGATCTGCCATATATGAAAAGTAAATAGTTAATACTGTTGTTCAACGAAATAGCTTCATTTGTTACTCTGAACGTTTGTTATTGTCAATGCTTCACAGATAACGGCTTCATACTGAATAGGATAAACTCAAGAAGCCATAGCAAACATTTTAATACCAGAAAGGGTTACAACTTTAGAGATATGTATATCTTCAAACTAATACAATATATCCATTGTGTAAGTTTATTCTGTCAGTTCATTTTTTATTAGTATTATGTTGTCTAATTGATTTTATTTTAACTGTATATTCCATTTATTACTTTGAAATGATTATTATTTACAAGGTTATATATTTAGGAACACTCGGATAAATTGAGGAACATTTCTAATTTGAAATTTTAACATATTTTCACAAACATGTGAATATTTAACATTGTGAATTTTTGGGGCAATTTGGGGTGTTCCAAAAATTTTTTAAACCAAAAGGGATTTTAGTTAAAAAAAATATGTACATTTTCATACCTATCACAAAATTTCCCCCCTTCCAGCGCTCAACTTAATTTTGAATTTTTAAAAGATTTTTTTGTTAAAAATACCAATAATTAACTATTTTGCGCATGCTTGCGACACCATAAGAAATGAATGGATTTCAATAAAAGAAACTATATAAACTAATATATCTAAGACACTACTTTCCCAACCCGCAAAATGTAATTTCAATTTTTTTTTACTTTTAGAAATTTTCAAATGATAATTATTTAAATGCTTTTGGGACTTTCGAGTCACTAGCAGATATCACTGAATTTCAATTAAAAGTATATATATACTAAATTAATTAATTATTTTTTTAAATAACTTAGTTTATAAAGTATATATAAACTAATTTATTTAAAAAGAACGACTTTTTCATCCACGCCAAAATTTATTTCAAAAAAAAGTTTTTTTTCTATACACTGTTTGCTGTACCAAAAACAAATTATACCTTAAACGATACGAAAATGCTTTTTTCACTAGAAGTTAATACCTTTGAAAACAGAATGCTTTGAAAATAAATGTAATATCAGCGTTAGTAAGCCACAAATAAAAAGAGGTTGAATGCAGGCAGCTGTTTCGCAGCTACGAACCAGCTGCATTATCAAGTCGAGGTAGCTACTCAGTGGCTAAAATTCAGTCAGTAGGTCAGTGGCTAAAATTGCAGGCTGAGCTAAGATCTCTTTGTATTTCTACCATGCGTATGTTGGTTTTGTATTCATAGCTGTAAATGCATCTTTTGTTAAAATGAGTGACAATATGTGCTACGTCACTTAGACCTATTAGCATATTAGTTTATACAATTGTTAATTATGTAATGGAGACATCTATAGAAGCTTTCAGATTAAAATACGAATAAGGAAGAGAAAAACATTCTACTGGGAAGTTAAAATAAATTTTTTACCCGGCTAAAGTTCTTCTTTTACTATAGACTGTTCGGATTTCGGAGAAGGACCTGACTCTAAGGTCCTCATTTCAATCTAGAATGTACAATAAGGAAGTAAAAGAATTGAAAAAGAAAATATTATATTTTATCATTGACCTCAAATTCCCTTTGAAAGTCACAACTTTGAGATTATATCAGTTACCTAAAGGGGCATAAAAAGATAAATTCCTGCTTATATGAGAATAAACTCAAAAAGAAGACTTGCTTCCTTTTTTAAAATTTTTATTTATTTATTTATTTTTTAAGAAAATGGAGGAATTTCTACCTAAGAAAATTTTTTAATAGCTGTAGTAGAATTTTTAAGTGTATAAAAGTGGGCGAAATGGGTGTTGCACTACCAGTAGATATCATGGTTTATCATAATACATGGCTAATCATAAATTCAAGTTTTCAAGTTATATATAAGAGAGTAAACAATTTTCAAAAGTAAACATTTTTTTTTAATTTTCAGGTTGGTCAATAACATTGGATACTACTGAAGACATAATAAGAAACATTTCGCTGTATTTGATATTTCATAAAATTTGGCAATTGATGAAAACAATTTGAAAATACATTTCACTTTCTAGGTTTAGTAAAAAGTTTTTTTTTTTGGTGAAGACATATGAAACTTATCTTTATATAGCTTGACAATTGCTCAGAAAGAATATAGATATTTGCCTCAAAATCCCGGAAGTCAAGAAGATATGGTTGTATGGTGACATAATTGTGATAAGCTACATTTAGGGTTTGATTTCTCTCTCAATGTACATACATTCACGCTTACAAAGAAATCATATTTATATTATAACACATGCCTTTATTAGATCTGAAACATTCACAGTGGCTACGTATTAAGTCGTAAATATTATTTAAAACTGATAAAAATTAAGAAAAAGTAAAGCTGCGATAATATTATAATTTAGTATAATCAGGGCCTGATTTACGGCGGGGCATATGGGGCACTGTCTCGGGGCCTCCACTATAGGGAGGCCCCAAATTTTAAAAAATACGCCTTAATTTTTTGGTACATCTCAGAATTTGCTCATTCATATTTTGCGGCCTATGGCCGGAAAACATGAATTTTCTTTTGTTAATGACAAACTGGAGTGTGTATGTTGTTGGTGGACTTCAAAAGTCAGTAAAATATATTCTATAAATTCAGTAGTTAAATTTATTCTATAATTTTACGCCAAAAGTAAGCTTTTATTTGCTTAAAAATACTTTGAAGAAATGTTAACATTTTAAATGTGTATATTATTCAAAAGATTGAAATACCAACCATATAAGTGACAATAATTTACAAATTCATCTCTTCTAAGAGGGAAAAAAATCTTAACTACTTTCTTCCCTCTTGAAGTGGTTTACAAATCAGAGAAAATATATTTATCCAAAAGCATCTGATATCTATTTCTTTTTCTCTTTTTAAGATTTAAGAATAAACAATAAGAATGAAAGGTTAAGTTTGAAGTTTTAAAATTGGTAATTTAAGAATAAATAATTCAATTTTTGGAATTTTGTGAAACAAAATCTCACATGATAGTTTACTTAAAATAGTAATTTTTATTCATTTAAAAGAGTACTTTTTCCTTTAAAAAATGTTACAGGTACTCCGAGTTTGAATCAAGAATATCACAGTTTTATCGTTAAAGTCAGATACTGTACTTAGATCGCACAGACATCTGTAATATGTTTGAAGTTAGTTTAGTGGAATTCTAAAATTAAAAAAAAAATATTTCATTTCATTAAGTACACAAAATGTTTAGGTTGTGTATACCTGTCAGAAGTATTTAAACTGATATAGCAGCTTATAAAATAAAATCACTCTCGAGTTAGAGAAAGGTAAGATGTAGGGGGGCCCCCATATGAGGCTTTGGACAAGGGCCCCCAGGAGTATAAATCAGGACATGAATATAATTAGCTGAAAGTAGAGGCATAATCGGTTGTGATGCCGTGGAGAATGAAGCTCCCTTTCATCAATTTAAATATTAATAAGAGGAAAATTCTTGGTTTTATTTGCGTGTGGTAAGTGCTTGCTATATAACAAATGAAAACTCGGTTAAAGAAAATTAAGCTTTTAAGTAGAATTCGACGCAAGAGTAAGCTGGCTAAATTAAGAAACGACGCAATGTGGATGATTATTTTATCGGCTCTAGGCAGCTTAAAACTTTTCTTTTTGTGGTAGTAACTGAGGAAATTGCCAATATTCGGCATACTGCCGGAAAACATAAATTTTCTTTTGTTAATGAGAAACTGGAGTGTGTATGCTTTTGGTGAGCTTCAGTAAATTAAATTTATTCCCCAATTTTAAGCCAAATGTAAGCTTTCATTTGCTTAAAAATACTTAGACGCTATGTTAACATTTTAAATGTGTATATTATTCAAAAGATTGAAATACCAACCACATCAGTGACAACAATTTACAAATTCATCTCTTCTGAGACGGAAATTTTTTTTTTCCCTCTTGAAGTGGTTAACAAATCAGAGAAAATATATTTATCCAAAAGCATCTGATATTTTTTTCCTCTTTTTAAGATTTAAGAATGAACAGAAAGTTTTAAAATTGGTAATTTAAGAATAAATAATTCAATTTTTGGAATTTTGTAAAACAAAATCTCACATGATAGTTTACTTAAAATAGTAATTTTCATTCATTTAAAAGAGTACTTTTTCCTTTAAAAAATGTTAGAGAAAATCTGAGTTTGACTCAAGACTATTACAGTTTTATCGTTAAAGTCTGATACTGTACTCAGATTGCACAGACATCTGTAATATGTTTAAAGTTAGTTAAGTGGAATTCTAAAATTAAAAAAAAAATTATTTCTTTTCATTAGGTACACAAAATGTTTAGTTTATGTATACTTGTCAGGAGTATTTAAAATGATATAGCAGCTTATAAAATAAAATCACTCTCGAATTAGAGAAAGGTAAGATGTATGGGGTCTCCCATATGAGGCTTTACACAAGGGCCCCCAGGAGTATAAATCAGGACCTGAGCATAATTAGTTGTAAGTAGAGGCATAATCGCTTGTGATGCACTGGAAAATGAAGCTCCACATCATCAATTTAAATATTAATAAGAGGAAAATTCTTGGTTTTATTTATGTGCGGTAAGTGCTTACTATATAACAAATGAAAACTCAGTTAAAGAAAATTAGGTTTTTAAGTAGAATTCGATGCAAGAGTAAGATGGCTAAATTAAGAAACGACGCAATGTGGATGATTATTTTATCGGCTCTAGGCAGCTTAAAACTTTTCTTTTTGTGGTAGTAACTGAGGAAATTGCCAATATTCGGCATACTGCCGGAAAACATAAATTTTCTTTTGTTAATGAGAAACTGGAGTGTGTATGCTTTTGGTGAGCTTCAGTAAATTAAATTTATTCCCCAATTTTAAGCCAAATGTAAGCTTTCATTTGCTTAAAAATACTTAGACGCTATGTTAACATTTTAAATGTGTATATTATTCAAAAGATTGAAATACCAACCACATCAGTGACAACAATTTACAAATTCATCTCTTCTGAGACGGAAATTTTTTTTTCCCTCTTGAAGTGGATAACAAATCAGAGAAAATATATTTATCCAAAAGCATCTGATATTTTTTTTCCTCTTTTTAAGATTTAAGAATGAACAGAAAGTTTTAAAATTGGTAATTTAAAAATAAATAATTCAATTTTTGGAATTTTGTAAAACAAAATCTCACATGATAGTTTACTTAAAATAGTAATTTTCATTCATTTAAAAGAGTACTTTTTCCTTTAAAAAATGTTAGAGAAAATCTGAGTTTGACTCAAGACTATTACAGTTTTATCGTTAAAGTTGATACTGTACTCAGATTGCACAGACATCTGTAATATGTTTAAATTAGTGGAATTCTAAAATTAAAAAAAAAATTATTTCTTTTCATTAGGTACACAAAATGTTTGGGTTATGTATACCTGTCAGGAGTGTTTAAAATGATATAGCAGCTTATAAAATAAAATCACTCTCGAATTAGAGAAAGGTAAGATGTATGGGGTCTCCCATATGAGGCTTTAGACAAAGGCCCCCAGGAGTATAAATCAGGACCTGAGAATAATTAGTTGTAAGTAGAGGCATAATCGCTTGTGATGCACTGGAAAATGAAGCTCCACATCATCAATTTAAATATTAATAAGACGAAATTTCTTGGTTTTATTTATGTGCGGTAAGTTCTTACTATATAACAAATGAAAACTCAGTTAAAGAAAATTAGATTTTTAAGTAGAATCCGACGCAAGAGCAAGATGGCTAAATAAAGAAACGACGGAATGTAGAAGATTATTTTATCGGCTCTTGGCAATTTAAAACTTTTTTTTGGTAATAAGGAAATTGCCAATACCTTCGTTACCACAGTTCTGAAAGTTTTCAAAAAATTTATACTCATGCTTATTAAGGACAGATCTGACTAAATTTAACATTTAAGTCTCTGTAACATTTTATTAGTTACCAGGTATAGTTAAACAAAAATACATGAAAACTTTCATTAAAAAATAATTCTATAAATTTGGTCACATTGATGCCGAAATTCAGCAGCATAAATGTTTTTCTAAATAAAATTGTTTCTTATAAACCCGAATTTTTTATGTTTGATGGCTTCTGGTCTAAGAATTTATTTATTTTTCTTTTACTGATACAATTTTACTTTTAATCTGTTTTCATATTCTTTTATTTCATAAAGAATAATAGTAGTAGTTACTGAATGGAGCTTGCCATAGTATAGTTGGAACTTAAATATTCTCTCAATTATATGATAATATTTTGTCCTGAACCAATCCCCTATATAATAATAGCCTTAGTTATCTGTCTGCCTGTCCTCGAATTTAGGAAGTGGTTGGACCAGGAATGGATAGATGCATCCACATTGGATTTTTGATGAGTTAGGGTTAGCAACATTCAAAGCGAGTAAAGTTTATCTTCTCCTAAATTATCGATCCAATTCTAAAATAAATTATTATAAATATGCTTCATATCACATCAAACAAGACTGTTGTCTTCAAAAGTTTATGATCTCCTAAACTATCGATCTGATTCTAAAATTAATTGGTATAAATAGGATTCATATTACAGCAAAAAGTACTGTCGTCTTTAAAACACCCGAATTCCACTTTTCCCCCCCTTTTCGAACATTTAATGCCATTGTTTCAAGCCCTATTTTCCCTGGTTAAGAGCAGGTGATTAAATTTATCAATTTATCACATAATAAATAGGTAAAAATAAAAGTTTTTTCTAATATTATGACGTCATTCCTTTAACTATCCCATTTAATTATGCCTTATTTTAAATTATTTAAATATCGACTGCATTATATTATTTTCATACGTTTTATCACTGAACTGAGATATTACTTAAATAATTTTCTTTTATATTTGGCTTAAATAATAGATTAGGTACTTATGTGATAATTTTCAATTTAATCACCGATTATTTTTTGTTATAATGGAAATTTTATCCCTGGTGTTAACAACAAATTCTTTTCATAAAAGTCTAGGAGTATATTTCATGGACTAATAAATATCTATCGTTTAACTTATATACCTTTGAAAATTAAGAAGTTTGTTGGTTTGTGTGTTTGTTTTTTCATACATAACCACACAGTTTGGAATCGAATCGCTAAATTTTGGACATCATTCATATATATCGCCAGTTTTCTTACGTTTTATCACTGAACTGAGATATTATGTAAATAGTTTTCTTTATATATTTGGCTTAAATAATAGATTAGATACGTATGTGATAATTTTAAATTTAATCATCGATTATTTTATGTTGCAATGAAAATTTTATCACCGGTATTAACAACAAATTCTTTTCATAAAAGTCTAGGAGTCTATTTCACGGACTAATAAATATCTATCGTTTAACTTATATACCTTTGAAAATTAAGAAGCTTGTTGGTTTGTTTTTTTATACATAACCACACAGTTTGGAATCGAATCGCTAAATTTTGGACATCATTCATATATATCGCCAGTTTTCTTACGTTTTATCACTGAACTGAGATATTATGTAAATAGTTTTCTTTTATATTTGGCTTAAATAATAGATTAGATACGTATGTGATAATTTTAAATTTAATCATCGATTATTTTATGTTGCAATGAAAATTTTATCACCGGTATTAACAACAAATTCTTTTCATAAAAGTCTAGGAGTCTATTTCATGGACTAATAAATATCTATCGTTTAACTTATATACCTTTGAAAATTAAGAAGTTTGTTGGTTTGTGTGTTTGTTTTTTTATACATAACCACACAGTTTGGAATCGAATCGCTAAATTTTGGACATCATTCATATATATCGCCAGTTTTCTTACGTTTTATCACTGAACTGAGATATTACGCAAATAATTTTCTTTTATATTTGGCTTAAATAATAGATTAGGTACATAAGTGATAATTTTAAATTTAATCATCGATTATTTTTTGTTGAAATGAAAATTTTATCACCGGTATTAACAACAAATTCTTTTCATAAAAGTCTAGGAGTCTATTTCATGGACTAATAAGTATATATCGTTTAAGTTATATATATTTGAAAATTAAGAAGTTTGTTGGTTTGTGTGTTTGTTTTTTTATACATAACCACACAGTTTGGAATCGAATCGCTAAATTTTGGACATCATTCATATATACCGCCAAATAATTACTATCAATATTAAAACCTCTGCTGTCCATCCTATCACGTAATATGACAACATAAATTAAAGATGGCATCTAACATATGGTCAGTAAATTTAAAAAAAAGTATTGAGCGTGCACCAGATTATTCTCAGCCAAAAAACAAACCATTTTTTCCTTTGCCGCATAGGGTACTTTTCAATTCTTGAAAATTAAAAATTTTTATGAGCCCGTCATATATGCTAGTACAAAATAAAAATTCTCAATTCAATATTTTAAAAGTTCTTAAGGTGCAGCTATTGAAGTTAATTACTACAGATATGTATACGGATATTTTAATTACTTATATGTGGAAAATTAAAAAAATTGCTGAACCCGTCATATGACGGGCTATATGCTAGTACATTATAAATCCCTTTTAAAGCTTTTAGTATGAGAGTTTTTAATGTTCTAAGATTAGTCAGAATCTTCTTAAAAGAAAGAAAGAAAAAGCATACATATGAAAAGAAATAAAGTATAACAACATAAATTCATTGAGGAACTTTATTAATACAAATGAGATATAAATATGTTTTATGGCAGAATCGCTTACACAAAGACAAAACAAATTAATATCTTACGTTTCCTTTTAGTAAAACGTCAGAAGGAAACCATCCCTTAATGACGTTCTTTCTCGAATATTAAATTTTTAAAAATATGTATAAGATTTATAAACGTTTTTAAACCTACCTTGTTCATTTTAACCAGTACCTGTTTGTAAGGAGAGCCTTGAATGTGAGGACTTGCAATGACCTGCGGTGACCTGGACTGACCTGAGAACGACGAGGCAAAGAATAAGAAGAGAGTCATTTTAGTTTTTTTTTTTCCAGCATTTTGTAGGAATAAATAAATAGCCTTGAGTTCCACCCAACGCTTTCAGTTCATCTAGAGATGGATGATGTAACTTTTCTGTCCTTTACAACTCAGTTTTATTTATATGTGTGAGGTGAATGGAGGGTAATGATTACGTCGTTTCAGATTAGATTTACAAGCCATTTAAGTTCAATAAACGGTCTGTATCGTGTCCGTAGCGGGTGAACCGCACAAACAGGATTCTTTAAAACTAGCATATAGCCCGTCATATGACGGGATCAGTAAAATTTTTAATTTTCCAGAATTTTAAAGTACCCTATGAGGCAGGTAAAAAAATGGTTTGTTTTTTGGCTGAGAATTATCTTTCAACAAAAATAATCGATTAAAATTATCACATATGTACTTAATCTATTATTTAAGCCAAATATAAAAGAAAATTATTTACGTAATATCTAAGTTTAGTGATAAAACGTATGGAAATAATGCAGAAGATATTTAAATAATCTAAAATAAATGATTAAATTAGATCGTTAAAGGAATGACGTCACAATGCTAGAAAAAAAACTGTTATTTTTACTTAATTATTGTGTGATAAATTAATAAATTTAATCGCCTGTTCTTAAAATGGGGTTTGATATAATGGCGTTAAAAGCTCGAAAAGAGGGACGGGGTGGATTTCGAACGTTTTAAAGATGACAGTATTTTTCGCTGTGATACGAAGCTTATTCATACCAATTTATTTTAGAATCGGATCTATAGTTTAGGAAAAGATAAACTTTACTCGCTTTCAATTTTGCTAACCCTAACTCATCAAAAATCCAATATGGATGCTCTATCCATTCCAAATCCAACCGCTTCATAAATTCGAGATCAGAGAGAGTCAGATAACTTAGGCTATTATAACATTAGGAGAAGAAAGTTTAAGGATACAGAACATGAAATGTTTATGAGGCCAGGGACATCCGTACAACAATACGTGAATTTAATAAAATAAAAATAATAAAAATCATAAAAAGTTGAAAAATAGTAAAAATATATTTTTAAAATAATAAAACAATTTTAAGAATAAGAATTTAAAAGAAAAAGCAGGAAATATTAAATTAAACAGACATCTAGAAGAATTTGGTTGCGTCGGGAACAGAACCGTCAACCCGAGAAGAACGACCATCAAATCTGCAGACACTCTACCGAACATGCCACACCTACAGTCGATGATGGAACTAATCAGAGTATATGAGGTCGAGTAAAAACAGTTCAGAGATTCAAATATTACCCTCTTCCCTAGCCATTCTATCAAGAATGAATTTAGTATAGAATAACAGGGAGAATAAGGCTTAAATTAATAGCATTAGACTCTCGAAAAGGGGTGGAGGGGTGGATTTCGAACTTGTTTTGAATTTTGCTAACTAACTCATGAAAAAATTCAATATGGATGCTGTATCCATTCCAGGTACAACCGCTTCAGAAATTCGCGGACAGAAAACTTAGCCTATTATTATATAGGGGATACGGTAGAAAGCGTCAAATCTAAAACTCCTAAATTCGGAATTTCCCCAAATCCGAACATTTTCTCAGTTGTCGTTTTTTTTTATCAATTATAAATTTTACATCTTTGGTTTAAAGTCGGATATTTTATTATTTATTCTAAAGGTAATATTTACTAATTATATACATTTTGTACTTCACAATTTGTAATTTTAGGAACCAAACAAACAACAATTTAAATTTTTTTAAATATTCTTTTTTTTTAAGCTATGCCCCACAGCTTTAAAACCTGTTATACTGGAATCTTTCAGTATATAATAAAGTGCCGATTGCAACCAAAAAGAAAGGCACATAACTAAATCCCCTATAAAATAATAGTCTAAGTTAGGGTCTGTATCGTGTCCTTAGCGGGTGAACCGCACAAACGGGATTCTTTAAATTTGTAGAAAGTGTCAAATCTAAGAATCCTAAATTCGGAATTTCCCCAAATCCGGACATATCCTCAGCTGCGGTTTTTTTAAATCAGTTATAAATTTTACATCTTCTGATTTAAAGTCGGATATCTTATTATTTATTCTAAAGGTAATATTTACTAATTATATACATTTTGTACTTCACAATTTGTAATTTTAGGAACCAAACAAACAACAATTTAAATTTTTTTAAATATTTTTTTAAGCTATGCCCCACAGCTTTAATAACCAGTTATACTGGAATCTTTCAGTATATCATAAAGTGCAGATTGCAACCAAAAGGAGAGGCACATAACTAAATCTCCTATATAATAATAGTCTAAATTATCTGTTCGTCTGTCCTCGAGTTTATGAAACGGTTGTACCTGGAATGATTACGTCGTTTCAGATTAGATTTACACGCCATTTAAGTTCAATAAACGGTTTGTATCGTGCAGTTAACGGGTGAATTGCGCAAACAGGATTCTTTAAAATTCGGTATAAAGCATCAAATCTGGACTTCGAAATTCGGAATTTCCCCAAATCTGGACATTTTCTCAGCTGTCGGTTTTTTAATCAGTTATAAATTTTACATCTTCTGATTCAAAGTCGGATATCTTATTATTTATTCTAAAGGTAATATTTACTAATTATATACATTTTGTACTTTACAATTTGTAATTTTAGAAACCAAACAAAGAACAGTTTTAATTTTTTAAAATATTTTTTAAGCTATGCCCCACAGCTTTAATAACCCGTTATACTGGAATCTTTCAGTATATAATAAAGTGCAGATTGCAACCAAAAGGAGAGGCACATAACTAAATCTCCTATATAATAATAGTCTAAATTATCTGTTCGTCTGTCCTCGAGTTTATGAAACGGTTGTACCTGGAATGATTACGTCGTTTCAGATTAGATTTACACGCCATTTAAGTTCAATAAACGGTTTGTATCGTGCAGTTAACGGGTGAACTGCGCAAACAGGATTCTTTAAAATTCGGTATAAAGCGTCAAATCTGGACTTCGAAATTCGGAATTTTCCCAAATCTTTACATTTCCTCAGCTGTCGGTTTTTTTAATCAGTTATAAATTTTACATCTTCTGATTTAAAGTCGGATATCTTATTATTTACTCTAAAGGTAATATTTACTAATTATATACATTTTGTACTTTACAATTTGTAATTTTAGAAACCAAACAAACAACAATTTAAATTTTTTTAAATATTCTTTTTTTTTTAAGCTATGCCCCACAGTTTTAAAACACATTATACTGGAATCTTTCAGTATATAATAAAGTGCAGATTGCAACCAAAAGGAGAGGCACATAACTAAATCCCCTATATAATAATAGTCTAAATTATCTGTTCGTCTGTCCTGGAGTTTATGAAACGGTTGTACCTGGAATGATTGCGTCGTTTCAGATTAGATTTACACGCCATTTAAGTTCAATAAACGGTTTGTATCGTGCAGTTAACGGGTGAACTGCGCAAACAGGATTCTTTAAAATTCGGTATAAAGCGTCAAATCTGGACTTCGAAATTCGGAATTTCCCCAAATCTGGACATTTCCTCAGTTGTCGTTTTTTTAAATCAGTTATAAATTTTACATCTTCTGATTTAAAGTCGGATATCTTATTATTTATTTTAAAGGTAATATTTACTAATTATATACATCTTATACTTTATAATTTGTAATTTTGGAAACCAAACAGACAATACTTTTAATATTCCTTTTTTAAGCTATGCCCCACAGACTTAAAACACTTTATACTGGAAGCTTTCATCATATAATAGAGTGCAACCAAAAGGTTTGGTTTGGTTTGAAGTGCTACGGTGTACTTTTTGCAACACGAGGGCTAATGAGACCGGGACCTACAGCTTAAAGCCGATTCCGAACGGCTACGACCATGCATGCCACTGCGGGATTCGAATCCACAAACTCCGGTACCGAAGGCCATAAGCCTAACGAATCGGCCATCGTTCGGTGCAGCCAAAAGGAGAGGCACATAACTAAGTCCCATATAAAATAATAGCCTAAGTTATCTGTCCGTCTGTCCTCGAATTTATGAAACGGTTGTACCTGGAATGGATAGAGGCATCCATATTGGATTCTTGAGGAGTTTGGGTTAGCAACGTTCAAAATCCACCCCTTAATCTCCTTTACTAGCATTAAATACCATCATTTCAAGCCCCATTTTCCCCGGTTAAGAGAAGACGATTAATTTTATCAATTTATCACATAATAAATAGCTTGATATAGTACAGTTGGAACTTAAATATTCTCTCAATTATTTGATAATATTTTGTCCTGAACCAACCCCTGACATAATAAGAGCTTAAGTTATCTGTTCGTCTGTCCTCGAATTTAGGAAGCGGTTGGACCTGGAATGGATAGAGCTGTTGTAATGTACTTACAACGTTAACACCAGTGTTCGTTTACAAAGGGGAAACACAGTAAAAATATGATACCTTATATTGAGATTAAGACATTTATTTTGTACACTATTTACAAATTTATATCCTTGATTATTATATTACATAACCAGCAATTATTTATGTCTTATAGTCATATTTACGCCATAATTATTATAATTCTCTTTAGTTATGCGTTATTCCTTAATCACAATGTTAAATTACTAACAGAGGTCTAAATGACGGTTCTGATTATGTTTTGCCTTCAGTACAGGCACAGGGGAGCAGGTAGGAGCTTTCCTCATGTGTGTCGGTCCGGACGTTCGGACGCATGGGATGAGTCGGTGCTGGTGAGCCGGGGTTGGGATTTCGATGTCCAGCTACTTTTGAATCCCGACTTCAACTCTTTTTCTAACTCTCTTTCCCAATTCCTCACCTCGATTTTAACGCCCCCTTTTCTTCTTTGTCAATCACTTGTTTGGTAAAATTTTCCCACATCTGCACCCCCTTCGGGAGTGCAGGTGGGCTCATTAAAATGGCCCCTTTTGTGAAAGCTGACATTATTTTTAGCCCTTGCCCCCATAACTCACGGTTACATCTCTGTGCGAGCTTGACCGTTACGCTACCATTCCGTGATCTATACCTTCTCTGCAGGGGTCCTTAAATTCGAAGTCAACAATCGAAGTCCTAAATTCTTCCAGGAAATTTCTCCCACAGCTGTGCATGCACGTGCTGACCATCGTGGGAAAGTACTTCGGTACAAGAGGCATCCATATTGGATTCTTGATGAGTTAGGACTAGCAAAATTCAAAACGAGTAAAGTTTAGATTCTCCTAAACTATCAATCTAGTTCAGGAAGGGTTAAAATGGTACTTAAAGTTTCAGATTTAAAGTAACTTGTATGTACGTACAAACATGACATTTTAAAACATGTTCAAACTTCAGTAAATCATGATCAGAATATATTTTCGTTTATACTTGACCACTGAAATTTAATGGGATTACAATACTTCCTTTTACTTTGTATAATGAAATAAAAGCAAGTTTGGGTGCAATAATAAGCAAAGTAGCTGTCTCAAGCGTAAATCCTATTTCTATATATGTTTTTTTTGTGTCCTTCAAGGAAAACTCATTCCTACTTCCATAGTTATTTTTAAAGAAGAGCGAAATGATAATTCAAATCTATAAGTATTAAGGTTACGGTGAATGGTTTTAACTGCGAATAATTTGAAATAAAATATTACTTCCATGTCGCCGATAGCGTTTCCAGTTCTCCATTCTAGGTTTCTGTGGAAAATGATTTTTAAAATAGCGTAATACTTAGTAAATCTAGCTATTGTATATCGCATTTTAGTTACAAATCAAATAATGAACAGGATTTTACTTATTAAATCAGAAGTGAAAATCTTTTCTCCTATTTTTAAGAGAAGAGAAAAGGATTAAATTAAAAGAGAAATTTTATTTTATACTTTTTTAAATTAAACTAGAAATTAACAAGAAATTTATTGTTGTATAGACCAGGAGATTGTTGGATTTTGAGTAATTTTCAGCTTTTAGATATTAAAGGCAATTCTTGGTACAATTTTGCATTTGGTTGTAGAAATTCAGAAATATAGGAATGGAGAGATGATTATATTTAGGGTATTATATTTAGGGAAATGACTTCCTAAATATGAGACTAAACTAAACTAAACTAAACTAAACAGCCCAATTTGGGGGGTATGGCCTACGGTTGTTCCCCAAGTTGGACTGAGTTTAAGACTAATCACTGAAATTACATCTTCTTTTGTGTCGGTGTTCTTGGGGTAGAGGGATTTGTCTGTCAGTTAGTGGTATTTAGATTACATAAATATATATAATCCAGTTAGTGGTGTATGGATTATATAATCTAGATATAACTGACTGGCATATATAGAGAAATGTCCAAAATTACTCAACTATACTAGAGCCACACTAAATAACTTCATCAATATAAAACGAGAAAAGTGAGCTATGTCCATAAAGTGATTATTCGTTATCAATGATCAAGCAATCACTAAATGTCAAGAAACAAAAATTTTTTCGTATCTGAATGTATCTACTATTTACATAAGAGATATGTGTTATCCATGATACAGATGAAACATAAAAGAGAAAGATGGAGAACCCCAAAATATCGGGCTTCTATTGTACAAAGCACACAAAATCACAAAATAGCTGCTAAAGAAAAAGAGCAGCTACTGAACGTAAATGTATCGATTAAAATATTTATGAAAATCGGAAGACATTAAGCATGAAATCAATTTATCTTTCTGTATAAGAATTATTAACACTTCTTTTAGTGTTTTATTTGAGTTCTATTTTCTTCCAAGCATATAAGCATATTTTTAATTGTTTCTAGTTGGGTAACTATTGTACTCTTAAAAAATGATTTATATAAATGATTTGTATAAATGATTTATATAAAGATTTATATAAATCAGAAGCCATTAATCATGAAATTAATTAATCTTTCTGTATAAGAATTATTTATTAACACTTCTTTCAGTGTTTTATTTGAGTTCCATTTTCTTCCACGTATATTTTTTAATTGTTTCTAATTGGGCAACTATTATACTCTTAAAAATGATTTATATAAATGATTTATATAAAGATTTATATAAATCGGAAGCCATTAACCCTTTAAAGGTCACTAAAATAAAATCATGGTAATTTATTGTAATTTGTTTATAAATGTTATCTATAAGCCTTGTATATGTGAAATATATAAAAAATTTTTACAGTCCTTAAAAGGGTTTGCCTTAGAGGATACCAAATAAGGGTTTGAGAAGTGGTTTAACTAACTAACCCCTACCCTTGTACAGCTTGAACATTATGCCTTTTTAAAAGTTTAACTATACTGGAAGAACAATAAATGATAATCCTTAAATTGGTATAATAAATAAATAGCTTAACAACTTAAAAGTGTTGTTTGTACAGATACTTTTATTTGAGGTCATAAGTAAGATAAATTGAATCTGACTTCTCAAGTACAGAAAGTTTAAATACATATATTTCAATAGAAAAAGAAATAAATAAGTTAAACGTAGAACTATCATCTGTTATATATTTAAAATATCAAAAATATAATATGTATATATAAATATATATATATATATATATATATATATATATATATATATATACATATACATATACATACATATATACATATATATACATATACATATATATATATATATATATATATATATATATATATATACATATATATATATATATATATATATATATATATATATATATATATATATATATATATATATATATATATATATATATATATATACATACATTATATATATATATAATCGAAAATTCATTAATGTCTCCAAAAAAAATTTTTTTTAATTGCAAAAGCTCTTGATTCTACATCATTGGCTTCCATATATCACATATGTATGAGATTGGAGCCGTAAATAATTATAAAAAGAAAAAGTAAAGTAATCCAAAAAGTAAAGTTAAAAAAAAAAGATGTTTAATAGGTGGTTTTGCTACGAAACCACTCTCCGTTAAAGGGTTAAGCATGAAATCATATAATCTTTCTGTATAATAATTATTTATTAACACTTCTTTTAGTGTTTTATTTGAGTTCTATTTTCTTCCAAGCATATTTTTAATTCTTTCTAGTTGGGTAACTATTTATGCACTTAAAAATTGATTTATATAAACAAGATGTAAAAATTTTGATTTATTAAAATTTAAAGCTTTTATCATAAATATCAAATTTTAAAGCATCAATTTACAAATTAAGATCTAGAAAATTTACATTTAAATCGTTACCATTACTTTTGATTAGGTCAAGAAAGGGTAGATAGAATTTATAAATATTTTTAGTGATTCATTTATACCCAATAATTCTCAAATGAATATTTAAAATATTCTTTGAAGACTACATGCTCAGATAACCACAATATACCCTAACTCAAATCTGACAGAATTTCAAATTTAAATTTGCTGCGGAAAACCTTCAGTTCAATTTGTAACTGCGTACTTTTGTTAAAACTACAGCAACAGCTGTCTATTTAATTACCAGTGAAAGATCCAAAGGTATCTTTATATCGCCAGATCATAGACAGAAATATTTCTATTATGATTTATTTCTGTTTGGACAGATTTATTTTCAATACACAGGCATTTACAAAATAAAAAACCAGCTGCTGTTGATATAGATTAACGACGTAGGAATTTTAAAAGTACTTTGATAAATTGCCAAAGGTAGCTTATAAATGAAGTTGCCGATAAGCCAGAAACAGTTACAATGGATAGTATATTTTCTCCCAAATATTTTGGACCGAATTTCACATGATTCATGGAAAATATCCAAGATTATTATTTTTTACCTTTAAATTTCACGTATTAAGTTTAGAGTCCAATATCAATTTATTTCATGTGCTAATTCTGTAAATTGATTCAAATAAAAGGTTCGTCTGCTTGCATACGTTTTTATACCAGAAAATCGCAGAAGTATTTTGGCAACATAAAGATGTGTATAAAGCTATTTATTCACTTCTCGTCGTATATAGTGTATTATTGATATTGATAATTAGAGTGAATTTGAGACACAAAACCTTCAAGGAGAAAGAAAATTCCCCTCCTTAAGGTAGTTGGGTACCAGCGGTATTAGATTCCTCTAACTTCGTGTTAATCTATAGCAGGGATGGTGAAACTTTTTGGATCCGTCGTCTACTCCACATTTAAAAAATCGAAGGCGGTCTACCAATGGCAGAGATAAATTAACGTAACGTACATGTTTATATATTTATTTTCGGTAACAGGAAAAAATGGTAAATTATCTAATTTTTCTAAAAAAACGTAATATTAATATTTACAAAATAAAAATTTACTGACGGAAATAATCAAAGTATTCATGCATGAAAAATTGACCATTCTATTCACTTCGTTTAGTTGAAATTTGGCACTGTATATCTGAGACAAGTTTGTCATATTGTTGCTGTTACGCGCTTATTGCAATGAGTAAACACGAAATTAAATGTTCATCTGTTAAACACGACTGATGTTTGGTTTTTATGGCGTTCATGGTTGAAAAAGTAGATTCGCAAAGATACGTCGATCCAAAGTATGATTTCAAATACTAAATCAATTTGTAAATATTTGGAAACGTTTCCTCAGAAATTAATTTCCAAAAATCAGTATAGCTAGATGCTCTGGATTTAAGAAATATATCACATCTTAATTTAATAATTTCTTCCTCGACCGTGACTGATGTGGTCGTCCTAAATGTCTTCGATCGACGCCTTGGCCACCCCTGATCTCTAGCAAGGGTGGCCAAGCTCCTTTTTGAAAAATGAGCCGA
>CM063498.1:114863214-114893214 GCA_032207245.1 Pardosa pseudoannulata
CGCAGAATGTATAAATAGTATGAACTATTAAGGTAGAAAAATTATAAGATTATTACAAGTAGTGAAGTCAGTTATAAAATTTCACATCTGCTTCATTGTAAGTGCTGTACGGAAGATTTGTTCACACAAATATATGGTGCTATATCGAGGTTAGAAGTTCATCGGAAAGACGCTATATCGTGGCTTGACTGTACATTGCTTTGTACCTCTGTCAGAACCATAATTGAACTAGATCATAGGTTTCCAATGTGTGTATGTGTGTGTGTAATATTAAATTTTATACATTTGTTGATATTCTTATTGATATTAAACTTTATAAAATATTTTTATTATATTACATATATATTTTAGTTAGTTAATAGGGAAAATATAAATGGCTCTGTAACCCGGGCAAGTAAAAACAATAGGGGCTATATAATTATTGTGACTATAGGAAATAATTATTACACACACACACACACACACACACACACACACACATATATATATATATATATATATATATATATATATATATATATATATGTCAAGATTTAAATTGTAGATTAATTTTAAAAGATTTTAATTAGAGATTCTTTAGTGAGAGCGACTAGGCATGAGGAGTTAGCCACATAAATATGGCTCATCTGTCCAGAGAGCAGTGTGCACATTCCACAGACAGAGCTGTGGCTACCCGAGGCAGCTAAGCCTGCCTTTGTTAAAAGTTAGGCGCCAATGTGCAACGCCATTGAAGATGATTGATGAGTAGTGTGCTCTGAGATTTGAATAAAGCTATGAAAATGTACTCAGGACTCTAGTGTCATTTAGTGGAACCTGTCACACACACACACACACACACACACACACACACACACACACACACACACATATATATATATATATATATATATATATATATATATATATATATATATGTAATATATCAAAATTATTTAACTTTAATATTTCTTCAAAAACCTCCTCTCTCCAATTTTAATTCATTTAAATATCTTTACCAGCCTCTAAATGGTTTAATCAACGGAGTATTTTCCACTTAACATTCCTTTCTGTTATAAAACTGTAAACTTTCTGTCTATAGAGCAGTTTTCAAGCTGTTGGCAGAACCTGGTTTCGCGTTTTGCTGATATTGAATTTAATTCGCTTAGTAAGTTGTTTTTGTTGTGGGAAAATTCTTGTTGTCAGCGCTCTTGGGTGTACTTTTGCCAGAGCAGAGTGAACTCTGTGGCTTTTGATTGTATATTGTCCAGAAGGATAGATGTGCGGTGTTGCCGATCTGAAATAAAGTTTTAAAATTAGACTTCTGAGTTCTGTTAAATATGAAGCCCGACTGCATTCTCATTACTTATAGCTGTTGAGCTTTCTCCTTGTGAAGGAGTGTTATAAAAAATGGATTACATATATATATATATATATATATATATATATATATATATATATATATATATATGTATATATATATGTGTGTGTGTGTAATATTCAATTTCATACATTTGTTGATACTCTTATTGATATTATACTTTAATATTAAATTTTATATAACCTTTTTATTAAATTATATATATATTTTAGTTAAAGTATAAAATATAAATGACTCTGTAAGGAACCCTCTCATTCCCCATTCCGAAACTAAATCCTGTATACGCCCTCTCCCCAACTGATTTTTGCACTGATTTTTTTTTTTTTTTATAAAACAGCATAGGAGTAAAAAATAAATGCATTAAAAATATCGAAATCGGGCAGGGAGTATTTGCCTCAATTCCATTGTTCTCTTTCCGGCCCTGGTAGAATCACCGGTTCGCTCTGATTCTACTTGTAAATCAGAAATCATCACGTGTGATCAGGAAACGTGTATGCTAGTCAAATGTTTAAAAGTCTGCTCGGCAAATCATTCTATTGGGGTCAGGTGGAGAAGGGTTCAAACTCGAAAAATTGGTCTGTCCATTGTATTATCACAATGTTATGCCTAGGCGTATCCGATATAGCTATAAATGCTACAACTGAAGTGGGAACAGATACAGTATGAAAAGTAAACTCATTTCATTTAAACCCTTGAATACTCGATGGAAATCGACTGTTTCTCTGATGGCGTTTCTTTAAACGGAACGAGAAAACGAGCAGGTTTTTCTTCCATTTACAGAACGAAAAGCTATCCATTTCATAAGAAGAAAACGTGTCTTTGTTTGTTCTTAAGAATGGATGCATTAAAGTAATCTACATTTCCAGTGGGTTTAAATTCAGTGGGAGTCCGGAGTTCCATTTTTAACTTTTTAAGCATAACCACTATTACTGAATGCAGGAAAAGGAAATTGAGGCTAAGCGCGTTCCCTGCATGACACCATTTATTAATTTGTGGATGACGTAAATTATTATTCTTTTGTTCATTTTGCATTGGATAGCTTGTCTGTTTAAAAGCGTGGTTATCTTATTAATTTTACGACAATTAGTATGTGCTGTGAATGTCAGAAGATGTGGGGTTTTTTTTCAGTGTGTTCATCTTCAGGAGAAAAACAACATCATCGCTATTAAATTCATTTATAGATAAATTTTATTTGTATTTTAATGATGTTTATATAATTTAAAAGTAAGAAAAGAAGTTAAGGTGGCAAACTTTTATAAGGTATCTAAAATTTTATGAATTTTTTCCCGGTATAGTTAACTACATATGCTTCAGGGGCTTAACAAGAAGAATAAAGAGTCTTTGAAATTTTGAACAGTCTCCTCCCCACACTTAAATTCTACATTGTACTGTATTCCATTTTAACATTGAAATAAAAAAAAAACTAAACCCAAAATTTTTAACTGCATGCTTAATCATAATTTAATTAAAAAATTTCAACTTTTTTTTACATTTTTTTAAACTTTTCAATTTCAATATTTGACTTCAATTTTTTAATGCATTTAGAGAAACATATTACTCAAGACTGTGCAAGAACTTTTAGTTTAATATAATATTAAATTCTATATAATTTTAACACAATTGTTAATATTTAACATTAATTTTAAATTTTATATAACTAAATTTTTGAAGAATTAACCAGAAAGATTTTTTTTAAACTTTGTTAAGGGATCATACGACTGTTAAATAGACAAAAAATTAGATTTTTTAAGAAAACAATATATGTGGAAGGAATTCATTTCTGAACATTTTAAAACAATCCGCTTAAAATATTTCCAGTATTGAGGGAGTTATGAATAAAAACTTGTCAGCTGTTTACTGTAAAGGAATTTAACTAACAAAACTTTAATTTGATTTTTCTCAAATATTGTTTTTCTTTTTTCATGTAACGCGCATGTTAGTATTTAATATTTTTTCATAAAATTTTTACAGGTTGTATACAAATTAACTTTTATCCGATTGTACCTAAATTTTCTTATATATTTCCCAAAATTTTGTAATTTTTTGCAATGATAAATTTTTAATTTTTATGGAAAAAAATACATTTCTTTTCACATTTTAATTAATTAATATATATATATATATATATATATATATATATATATGTATATATACGTATATATATATATATATATATATATATATATATGTGTGTGTATATATGTATATATATGTATATATATATATATATATATGTATATATATATATACATATATATATACATATATATATATATATACATATATATATATATACATATATATATACATATATATATATATATACATATATATATATATATATATATATATATATATATATATATATATATATATATATATATATATATATATATATATATATATATATATATATATATATATATATATATATATATATATATATATATATGTGTGTGTGTGTGTGTGTGCGCCTTGAATACATACAAATTTAGGTTTAATTTTATTTTGAGATATTGTAGTATATTTTAAAACAATAAGTTTGTCTTAAACTTAATTATATTTTTAGTTAGTATGTGCATTGGCCTTGATATCATTTTTGTTAACGACAAAGTGTCTCTAATTTAAAAATTTCTAAAAAAAACATTTTTAATGTTTCAAAAATGAATGCGGTATGTAAGTAAAGATAATAATTTGTTCAAACTATGTTAAAAAATTTATGTTTGTATAGCTGGTAGTTTTCAAGCTATGAGAAGTCGAAAATGATAATTATTTTACATTTTTTTGATTTTTAAAGAGTCGTATAATGCCTTAATTAAATAGCTTAAGTTTTAAAATTTATATACAAAATTTTTTGGCCCCCAAATTAGGGACCTAATGCCCCGGCCAGTCGGCTTGTATTTTAATCAGGGCATTATTTCAACAATATTAGTTGTTGGAAGTTTACTTTTGGGTGACCTGAGTTTGCATGAAGTTTACTTTTGCAAGTGACCCAATTGCTTTTTAAATTAACGACTATTTATAAATTACTTTTGCAGTTCATGCTTAATTTCTCTGTGTACTAAGCTCCGGCCGAATCTAAACTTTCCCAAGGCTTCATTGTTATTCTCACCAGGTAGACTTTTATGGTTCGGTACCCTGATAAATTTGAAAACTTGTTTATTTGTCATATCATTCGTCTAATTTTCATAACGTACAGCGCTTGTAGTTTTTAAAGCCGCTGAACCTTGAAGACCAATTTGAGAGGTCATTAAGTCTAACAATATCAGAAAACTGTATTCCGATAACGACTGAAAATCATGACAGAAAGCGGAAGAAGATTCAAGTTTGAGATCCGAGCTACAATTAGACATAGCTGTGTCTCTCTGTATATTGTCATCTACCTTGGTATCAAACTTTGCAGTATATTTTTAGCCAAGCTTTGTCACGAGGTCGATTTTGACCAATTTACCCTTATTTTCTGGGGATATTTATCATATTTTATTTTATTTTATTATTTTTTTTACAAGAATCGAATGAGAAAAGTTTTAAGAAAAACTCTTCTGTAAGAGGCACGTAATAAAAAAAAATCTGCTGGAGAATTTTTGCGGTTGATTTTTGTTTCGTGATAAATGCATTTTGGATATTGCTCTGAGGTGTAAATCTTTCCGTCTCTTTTTGCCTCGAAGCTAAAATTAAATGAAGCAATACACAACAATTCACTCATTCATTGACTTTTCAAGCATTATTTCTCTTTAACGGATGATCGGCTAATATTTTTTTTCTTCTTTCCAGTAACTGAACAACAAAGTATTTCTTTTTAAAGGATCACATGAAAGAATTAATATGCAGCTAGTTCTTCTGAATAAAGCAGATTAAATTGCCAAGATTGAGGAGGGGTTAAACTACAATGAGCGAAATATATTTCACTATTTTTTAGCTAAAAAAAACAAAATTAAGTAAAAAATCATATAAAATTTTATATTAATAATTAATATCAACAACAACACTCAAAATTATATAAAATTTGATATTGCGCATGTCTTTAATGACATGAGAAATTTTGTGCAATATGTTTCAGTAAATGTAAAAAACAATTTGAAGTAAAAATATTAAAATTTTGAAAAATAGATTTAAAATTCTTAAATTTTTAATTAATAAGTTTTTAATTAAAAAATTAAGCTTTTATTAAATACGTAGTTAAACAATTCTATATTTGAAAATGTTCTTTTATTTTAATGTTAGAGTGAAGTACAGTACACTCCAGAATTTCAGGGGGTGCTGAAACTTATCAAGTCACCCCCTCTCTGGCTACAGCCCTGTTAGTGCTGAACAATCGAGTAAGTGTCCCTTAAAAGTAAATATCATTAATGTCTTGTCAAAAAGGGAAGTCATATATCGAAAAGAGATCGATAAAGGGACAAACTTCTACTATTTAAAAAAGAAAAACTGCATGGAAACAATATAGGTTCTTGATAGCCTTTGATGCTTTATCCCAAGTTGGTAGGGTGATTGGGAAAGCTACAGCTGACCTCTTTTTCTTTTTATTTCTTGAAGAGAGTTAATTATACTGACGGCAACAACAGTGTAGGAACCTTGCAGATATTATGAGGAAAAACTAAAAAACGAAATAGTGAAGCAAAATCGTGTTCTACCCAAAATTAGATGGTTCTAGTAACATATCGTAGATTTTGACAGCTTAATTGCCGGCGAAAGCTGATGAAACTGCTTCTTTTATCGTAGTGAAACCATTTGTTGAAGATAGTATCAAACTGGTATAGATTCCAAGAACACATCTAAGTGGATAATATTTCCACTAACAAAGTTCCTAAAGCTGTCTTAAGATTACAACGTTATCACAAAATGTCGAAATTTGAAGAACGTTTTACAAGGGAATTTAATATTAATGCAATCTTTTGGATTTATGTTATTAAGCATAAAAATTTTTCTTTTTATCAAAGATACATTAGACATAACCTGCAACACAGGCTTTCTTCCACACATGTGGCATGCATGTGACTAACATTTAAAGCAGTCGTTATACAATCAGTACTCCAATCTAAATGCACGAAAGCCCGAACTGAAAAACAAAACAGAAATCATACGAAATAATCAAAATATAAGATTAATCTTGCTGATGCAAGCTCATGTTAATCTCTTCAAAGATTTGGTCAAAGGTTCAGGCTGGGTAAAAAATAAAACCCGTAAAAAAATAGGAGGCTTATTTTTCTCGTCACGCACCGCGTAGAGAAAGAGACAATCAAGATCGTAATTAAACGGACAGGAATAGCTATACGCTTTATTCTGATGGAGTTCCTGCCCCTTTCTGCTGATCACACGATAGTTCCGTTTATTCTTCGTTAAACATAACCCAGCCTTTGCTTTCACTGGGATTACAAAGATTCGATTATGATTCAATGCGAATACTGGAAATGTTTCAATGACACTTACGGCTGATAATTTCTTGGATTAAGAGATTGAAAATAAAGTTAACTTTGCAACTTTATTTTCAACCTTCTGTAACTTAAATTAAGTAATTATAATGAATATGTTCACTAACTGTTAAGACTGCTTTTGATTAGTTATTAATTTTTTTAGTAAAATATACAGTTCTAGTAACTATAGTTAATTCAACTTGAATCTGTATGTATTAAACTGTGTAGCTACTGTGTGGCTCTTTATAATACATGAAAAACCGTAATGTGGCTCTCTGAAGCGAGCAGGGCTTCTGAGACCCGACGCAACTTTTCTCATCCAAATACCAGTAAAACTGCTTTTGAGGATGGTTTGGTTTGGAGAGCTACGATCTGCTGTTTTGCACACGAGGGCTAATGAGACCGGGACCTACTGCTTAAAGCCGATTCCGAAAGGCTACGAATATCCATGCCATAGTGGGATTCGAACCCACGAACTCCGGTACAGACGATTACCGCCCGAACCAATCGGCGAGCGTTCGGCTTTTTGATGATGATCAGAAAATTTATATTACCAAAAATACTTTATTAAAAACTTTATGTTTCAGATTATTTAAAATATTAATATTTAAAAGTATTTTAAACTGTACATTTTTTTTTTAAATTTCGAAAACACAAATGTAAGATACACATATTGAAAACTTAAATTACATTTTTTATATTTCAACTTTATGTCATCATTTTAATCAAATAACGATATATTTTTCTTAGAATTTCTCCTTCGACCACAAACACTAAATAAAAATGCAAAAATTTAAGCGCATGCACTGTATCTCTGGAGTCCGAATAAATAAAAAATATCTTTTTCTAAAAAAAAGTTTTCAGAGAAAATTACGGAAATGCATGTTATTGAAATCTGTAAGACCTATCAGACAGCAACTGAAACTCTGGGAAGCTTATTTCTGTTGGGTGATTTTGTATGGAATGTTTTTATAATTTTCGGGCCTCAAAGGCCCGGTGCTCATCCTCGCGGCCTCTCATGCGTCCCACTCCAATTTGAAAAAAAAATATATGTTGAGGAATTTTGAAACAAATATAAAAAATATCTGATGTGGATATAGCAGGATTCTCTTGTACGGTTATTAAATTATACACGTTTTTTTTCACCATTTTCCAGTGCTTTTAATAAAGCCGGCAGTTATACAATTGTCATAATATTAGATTTTAATAACATCAAATATTCATACAATATTTATTCAACAATGATTAGAATAGTAGCAAACATTGAGTAGCATATATTAGTTCAAAAGTAAATAGAGCTATAATACTGACATTTGAATGAGACTAGTAACATTCATATCTGTTAAAATTTTCGTTATATAGAGTGAGGATTGTAATCAAAAATGGAAATGCACAACTCGATGCTATAATAGTTCTAAACATAAAAATTCTAACTTTCTACTGCTTACCGTTTCTGTGTTATGCCCAACAACGTTAATACGCTGTATTAAAAATTTTCGTTATATAGAGTTATACTGGGATCAAAAAGAGGGGTACACAATTAGATGATACAGTAGTCTTAAACACAGAATTTCAACATCCTACATCTAAATGTTTTTGAGTTATACCAGATACGTACGGACGTTTGTACAAATAGGATCAAAATTCTAGTCAAAATTCTTTCAAGAAGGGTGAAAATGGAAATTACAGTTTCAAAGTTAAAGTTTATTTATACAGGCTTAAAGACAAAACTAGTCTTGATTAAAAAAATGATCGAAAATGGGTGTTTCAGTTTAAATATGAACACCGAAAATTTTTGCGATCACATACTTTCTTTACCTCTTATAAGGAAGTAAAAATCTCTAACAGTGCATTTAGTTAAAAATGCTCTTTTCTTATTTATACTTAGCATTTAGAAGATTAGTAAAATGATTAGTATGCATTTCCTATTACAGAACAAATCGTGTATCCCAATTCAAACATTATTTTGACATTAATTAGGCATCTACATTGTCTAAAAATTGTATGTTAAATAGGAAGGTTTTAGGGATGAGTTAAAAATTTTTAGAAGAAAAAATTTACATGCTTTATAAAGTACTAGTATCCTGCTTCAACCAAAAACCAAAATTCTGAGTCAAGATGAATATAGAATATGAAAGCTTTTATTTAGGTAGATCGCTTCTTAGGTTAATTGTTAAGTACTTCCTGTGCGCAATGCAATCAGCTGAGTACCTCAAGCGTTATGGTAATAGAGTTAAAATGAGCTTTTCCCACGCGACATCTACGCTGTGCTGCGATCAGATTCCATTTCTAGGGAAAGCATCTGCTTCTAGAGATCTAATGACAAGTGACGCCTTTTTGAAAGTCCTTGAAGAAGGAAGAGGTGACATTTTTACTGTTAAGTCGTTTTCTAAGCCTGAGATACTGGTTCACCACACCTGAAGGAAAAGTATTAGAGATGTTATGGGATGACTGGGAAATGTCACTCAAAATAAAATTAAACAGAGGCGGATTTCGGCAGAAGTTTCCGGGGCCTCCTTTGTAGAGGGGATCTCCAATTTTAAATTAAAAAAATGTTCATCTTTATTTATTATGTTTATTATTGTGAGATATTAAGAATTAGTGGAATGTATAATTAAATATGTTCAAGCCTATATAGGCAAAGCGCCACCTTGTGTTGTGTTGGCGATGTGCAGCTCTTCTGGGCTTGGTGTGTGCCTCCCCAGGAGAGAAAAGTGTTAGTGTGAGTGTTGTGGATTTTGAGGCTGCGCGTGATTTGTGATCGTGGCTCTCAGAACAAATAAATAATGTTGTTACAGTCCATTTCGAGTTTTGTTTTTGTGTATCAGTGAAACTGAACTATCGTGGACACCGGAGTGACCTGTGTCAGTGCCTTTTAATCCATTGTGCATAAATGTATAATTAAATCTATAAACTAAAAGAAAGACTTTGTGATTGAGAAATGACCAAAGGAAAGGGATTTGCTAACAGTTTATTGTAGATTGGAATTTGACATTACAAAGCATATATATTACTATCGATAGAGAATTAATGACTTCTAACATTTAAGATTTTAGCACAGTACAATAGATAAGAATAATATGAACGAGGGGGATACATAATATATAAACGCAATCAAATAGAATTAAATGTATATGGATTGGATCAGCGTTGGAAAAATGAAAACCCAATAAGATTTAGGTTTGGTTTGGTTTGGAGTGATACGGTCTACTGTTTTGCAACACGAGGGCTAATGAGACCGGGACCTACAGCTTAAAGCCGATTCCGAACGGCTACGAACATCCATGCCAGAGTGGGATTTGAACCCACGAACTCCGGTACCGAAGGCCAGCACCCTAAACAATCGGCCATCGCTCGGTATAAGATTTAGGATTAAAGGAATTAAGAATTCACTTACTACAATGACTTTGAATATTTTCACTCCAAACTTCGTCCAAACCATCCACTTTAAAGAAACATAAAAAAAACAGAGTATATTAGTTCGTAGCCGATTTAATTCCCCCGCTACGCTCTCTAAACGAACACTATTATTTTTTCTTTTTTTTCAGATGGCGCTAAGCTCCACGGTAACAAAATAAACACATTTTACAAAACTATTAAGCAATTGCTGCCGCTGATCCAGCATCATTGCTGGACGGATCAATTATTGTTTACACAAGGAAAAATAATAATTTATCTTTTATCTTACATTGTCTTCCAAATTAAATTCATAAATGAATAACGCTATTTAATGCAAATTTTGATACAATCTTAATATTTACTTATGAAATTCGTTATTTCAGTTGTATTTAAGTCGATTGTCAAGAATGTTTATTCGATGCGATGTTCACTTATTAGACTACGAGTCTCTAATTGGTGAATTTACTAAAGCAAAGCGAAAAATGTCATTATAGCAAAACTTGTATTATAATTATAGAGTAGGGACCAAAAAATATTGTTAAAGAACAGTTAACATATGCAGTGGGATCATTTGCTCATCTAATGTTTATATAGTTAGACCGCATGTAATGTGTTGGTTTGAATGATAGATCTAATTTAACTTTACTTAATATTTTTAAGTGTAAATATAATCTGTTGACGATTATGTATTGGGTAAATAATGAATTCCACAGGACCAAAGAAAATATCATTATAGACTGTATTGTTATACACAGATTTCAAATTGGTACCAAACACTCTCAATTTCTTTAAGCATTAATATCAGTAACTGCCAACTAATTTATCAATCAATATGTTATTGCCAGTTATTATATGAAAGCATTGTGACAAAAACAAAGTTTTTTTATTGTGGGTATTGTATTAAAATATATACTGTTGATATTATAATCATATATGTTTTACAGATTTTAAAGCAAGTAGAATCATTTTTAAAAATTTATAAACTATGTTTCCAAATAAATCGTATTTGTATTATGTTTGATTTGGTTCACTAGGGTCTACTGTTTTTTGGCATGAGGGCTAATGAGACCGGGACCTACTGCTTAAAGCCGATTCCGAAGGGCTACGAACTGTCATGTCCGCAGCTGGATTCGAACAACGCTTTACCATCCGGTTATCGTTCGGCGTGTATGTGTTAGAACTATGCCTTTTGTTAAAATCTAGATAAAATTAGTTATCATGCAGTGTGATCATTTGCGCACCTAACGTTTAAACAGTTAGAGTGCATGTAATATGTTGGTTTGTATGATAGATCTAATTTAACTTTGCTTAATATTTTTAAGTGTAAATATAATCTATTGACGATTATACATTGGGTAAATAATGAATTCCACGGGATGAAAGAAAATATCACTATACACTGTATCGTTATACACAGGTTTCAAATTGCTACCAAACACTCTCACTTACTTTAAACATCAATATCAGCCAACTGCCAACTAATTTAAATCAATATGTTATTGCCAGTTATTATATGAAAGAACTGTTACAGAAACAAAGTTTTTTGTTGTGGGTATAATATTAAAATATATACTGTGGATATTATAATCAAATATGTTTAACAGATTTAAAAACAAGTAGTAGTATCTTTTAAAAAGTTATAAATTCTGTTTTCAAATGAATCGTATTGGTATTAAGTTTGGTTTGGTTAGCTAGAGTACTGTTTTGCAAAATGAGGGCTAATGAGACCGGGACCTACTGCTTAATGCCGATTCCGAAGGGCTACGAATATCCATTCCAGCAGCGAGATTCGAATCCGCGAACTCCGGTACCAACACTCTACCATTCAAAAAGCAACACTCTACCATTCTGCCATCCTTTAGTGTATATGTGTTATGTAGCCTCCACACTATGACCAATTGTTCCCCACTTACTGATGATGACCTTGGACGAAGGTTTACGGGTTGCATCCACACAATAAACCACTAAATGAGCCAAGCGCGAGGAATCATCCATAGGGTTTACTGCTTACTTTAGTTGCGCATCTGGCTGCCTTTGATCTTTGGAAAAAAAACCCACTTCCGAAGCCATCCTCCGCCAAGGTAATATTATCATCTGCCATCGTCGACCTCGATAAGCCATTGTAGCGTAAACTCTAAGTGAGCTGGAAAAAGGATAGCGGAAGCCTACGTACAGACTAAAGATCTTTATTTAGAAACACAATGTTGAAGTTATGATGAAGACATGATGAAATCGATGAATATCTACAAATGAAATGATGATCGTTGCAGGAACCAGCTTCCTAATCGTTTGGAGAGAAAAAAGGGGGGTGGGACACTCTCAGTCGGACGTTCTCGGCCGATGAGTTAGTTCACAAGAAACTCGATCGTTCAAAAATTCTCTCTCTCGACCATGAACTCCGGTCTTTTATATCGTCGTCTGACCGCAAAATTTTCATCTCAGCTGATCAGACGGCTGGCTGATGACGTGATGGGGAAACCGCGTGTAGCCTCTAGCTGGACAGGTGCAAGGGAAGTTTGCAGTAATCGGGAGCAATCTCGTTGATCATTAATTGATGTCTCTGGACAAACCTTTGGAGAACAAGGTAGGAAAGTATTGCTGCTTCCCTTACAATGTAGGGGATTTCTGTCGTGTGAGGCTCTTTCTTCGGGTTGCCATTGAAACGAACCCTGGAAACACTTCACCAGCATCCTAATGAATTTCTCAGACAGAATGATTGAGATGGTCCTCGGTGTTAAGAATCCTGTATACAGCATCATATTCTGTGCAAAACAACGTCCTTTCACTAGGTAAAGAAGAGTTCAGTTCAAGTGCTCACAAAAGGCACGTTTGCCATTTTTCTACGTTATGCCGTTTTTTCTTACGGTCTTAGTTAAGTCTGTATCTAGAAATTTAATGTAACGAGAATTCGTTACACCATACACCCTGCAGACGGTGGTATAGGTAGAGGACCATAGTGTGGAGGGGCCTTGTGAATTATTTCATTTGTTAATATCTAGAAAGCGAGGTACACTGAAAACGTACTTCAAAATACATACTATAGTGGCATAAGTTTTTGAGCGGGGTCAGGTCCTAAATAAAGATCTTCCGCAGAGGCCTCTTCAAGTGCCGCCAAATCCGTCACTGATATTGGAGATTGTAAACACCAGATAAAACAAGATGAACTATACCCGTAATGCAAAACTGGAGATAAAGAGGAAAACGTTTATTTGGTTACCAAGCAATTCTTTTTTTATCAATGATCGCATAACGATCTAAGTGAAATATTAACAATGAAAACTAAGAATAAATGAAATGATAATAAGAGGTTAAATCTTAGAGTTAAAATTTGGGAACTTTATCAGTTTTTATAATTCGCTAAACATTTGTATGTGTATGTATCTCACAGGTCTTATTAGAATATCTATATGATTTCGGAGAATAAATGAATTTATTTCCTTACACAAATTAACACTAAAACTACTGGACATTTTTTATAAGGGCAAAAATAACGAAAAACGGGATCCTTTGACCCCTCTTGATAGATATAATGTCAAAGAGTAATTTTGTTTTCACTGTGACTATTATCTCCCGCATCCTTTTTTCCAAATGTACATTGATAAATATCAAGTCATTATGGTCATCTAGGAGTAATCGGAATGTGAAATTTAAGCAATTGGGATTAATACAGCTCTTCCTCATTATTGATGAGCTGAAAATTTAAAGTGCTATAGCCTATTGCTACACGATTGTTAATGAGACCGATGCCTACTGCTTAAAAGCGATTCCAAATGGCTGCGAACATCCATGCCAGCCCAGAGATTCGAAATCGTGAATTCCACTTCAAAAAAGCAGGATGCTAACATTCGGACATCATTCGGCACATCACAGTGAGTCATTCATAAAAAAGAAAAATTGCGGGATATGAGACTTTTTTGGTATCATATGTAGACGCAGACTGTAAAGTGAAGATTTATATTAGCTTTAATACGTAATATTCCTGCCGAACGGTGGCTGAATGGTTAGGATGCTGGGCTTTGGAACTGAAGTGCGTGGGTTCAAATCCCATTATGGCATGGATGTTCTTATTCGTTCGGAATCGGCTTTAAGCAGTAGGTCCTGGTCTCATTAACCCTCGTGTTGCAAAATGTAGACCGTAGCTCTCCAAAACCAAGGCAAATCCAAACCTAATGTTCCTAGTTTAGTTCGAGGGCCTGTCGAAAAATTAAATTCATGAGCAAGAGAAAAAAAAGTCCTAACTTGTCAATCCAAATGATAGAATTTAAAACAACAGCAGGAAGTTGAAACTTTTAAAGATAATTTAAAAGATTGTGATCTACACTTGCTGAAAAGGAAATAACGTTCCAAGGAAACAAAATTCTACAATCTATTTTTTGAGACTGTTCCTAAAAAGAAACGTCAATAATTTTTCATATCCAGCTCAGTAAACACCGCTTTAAAAGTAATGATATTTAAATTAATGCTACTTAAAAGTTTTATAACATTCATAAGACTATTAGGCTTTCATTATTCGCTAGTTTAATGGCTGTCAGGGTTATTAATAAGTCAAAAAATGAATAAAAATCATCCTTTTCAGCAATTTTTTTAAAAATCTTTAAGAAAACTTTTTAACCTGGTATTTTTGTCTGTTATGTCTTGAGATAACTAGTTTGCATTCAATATTATATAATGTTCATTGTTTGATAAAACAATTTTATAATTAGTTTATTAATCCTTTGTATTAGAATGCAAAATTTAGAGAAAATCTTATGCAAGATATTAGAAAATATTATAAATGTACATTTCTAAGTACCTCCCAGATACAGAGTGATTAAAAGATGTGGGGAAAAACCTTTAACAAATGATAGTTCTTACCAATACAGCAATTTTTGGAAAAATCTTCTAGAAAACTTGCCTGGTAGTTTTGTCTGTTATATATCTTGAGGTAACTAGTTTTCATGGAAAAATATATAATGTTCATTGTTTGATAAAATAATTTTATAATGAGTTTATTAATCCTTTGTATTAGAATACAGAATTTTGAAAAATCTTGTGCAAGATATTAGAAAATATTATACATGTACATTTCTAAGTACCTCCCAGATATTGAATGATTAAAAGATGTGGGGGAAAAACCTTTAACAGGTGATAGTACATACCAATACAATAATTTTTATCAAAAAATGCTTGGTCTAAAATGAAATGCATACATGCTAGCGTTTCGCATATTAAAACGATTTCCCTACAGGGATTTACCTGGAGAAAAAGAAAACAATGCATGCCAATGTGACCTGGGGAAGAAAAGCAGAAGAAACCGTAATAAAATTTTCGTTCCAGTAAATAAAAGGTGATAACTCTATCACTGTAAAATTAAACTGAAGCATATTTTTCACTGTTTTCCCTTTTTCCCTCTTATATACACTCTCTCTCATATCATGCCGACTCAATACCATTAGTTTTTGTGTACCATTACCAATAATATCTGAAGTAGAGGGCTTGGCCCAGGAAGTTTAGTTGTCAAGTCTTCCTGTGAGATTCTGTGCGACTAAAATTATTTCAGCTTGCAGCGTTATAATAATTGCAAGATACGGGTACACCAGTAATATTGAAAAAGTGGATAGTTGACGTTCTTTTGAGCAGTTTTTGTAAATTATTCATTAAAACAGCTTTTCTGACGTTTACGTTAATGTTTTGTTTTATTCTAATATACCCAGCTTTATTATGCTACACTCTGTAGATCGTTTTAGAACATGCATGGTCATAAACCGCTGAAGATTGTTCATTTTGATGACAACTATTCTCTGTTAAAGTTTTTTTCCTATTTTTCTTTTAATAACTCTGTATAATTGATAATTTTACACCTTTGCAGTATACGTCATTTAAATTATACATGCTAATTATTTATGTGCAAAACCATGTTGGACACTTAAAACAACTTAATAAAAACAACTTAAATTTAAAATATTAAAAAATAAAAATAAAACGATGACAATTAAAATATTAAGTCGTAATATATGTGTATTTATATCAACATTTATTTAAAGAATAAAATCAAACAGAAACAAAGAAACAACATTTGTACTTACACAACTTACAGAACAAAATTTGTGTTTACAATACAAATAAATTTATGGAGCTAAATATTTTGTAAATGTTTATTCACACAATTTAAATAATATATCTGAGAGAATAACATTTTAGAGTTTAAATTATGTATGACATTACAAATGTTTAACCTCTTCGGAACGGGATAATTCTCCGTATTCATATCAACATTCATATGTATTTATATCAACATGTATTTACAATACAAATTAATTTATGCCGCTAAATATTTTGTAAGTAATCATTCACACAATCTAAATAATATATGAGAAAATGACATTTTAGAGTTTAAATTATGTATGACATTACAAATGTTTAACCTCTTCGGAACGGGATGTTTCTCCGTATTCATCTATATAAAGGCAGGTATTAGGTGCTGTGATTTCCCTTATAAGCAATTTCTTTGATGCTACCACTTTGTACAACAATAAGCAGGAAGGAAGATAAAAATGGCATTTTCAGAATAGAGTGAAAATAACTGTAAGAAAACAGGACAGATCTTAGAAGGGATTGATTATAATAGTATACAGTGGATAGTGAGGAAATGATTTGCTTGGTGCAATTACGCCCGTACTGTAGCAACACCTAAAAGAGACAAAGAAAAGTTAACAAAGTTGAAAAGGAAACAAAGGTGGAAAGAAAAATTGGAAACTTAAAACCCTTACCAGACAAATACAAAAAAATATTTTTCCTTTGTTAGAACTACATATTTTTCATTGTGACTTAGAAACATTTTCATGCACTTCAGATAATTTTGAAATAAATAAATCAATACTATTTGTGTTAAATTGTATGCATTAATAATTTGTATAACTCTAGAAATATGTTTTGGCAGTAACAAAAAAAATATGAAAGATATTCTGAAATGTCCAGCCATCAGAGTAAATTATGAAAATATTTAGAAGATTCTACAGTTTGTGATTTAAACTGAATTCCTGACCAATCATTCCGAAAATTTTAATTACAGAACTTAACAGAAAGTTTAACTGTTTACTCCAATTCCCTCATCCGAATTTCGTAATGCGTAAGGTTGCAGGAGCTCTAAGGCCCTCACTTATGTGACGTCAAGGAACGGTGCGGAGGCCTTGCATCTAGGAGACTTTGTACGACTTGTGCTTAAAATAATTGAATAATAAAAGGTTAAAATAATTGAATAGGTATGATTTTCTTCCCACTTGAAATAAGGCAAAAGGGTTTTATCACACGTCAACCAGTACACTTTGTAAAAACAATGGATTTAATTCGAAATTCCTTTTCCCGATGAAGAATGCACCGATTTCTCGTGTGAAATCGAAATATTTTCAACTGATTTATTATGATTTAGGCTGACGTGTAATACGACTTTTAATCACATGAAAATGTTTGGCTTTCATAAAAGAAATCCACCCTTTTTTCATAGCGAAAAGAAATTATGAACTGAATTCGTTGCTTTTTCAACTCATACAGATTGACGCGTGTTAATGACATTACTGCATTAAAAAAGTGATGATCACATAGACTTGATACTTCTTAAATTATTGATGATAAGACATCTTAAATATGTATTTCTAGTACGTATTTTATGACTATTTTTTAAATAATGATTGTAAGATAAATATTGCAAATTAAAAATTATAGCGGATACGAAGCAAATTAAAAATAGTGATGATAGTAACTTTAAAAAAATCTTTGTTTTTTTTAACTCTTTACTGTAATTTTACGCTCAAAGGAGTGATGAACTTAGGAAAAAATAATCTGCTGTTTTATTATGAACTCTAGCCATAATTCCCTCTCAGATCGTTCATTATATTATGAAATCATGCGGAGAAATAAGGTCAGGAATTTTTTGGAACTGAATTTTTAGCCTCGGAAGACTCTGCAAAGAATTACTTATTCAAATGGAACAAGCATTGCATTTTCAATTTCAGGTACTTGAAGAAATTTTTTTGAACGCATTAAAATGGTTTATAAATGTCTGAGAATGTCATCTTTTTGCAGTAGACACAGGGCCTGACTAAGATACTTTTGTGCCCAGGGCACAATCTAATTTTTGTGCCCTGCATTCCCATTGCAAATTTATAGCAACAAGTTATTATCATAATTAAAGTCTTATAAAAATTATAACATTGAATTAGCAAACATATTTAAGAAATTAGCATTAAAGTAATATTCAAAATCAAAAATTCCAAACTTTCATTTTACGTAATCATTATCTCTGTTTAACCATGCTAAAAATTAAAGACTTTTAAAGACCTAGGGTGATTCAGTTCTTTTATTTTTACCTTGTCACACTCCCAAGCTCTGTGGTGCAGAAAATAAGTAATAATAAAATTAAAAATAATTTAAATTGATGAGATGATTTAATGGTGTATAGTGGTACGTTGCTAATAATCTGTCTTATAAATATGCAATAACCCATAGGATAAAAAGAGCATCAGCTTTGTTGAGGAAATTAATTATTAGGTAAATAACAGTAAAATTGAAGTAAATAGGAAACAATATAGTTCATGTCAAAGAAAATTACCTCGTACAATAATTTATTAAAACTTAACGATGGTAGCGTAAGTTTGCAATTTTTCCCCACTTAATATGTGTTTCAAACACTCGACTAAATTTTCGTGCACAGGGCACGTGCCCCAAGTGCCCGTGCGATAATCAGGCCCTAAGTAAACATTATGTTTTTAAAAATATATCAAAACAGTTGTTAATATTTTCAATAGTTAAGCTACACTTATTAAACTTTATGATACGAAAATAAATTTATAATACTCTTCCATAATACGATTATACATCGGGATGACAGAAATAAAGTGAAGCGTTTGCAAGTTTTATTGATATTGAAAAGATGTAAACAAATACAAATTCTTCCGTGTTTAAAGAATAAATTATCTTCATATTAAAGGTCATTAGAAATGTTTATTATTTAGAACAAACTATAGATAAGTTAAAATAATTTAAAGATTATTAATGTATTTACCGTAGCAAGGAGTGAATTCAAACATAAGGGAATGACTATACCACAATAATTAAAAATAAACACATACATGTATATATATATATATATATATATATATATTATATATATATATATATATATATATATATATATGTGTGTGTGTGTGTGAGTGTGTGTGTGTGTGTGTGTGTGTGTGTGTTTGCTTATGTGTGTATATATACATTATATAAAATTTGTAGAAATAAACAATGGAAATAATGAATAGAATCTATTTTAGAAACGAGAATAATAAAAATGTTTCCCAACTTTATTTAAGAGTGTCAAGTTTAAGTTCTTCCTTTCACATTTGATTATTGTATATTAGAACTTTCATCCAAAAATTTAATTCCATATCTTACTTGGTCATAAAAATTACAAAAAAACTATAAACAAGCAATTTTTTGCATGTATTCATGCAATAGGTTCATTACCATTATTTTTAAAATAGTTTTATACATTTTTTAAAATTGCAAATCTATAATTTTTTACTTCTTTTTTTGTACCCATTTTACCCTAGAGGTGGGGTTAAATGGGTATTGATTAAAAAATGTTATTAATTATGAAAAATTAATTAAAACTTTATTTTTAGCTATATATATACATATATGTATATATATATGTATATATATATATACATATATACATATATATATATATATGTATATATATATATATATATATATATATATATATATATATATATATATATACATATATATGTGTGTGTGTGTATTAAGTTAAATAATTATTCCTCTGTTGTAAATTTATCTCATAAATGTAAGGAAATAATCGAAAAAGATTTATCACATCTCTGTTTCCCCATGGACTTTTCTGGGTGTTTCAATTTATAAAACTCGAGGTCTTTAAACTGTACCATTCATTAAGAACATAAATTTTCACTGATAAAACATAAATTTTACTGATAAAACTAATCTCTTCTCTTGGCATAAATAGTGTCCTTCAACGGTTTTATTTTTCGCCGGTTGCAAGGTAGTTGCTATCGAATGGGGTTGAATGCAAGGCTGCGAATCCTTACAGATACGAAATCTGGTATTGATACAGCTGATTTAAATGATGCTCTTTACCAGCTGTTTCTAAGCTTTTGTAAACTAGATCTTAAGCATATACATTTGCGGAGAATTCGGATTATCTTTTCCCTTATAAGGATTCTAGCAAAAGTAAGGCTTTTAGACGTGAGAAGTAAAATCAGGGCAACTTAAAAAATTAAGCAGGTAACATGTAGAAAAAATACTTAAGCTTTCTGTATACAAGGTATAACGGGAAATCAAAAAGAATAAAGTCTCAGCTTATGTTAAGAAATCATTGGTTAAAGATTATATATTTTAACACTATTGCTACAGTGATTTTCTGTATACGAATATAGATTACAATTTCTTTTTCGACACCATTCCTTAGAGGCTGATTTTCACGAAAGGGGGTTCCCCATTGCACTTATAAAAGTATTATAGCGTTATTTCTTAAAATTAATGAAAATTTATATTAGGTTGGGGAAAAAGAAATCCATTATTTTTGCTTGAAATTAATGACTTTATTTAACATGTTTCGGATTGTCCGATTTAAGTCAAATATGCACCATTTTGTTGTATAATTTGTTGCCATTTTAAAGGTAGCTTCATAATGCCTCTCCCATGGAAGTCTTGGTCCTTATTAGCGAAAAACTCTAGTAATCAATTTTCACAATCTTCTCTTGATCCTAATTTCTTATCACTCAGGAAGTTTTGGAATGCGAGAAAAATGGGGTAATCGCTTGCTGCCAGGTCCAATATGGTGGACCAGAGACAATATGGTGGTTACATTAAAACTTCCCAACCAAGCTCCCTGAGTTTTTGGAGAGTCACTACAGACGTGTGTGGCCTAACGTTGTCCTGATGGAACTGTTTAAAACTGTTTTATGGTCAATCTTTAGCTCCTGGGCGATGCTACAACTACTAACATACTTCTCAACTTCGATTATTCATGTGATTTTATCGACATTTTCGACGATGGGCCTGCCTGTACGAAGTCCATCTTTAACATCCAAAAATGCCTGAACGGAATCGACAAAACCAAAATTACACGTAATTAGCTACAACAGTATCGGCACTATAAACACCATTCACAATTTCAGCCACCGGGCTTGCATTTTCGCCTTTGTCAAAGAAAAACTGTAAAATGTACCGAATTTTCTTTTTGTTGACTTCCATTTTTAACACCCTGTAACTCACAACTGAATGGACCAAACAAAAAACAGTAAATAATGTTTTTTAGTGCAAAATGTCACCTTGACAACGAGTATAAATTTGAACTTTTTTGATCGATGCTGTACGAAATATCGATCACTACAGCCAACTACAAAAAAAAAAAAAAAAAAAAAAAAAAAAAAAAAAAAAAAAAATTTCTTTTTCCCCAGCCTAATATTATCATATCTGGTCTTGATGGTCCATATTTGAAAATATGTAATGGGTGAGAGATTTTCAAAAGTCAAAATATCGTTAGAGGCAGGATTGACAAAATTAGAAAAATATGTAGTATTTAAAGTAGCTAACAAATACACACATTTACAATGCTTACGATACTTGCAAAAGGTATACTGGTACAGGCTGGATTCCAACGCACTCCTCAACGACACTGGTGACAAAAGACAACGCCTTAGAACATTCGGACCCCTTAACGAATTTATATCACTGTTGGATAAATAATAAAAACCAGAAAGAAATGGCAATTCAGAGAAGATCAATAATTATGAACACTCTGGTTAGTATATGTATTATATTGTAGGATCACGTTCATATGATTCCTTCTATTGTTCTAAAATTGAATCATTTAAATATAATTTTGAAACAGAATCATGTTTAAAACAATACTTTTTATTGAATGATATGTAAATTTTCGAACGATTTCTTAATAACAATGCGTACTTATAATGCTTGCAAAATATTTTGTGGCAGCGGTGGGATTCGAACCCACGCCTCAATGAGACTGGTGCCTAAAACCAGAGCCTTAGACCGCTCGGCCACGCTACCGACGCTTGAGCTTCGTTGAAGAAACAGCATGAAGAACTGTGATTATATGAGAATGGATAAATTAGCAGAAAGTCTCCGGTTAGTACACGTATTATATTGTAAAACCACGTTTTTCTAATTCCTTGTATTGTTGTAAAATTCGTTCATATAAATAGACTTTTAAAACAGAATCATGTTTAAAACAATACTTTTTATTGAACATGTAAATCTTCGAACGACTTCTTAATAACAATGCGTACTTATAATGCTTGCAAAATTTTTTGTGGCAGCGGTGGGATTCGAACCCACGCCTCAATGAGACTGGTGCCTAAAACCAGCGCCTTAGACCGCTCGGCCACGCTACCGACGAGTGAACTTTTTTGAAGTTTTTGAAGAAACAGCATGAAGAACTGTGATTATATGAGAATGGATTAATTAGTAGAAAGACTATGGGTAGTACACGTATTATATTGTAAAATAGCGTTATTCTAATTCCTTGTATTGTTGTAAAATTCGTTCATATAAATAGAATTTTAAAACAGAATCATGGTTAAAACAATACTTTTTATTGAATGATATGTAAATCTTCGAACGATTTCTTAATAACAATGCGTACTTATAATGCTTGCAAAATTATTTGTGGCAGCGGTGGGATTCGAACCCACGCCTCAATGAGACTGGTGCCTAAAACCAGCGCCTTAGACCGCTCGGCCACGCTACCGACGCGTGAACTTTTTTGAAGAAACAGCATGAAGAACTGTGATTATATGAGAATGGATAAATTAGCAGAATGTCTCCGGTTAGTACACGTATTATATTGTAAAACTACGTTTTTCTAATTCCTTGTATTGTTGTAAAATTCGTTCATATAAATAGAATTTTAAAACAGAATCATGGTTAAAACAATACTTTTTATTGAACATGTAAATCTTCGAACGATTTCTTAATAACAATGCGTACTTATAATGCTTGCAAAATTTTTTGTGGCAGCGGTGGGATTCGAACCCACGCCTCAATGAGACTGGTGCCTAAAACCAGCGCCTTAGACCGCTCGGCCACGCTACCAACGCATAAACCACGTTGAAGAAACAGCATGAAGAACTGTGATTATATGAGAATGGATAAATTAGCAGAATGTCTCCGGTTAGTACACGTATTATATTGTAAAACTACGTTTTTCTAATTCCTTGTATTGTTGTAAAATTCGTTCATATAAATAGACTTTTAAATCAGAATCATGTTTAAAACAATACTTTTTATTGAATGATATGTAAATCTTCGAACGATTTCTTAATAACAATGCGTACTTATAATGCTTGCAAAATTTTTTGTGGCAGCGGTGGGATTCGAACCCACGCCTCAATGAGACTGGTGCCTAAAACCAGCGCCTTAGACCGCTCAGCCACGCTACCGACGAGTGAACCCCGTTGAAAAAATAGCCTGAAGAAGTGTGATTATATGAGAATGGATTAATTAGTAGAAAGACTATGGGTGGTGCACGTATTATATTGTAAAACTACGTTTTTCTAATTCGTTCTATTGTTCTAAAATTGGTTCATTTTAATACAATTTTGATACTGAATCATGTTTAAAACAAAACTTTTTATTGAATAATATGTAATTTTTCGAGCGATGTTTTAATAATAATGCTTACTTATAATGCTTGTAAAATATATAGCGGCAGCGGTGGGGTTCGAATCCATGCCTCAACGAGACTGGTGCCTGAAACCAGAGCCTTAGACCACGCTACCATCCCTACAGTACTGTTGAATTAGCAAAAACCGAAAAGAAATGTCTTTATATCAGAATGGAAATAATATTAACATTGATTACAAAGTTTAGAAGAAGGATTCAAATATTCCATCAAGTTAAAAGGTTTAACTGAAAGATTATTTCCCCTCCATTTTACATCACTGAAAGATGCATGTAAAGACATTTGTAAAAACAAAAATTTAACCCTGAGGTTATCATAGAGTTATTCGATATTCTAGACAAGAGAGTAAACAGAGAACAAATCGCTTTTCAAGTGTTGAATCCATCAAAATAACCTGATATCAGAAGATCAATTACTGTTATCTACCCAAGATTATTTTACGTTTAATCCTTTAGATATCATAACGGCCAGACAAATTTCATGAAGTCCCGCTTTTTTGCCAATGCTTATGATATTTATCCTATCGAAGGGCATATTGTGTAGAGCAGAGGTGGGCAAAAGCCGGCCTGATACGGCCCTTTTGCTTACTTTATCCAGTTCGTTGAAAAATCCTGCATGCAATTTTTTTAATCTCTTATATAATTTGCTAAATAGTAAGTTGACTTCAGTCTAAATAAAAGCTGAGTTCTGTAATTTACTAAAAGAAAATTTTGATTCAAACGAGTTGAGTGTTTTCTACGTTGCTTTGAATACAGAACATTCCAAAAAATTTTTTTTAAATATGTTCAAAAATACCTAGTTTTATTTGGTTCAACATATATTTGTGAAAGAAGTTTTTCGCTAATGATTTACACTAAAAATAAAAATCGATCAGAAATTACTGACGAAAATCTACACTCGGTATTAAGGATTGCTACAAGTGATTTGGATCCAAAATGTGAAGAAATACTATCAAATGAATATTCAGATTTCACGTTTCGCATTAACTAAAACTATTCTATTTTAACGTTTGATATTTGTCTTTTCTTTTTATAATTCTATTTACTATTATATTTACAAAATGTAATAACTATGATCAAAATAAAATAATTTGTATCGTTAAGATATAAATAAATATCAAAATAAAATCTTTCATTAACTGATTTATTTAATGACCATTAATTTAATATAATGGATCATATTTCTTTAAAAAATACGTGACATGTTTTACAGGGCACAAATTGTTCGCATATACACCTAAGTAAGACAATTTATTATTACTATTATCTTTTATTAACTGTCAAATTTCTCTGTCCAAATGCTTTAAAATGATACTTATAGTGTTTTTGTCAAAAAAATTTCTTGGGCAGGGAAAAAACTCCACCCAAAACATTTCCGTGTGCACAGCTTACGCGGTAGAGTCCTCCGGCCCGGGAGACATTTTGAAAATTTCATTTTGGCCCGTGCTCAAAATTATTTGCTCAACCCTGGTGTAGAGGCACTGAGCACTGCAGATCTTCAGCACCCTCTATTTTTTGGTGACATAAAACTATATTTAATTTATTTATAATTGTTTTATATAATTAATTGTTTCAGGGAATATCAAAAATGCATCTTGCAATTCGCCCACTAGCCGGCATCGCTACACTCTGCTCACACTCAGGGCCTGATTATCGCACAGGAACTTGGGGCATGTGCCCTGGGCACGAAAATTTAGTCGAGTGTTTTTACCTTTGTTTATCATTTTATAATGTGGTTATTATAATTTGCAGTAGTTGATATCAATTTCTGTGCTTAAATTTTACCTGCTAAATATTTAGTCCTGATAAATTTCAATCAATATCTTTGACATTATTTTGTGCATAACAGTTGAATTTTATGTCAATGTCATTGAAGTAATTTCATTTCCCTCGTGATATCTTGTGTTCATTTGAACTTCTTCATTATAATTTTTAATCCACATGCACAATTCCCCTTTCGTTAAGTTTTAATAAATTATTGTACGAGGTAATTGTGTTTGTCATGAACTATATTGTTTCCTATTTACTTTAATTTTACTGTTATTTACCTGATAATTAATTCCCTCAACAAACCTGGTGCTCTTTTTATCCTATGGGTTATTGCATATTTATAAGACAGATTATTAGCAACGTACCATTATAAACCATTAAATCATCTCATCAATTTAAATTATTTTTAATTCTATTATTAATATTTATTTTCTGCACCACAGAGCTTGTGAGTGTGACAAGGTAGAAAATAAAAAAGTGGGTCATTCTAGGTCCTTAAAAGTCCTTAATTTTTAGCATGGCTAAACAGAAATAATAATGATTACGTAAATGAAAATTTGGTATTTTTGATTTTGAATATTACTTTAATGCTAATTTCTTAAATCTATTAGCTAATTCAATGTTATAATTTTTATATGACTGTAATTATGATAATAACTTATATATATATATATATATATATATATATATATATATATATATATATATATATATATACATATATATATGTATATATATATATGTATATATATATATATATATATATATGTATATATATATGTAAGGGAAATTCTCAGGGGTTTTCAAAACTTGAATCAAGGGCTAAAAATTCCCGCGTCATTTTGCATTCCCCTTTTTAACCCCTAACCTAAATTGACCTCACAATTTAAGCCCTCAGAAAAGGGGCCTGACCAATTATAATCCTACATTGCTCTAGTGGACAATTTAGAAAATTTCCAAAAAAAAAAAAGGAGATACACGCTATCGGAGACAGATATTTCTAGAGATATTTTCCCACAGATGTTGACCCAGGTGTTACTAGTCTTGTACACAGAACTTCATGCTAACTGACCCTTCAGTTTGTCCTGTCCTTATGATGAAGTGGGAACCCGTCCTTCAACGTTATATTAATAAAGGTCCTTAGCTGAAACGGTATCATTTTTATGGCCATGACTGCAACCACCCATCGAGAAGTCCGTCTCATTACATATATATATATATATATATATATATATATATATATATATATATATATATATATATATATATATATATATATATATATATATATATATATATATATATAGATATAGATATAGATATAAATAAATATATAGTTATAAATTTGCATGGGGGTGGAGGGCACAAAAATTAGATTTTGCTCTGAGCACAAAAGTATCTTAGTCGGGCCCTGCTCACACTAGTGTTCTGATGTGTAATATAGACTTGTAACACTGTTTATCACAATGCTTTTATCTTGAGGTTCTTGGTGCACATGCAAACGTTCGCAGAAAAGTGCACAAAGTGGAACTGTGCATCAAGTAGTTCCTTTGTTCAATCTGTAGCGTGTCCACTGTGTTTAATGTGTTTACTTCATCTTTTTAAGTATTTGATCATTACACCTATACAAGTATATAATTTGTCATAGTTTTTATTCACTTACATCAACGGCTGGACTCTGTTTTACAACTCTAAAGAAAATAAAAACATTTCTAAGTAAAACTATAAATCATTATAGGTTAAATACGCTTTCAGTAATTTCAACTTGAAAAAACTGCTTAAGAGTCACACAAACGTCTAAGAAAATGTTATTGACCTTTTTAGAAAGAAACGAAACATTACGAACGATTTTGATTTTCAAATAATTTTTAAGTAAGATGTACCAAAATAAAAATTTTGAATTTATTGATTCATTTATTTTAATTTTATTAGAAACACATTTTTAGCGTGTTTGCAGATTTCTAGAGTTGCAGAATCCCGCAACTTTAAGTTACTGAGCACAGGCCTATCTTTAGTACTAAACTCCAACAAGAACGGTACTAAAATTTTACGCTACATATATCACAAACTATACAATTTAAGAATTTCTACTCAATTATTAACACATTGTGTGCGGGTACATTTCGCAGCGGATCTGAACCGCGAGCAGGCGTTTTGAGCATAAATTTAGTTATTCAATTAAATCTCAATAGATAGAAAATTATTTAATTTTTTAACCGTTTTCGTATTTTATATTGAAATATATAAACAAATATATAAATAGAAATATATAAATAACAACCATAAGATTTTTGAAGCAAAAAATATTTTTAGTGGATAAATTTATGATAGTATCGTAAATATGAAAAATCAAATAGAAATAGTAGTATATAGTTTTAATTATTTCGAATTATGTTATATATAAACATTTTTACATTATAAAAAGAATGAAAGACAAGAACATTCGGCTTTGTTTTCCTGAATATACCGTTATTTTTGTACCCACAAACTAACCATGTTGTTACACTAACCCGTATTAGTACGTGACCCGAGCTCAAGTATCAATCTTCAGGAAACGTACTAGTACGTGTGTTACATACAATGTGTTAAATAGTACAACCTAAATTTAATTTATCCCATGATATATTATTTTCCCTTGTTCCAAGAAAAAATTACACTAATTCCGTCACATTTCAATTTTTGGCTTTTTTTTTAGAGATATGATAACTGTATCACAATCTCATTTCAACAATCGTTTCCTTTCCTCGCAAACGACCTTTTGTTTATCATTTTATTATTTCACGAAAGTAGTAAAATCACATCCTTCCATTTCTATTTACAGTAAATGCTGCCAGTAATAAGTTTCCTTTCAATAACTTTTCGTCCTCTCATTTTCGTTTGTGATTTCATTTCCACTGTTTGTATTCAGGAAGATGATTTGATACAGTTATAACCTCTGTATCACTATATTACATGCTTGAAAATATACTCAAAATTTAATGTATTTCCACTGCAAATTTCAAAAGTATTTTGTTGATTGTTGCTATCCTGCAACACAAAATTATTATTTAATTTACATAATTTGCTCTATGAATCGCTACAAAATTGTAATTCTAAGATTAACACTAAACATAGCATATAACGGATCAAATGACCCATAAGGTTTATGTAAAAAATGCGATGGGAAATGATTTAAAATTCTTATTCTTTGTGTTTGCAATACATAAAAATTGACAATATACAATTTTGTTTAATTATAATAAATTTTATTTGTCTATTTCCTTCCAATTTTCATATTTCAATCATTTATAATCAGAAAAAATAAAGTCCGGTCATTTCGCCGGCTATGGTAGAAATAGGTATGTATTAAGTGTTGGTATGTTTAGTGTTAATTTTCATATCAAAGTTTCATTCATTGCTTCATGGTATGAAATAATCTCTTGATTTGTTAAATAAAATATTAATAAAAAAGGTAAAACAAATTGAAAAAACTGTAGACACCAGAAGTAGATTTATCATGAAGGTTAGTTTCAAGTTCTTTATGTAAAGAATATTTTTTTGTGTAAGATAATTTATCATCTTTTATAAGGAATAAGTGTCTCTTCTTGTAATAAAGAAAAAAACCCACTTCTAACACCTTTTAATGTTTTAAATGCTTTGGATGCTTGATATTATACTTGTGTTCAAAATTAAGAAAATTTGGAAAAAAAATGCACTTGGATATTTTGTATTCAGAAGTCACCAATTTTATATTTTAAAATGCAAATTTTTGAAGATTTTTAAAGTAATCATTAATGTCATATTTAGAATTTTGCCAAGGTTTCAAAACAAGAAAACAGTAGTTAGAAAAGTTGTAATTTTAATTAAATTTCCAAAATGGCAAGTAAAAAGCAATTAATGTTACCTCTAAAAGTAATTATTTTAAAATGAAAAGTAAAAAAAAAATTTATTGGGATTATTAAAAAAATTAAAGGTTGATGACTCATTGGTGAAACGGATTTCAGTAAGATATAAAGTTTTTAATATTTTAAAAGGGAAATTAGGCTGTGGCCTAATAAGGGAATTAGGCCACATCCGAAGGAGATACCATAAATTAAAGAGGCTGTATTTAAAAAATCGATTCGTAATAAGTTCGAAATTCGTAATAAGAAATTAGATTTAGAAAAACTGAATAGCAAGAGAATTTCTTCAAAAACAATGCAACAATGATTAAATGTGATAAGTTTAAAGGTCATAAGACAGACAAAAAATGCATTGTTATTTAAAAAAAACCCACTAAGAAAACAAGATTTGAGTTTGCCAGAAAATATTAAAAATGGTCAGTTAATAATTGAGTTCGAGTGTTTTTCTTTTTTATTTATTTATTTA
>CM063498.1:114898214-114923214 GCA_032207245.1 Pardosa pseudoannulata
ATTCTTTTTACTTTTTTTATTTTTTATAATTATTTTAAGTCATATTTTTTATTATTCATATTAGGAGCTTTATATGAAGTTCATGTGAACGAAAGGATTAATGTTTAATGCAATCTTTTTATGTCGTAACATCATTTATCATGAAATCATAGCGTGAAATGAGACTGATGTCTTTTTCAATTGGCTAGATAAGTTGAAAATTGTTACAAATTATGTTAAACAAATTAGATTAAAAACAGCTTTTGGACTACCACGTTTCAAATCTTGCAACCATATTCTTGGACAACCACGTTACAAACTTTGCAGCCATATATTTCCATATATTCCATATATTTCCTTCAAGTAATAGAGTGAAATGCGCAGAAGTTATCTTTTAGACATTTACAATTTTAGAGGAATATGATAATCTTTTCAGGTATATTTTTTACCTTTTCTATTTTTTAATTATTTTAAGTCATATTTCTTATTATTCATATTAAGAGCTTCATATCAGGTTCAGGTGAACGAAAGGATTAATGTTTAATGCAATCCTTTTACATCGGCAAATCATTTACTTTACTTCATGAAATCATAGCTTGAAATGACACTGATGCCTTTTTCAATTGACCAGATATGTTGAAAATGGTACACAAACTATATTATTCCACTGATCATTAAAAAAATTAGATTAAAACCAGCTTTTTAACTACAACATTTAAAATTTTGCAACCATATTTCATTTATTTCTTTCAAGCGATAGAGTGAAATACATAAAAGTTATCTTTTAGACATTTTCAATTTAAGAGGAATATGATAGATTTTTCTGGTATATTAATCGTATAATTTTTAAAAACCTTTTCTATTTTTTAATTATTTTAAGTCATATTTCTTACTATTCAGATTACGAGCATCATATGAGGTCTAAGTGAAAGAAATAATTAATGTTTAATGCAATTCTTTTACATTGTCACATCACTTATCTTCATGAAATCATAATGTGGAATGAGTTTGATCCCTTTTTCAACTGACTAGATAAGTTGAAAATGGTCCTCAAACTTTTTTATTCCACTGATCGTTAAGAAAATTAGATTAAAACGAGCTTTAGGAGTACCACATTACAAATCTTGCAACTATATTCCATTTATTTCCTTCAAGTGATAGAGTGAAATGCGTAGAAGTGCTCTTTTAGGCATTTTCAATTTAAGAGGAATGTGATAGATTTTTCAGTTATACTAATCGTAGAATTTTTCTTTCACCTTTTATATTATTTAAATTATTTTAAGTCATATTCTTTTATTATTCAGATTATGAGCTTCATATGAGATCCAGGTGAATGAATGGATTAATGTTTAATGCAATCTTTTTACATCGTCACATCATTTATCATACTTCATAATATCATCGCGTGAAATGAAACTGATGTCTTTTTTAATTGGCTAGATAAGTTGAAAATGGTACACATACAATATTATTCCACTGATAGTTAAGACAAATTAGATTAAAACCAGCTTTTGGACTACCACGTTACAAATCTTGCAACCATATTCCATTTATTTCCTTCAAGTGATAGAATGAAATGTGAAGAAGATATCTTTTAGACATTTTCAATTTTCGAGGAATATGATAGATATTTTCTGATTTATTAATCGTAGAATTTTTTACTTTTTTCTATTTTTAAAATTTTTTTAAGTATTATTTCTTATTATTCATATTAGGATCTTCATATGAGGTTCAGGTGAACGAAAGGATTAATGTTTAATGCAATCTTTTTACGTCGTAACACCATTTATCATAAATCATAGCATGAAATGAGACTGATGTCTTTTTCAAATTGGCTAGATAAGTTGAAAATGGTAAACAAACTATATTATTAAACTGATCATTAAAAAAATTAGATTAAAACCAGAGTTTGGACAATCACATTACAAATCTTGCAATCATATTCCATTTATTTCCTTCAAGCGATAGAGTGAAATGAGCTGAAGTTATCTTTTAGACAATTTCAATTTAAGAAGAATATGTTAGATCTTTTCTTGTATACTAATCGTAGATTTTTGTTTTACTTGTTTTATTTTTTATAATTATTTTAAGTCATATGTCTTATTATTCATATTAAGAGCTTCATATCAGGTTCAGGTGAACGAAAGGATTAATGTTTGATGCAATCCTTTTACATTGTCACATCATTTATCTTCCTTTACGAAATCCTAGAGGGAAATGAGACTAATGTCTTTTTCAATTGGCTTGATGAGTTGAAAATAGCTCACAAACTATATTATTCCACTGATCATTAACAAAATTGGATTATAACCAGCTTTTGGACTACCACGTTAAAAATCTTGCAACCATATTCTTGGACAACCAAGTTACAAATCTTGCAGTAATATTCCATATATTTCCTTCAAGTAATAGAGTGAAATGCGCAGAAGTTATCTTTTAGACATTTCCAATTTTAGAGGAATATGATAATCTTTTCTGGTATATTAATATTAGAATTTTTTTACTTTTTCTATTTTTTTTAAATTTGTTTAAGTCATGTCTCTTATTATTCAGGTTATGAGCTTTATATGAAGTTCAGGTGAACGAAAGGATTAATGTTTAATGCAATCTTTTTACATCGTCACATCATTTATCTTACTTCATGAAATCATAGCTTAATATGAGACTGATGCCTTTTTCAATTGGCTAGATAAGTTGAAATGGGTACACATACTATATTATTCCACTGATCGTTAAGGCAAATTAGATTAAAACCCGCTATTGAACTACCACATTGCAAATCTTGCGTCGTATTCTAGTTATTTCCTTCAAGTAATAGAGTGAAATGCCCAGAAGTTATCTTTTAGGCATTTTCAATTTAAGAGCAGTATGATAAATCTTTTTTTGCATACTAATCGAACTTTTTTTTTCTATTTAAAAAAAATCTGCATGGAAAATAAATAAAGACGAAATGGGAACGATTTCCTGTTTCTTGAAGAGTTCAAATTTGCCCTGTTTGTGACAGTATAATGAGATAATTCTTCGGAACAAACGCAGTTTCTTTCAGACTTTGTAGAACACAACCTGTTACGCACTGAAACATCTCGACATTTGAAAGTTCTGCATGCGCGCTTTTTGAGAGATTCTCGCAAGAAGTTTTTTTTTCGGGAATAGCAGAAGAGCGCACCTGGATTTGTCGTTCGCATGACAACCGAAATAAATAATAAATGGTTCACTGGTCTAGAAACTCATGCAGGCGTTTGGATCATCATTTTCCTTTAATTTTCTGTGTAAATAGCGAATGAGGAGCGCACGCAATTTTTAAATATCTGGTTACGCCTGCATATTTTAGGATTAGTAGCTGGATATTTTAGTGTTTCTATTTTGATTTTTCCTTCCTTGAAAGTAGATCATATTGGTGGATTGAAACAAACTAACGTTAGAAATCACATAAGCTGTTTTACTGAATTTACGACGAATTGATATTTTGACGTTAAAAAATGAATACACTCTCACACACACACACACACACACACACACACACACACACACATATATATATATATATATATATATATATATATATATATATATATATATATATATATATATATTTATATATATATATATATATATATATATATATATATATATATATATATTATATATATATATACTCATGTCTTTTTCCATAAACTAAGGATAATTCAGAAACACACAGAAATTGAGCTCTAAAATAAAAATTTCACCTGTAGAATTATCACACACATCTTGAAGAAGAATATGCAAATTGCAGGAAACCACCAGATGGCGCGGATAGTACGTCACAATGACGAGAGTGTATGAAAGGGGTATATAAGGAATGGTAGCAAAGAAGTAAAATTGTTCACAAGCGCTTTAAAAGCCTTTCAGTGCAACAACCGCATAGTTATGGCACAAAGGAAGCATTTGGATGATTTTTTACGTGGTAGAATTATCGACGTACGACTGGAATGTGGACGTACCCAGCTGGAAGTATATATATATATATATATATATATATATATATATATATATATATATATATATATATATATATATATATATATATATATATGCGCGTATTTTTGTGTGTGTGTGCATTACTTTAAATTGATATCGTTATGATCATAAGGTTCTCAAAGGGTGAGACAAGAAGATTATCGCGTGCACTGTGTGATATTTCAAAGAAATATGCATCCATATATATATATATATATATATATATATATATATATATATATATAAATACTCTATTATACCACTTCAGTATGACTATATCACTTTTTGTCAACAGATCTTTATAATTTCGATTATTAACAATCGTTTTTTTTTTTTCTTTTTTTTTTTTTTTTTTTTTTTTTTGTTTTTTTTTTTATTATTTTTTTTTTTTTTCTTTTTTTTTTCTTTTTTTTTTTTCTTTTTTTTTTTTTTTTTTTTTTTTCTTTTTTTATTTTTCTAGCAAAGAGCAGTTATTTACTGCTCATAATCAGGCTATAGATAGAACACACTTGTGGTGTGTGCGACTTTAGGATTTTCTCGGACAATGATTTTGATGAATATGACGATCATTATAACAACGTAGTGGCAGTATCGCAAACATTATAACAATGTGGTCACTTTTATCTGTGTGTAAAATGTCTTAATTTGACAATCCGCTTATACTGGATGCTGAGATAAGATTATGCTCTAGGTAGATTTTGAGATAATGTGGTTTGTACGACTCTACAGGTTTTACTCAGAAAGTAATTTTGTTGAGTTTGGCGAACACTATAACAATGTTGTGGCTTTTAATTGCAAGTAAAATTCCTTAATTTGACAATCAGCTTATACCAGGTGCTTGTTTTGAGATAGATTATGCTGTTGATTTTGAGAACACATTTAGAGAATGGGGTTTGTAAGATTTTATAGGTTTCGTTTACAGACTTTTTTTTTTTGTTGAGCATGGCGAACACTATAACAATGTAGTGGTTTTTAAGTGCATGTAAAATGCCTTGATTTGACAATTCGCTTAACAAGGTACTTTTGCTGAGATAGATTATGCTGCAGAAAGAATTTGTCAATACACTTAGAAAATGTGGTTTGTACTAGGTTTTGTTTAGAGAATTTTTTTGTTGAGATGGCAAACACTATAAAAATGTAGTGGCTTTTAACTGCATGTGAAATTTCTTAATTTGACAATCAGCTTATACCGGGTGCTTATGTTGAGATAGATTATGCTGCAGATAGACTTTGAGAACACACTTAGAGGATGTGGTTTGTACGCTTCTATAAGCTTTGTTTAGAGAATTTTTTTGCTGAGCATGGCAAACACCATAAAAATGTAGCGGCTTTTAACTGCATGTAAAATGCCTTGATTTGACAATCAGCTTATACCGGGTGTTTGTATTGAGATAGATTATGCTGCAGATAGACTTCGAGAACACACTTAGAGAATGTGGTTTGTACGCTTCTATAAGCTTTGTTTAGAGAATTTTTTTTGTTGAGCATGGCAAACACCATAAAAATGTAGCGGCTTTTAACTGCATGTAAAATGCCTTGATTTGACAATCCGCTTAACAAGGTACTTTTGCTGAGATAGATTATGCTGCAGAAAGAATTTGTCAATACACTTAGAGAATGTCGTTTGTACGAGGTTTTGTTTAGAGAATTTTTTTGTTGAGCATGACAAACACTATAAAAATGTAGTGGCTTTTAACTGCATGTAAAATTTCTTAATTTGACAATCAGCTTATACCGGGTGTTTGTATTGAGATAGATTATGCTGCAGATAGACTTCGAGAACACACTTAGAGAATGTGGTTTGTACGCTTCTATAAGCTTTGTTTAGAGAGTTTTTTTTTGTTGTTGCGCATGGTGAACACTATAAAATTCAGTGTCTTTTAACTGCATGTAAAATGCCTTAATTTGACAATTCGTTTAACAAGACACTTTTGCTGAGATAGATTGTGCTGTAGATAGATTTTGAGAACACATTTAGAGAACGTCGATTATACGGTACAGGCTTTGCTGAGAGAGTGATTTTGTTGAGTATGGCGAACACTATAACAATGTAGTGGCCTTTGATTGCATGCAAAATGCCTTGATTTGACAATTCACTTAACAAGGTACTTTTGCTGAGATAGATTATGCTATAGATAGATTTTGTGAATACACTTAGAGAATGTGGTTTGTATGATTCTATAAGTTTTGTGTAGAGAGATTTTTTTTTTTTTTTTTGTTGAGCATGGTGAACAAGATAAAATGTAGTGTCTTTTAACTGCATGTAAAATGCCTTAATTTGATAATCAGCTTATACCGGGTACTTATGCTGAGATAGATTATGCTGTAGATGGACTTTGAGATCACATTTAGAGAACGCAGTTTGTACGACTCTACTGGTTTTGCTCAGAGAGTAATTTTGTTGAGTATGGCGAACACTATAGCAATGTAGTGGCCTTTGATTGCATGCAAAATGCCTTGATTTGACAATTCACTTAACAAGGTACTTTTGCTGAGATAGATTATGCTATAGATAGATTTTGTGAATACACTTAGAGAATGTGGTTTGTACGATTCTATAAGTTTTATGTAGAGAGATTTTTTTTTTTTTTGAGCATGGTGAACAAGATAAAATGCAGTGTCTTTTAACTGCATGTAAAATGCCTAGATAATCCTTATAGCTTATGAAATAGATTTGCAGATAATCACTTTTGAAAACGCAGTTACGACTTACATTTTGCTCAGAGAAAAATGTTGAGTAAAACATTATTGCAATGTTGGGGCTTACAATTGCATGTATTTCGGTACCGAAGTTCGCGGGCTCGAGTCCCTCTGCTGGCATGTCACCGTTCAAAATAGGCTTTAAGCAGTAGGTACAGGTCTCATTAGCCCTCTTAAACAAAAACAGAGATTGTAGAGCTCCAAACCAAAACTGCATATTAAATAGTTTGATTTGACCATCGACTTATATAAGGTTCTTGGTGAAAATACCGGTCTTTTCTCCGCAACCGTTGCTTGTAAACGCACGCTTCTAATTATAAAATATTTTAAATAAAATAAGCATTCCTTCTATGGAAATTTTAAATTTAAAAATTCAATTTTGTGAAAATTACAAACTCTAATTTGTTAAACTTTTTTACATCTTTTATCATTACGTTTAGTAAAAAATGAAACTGGTCCAAAGATCATAACAAAGGTTCTACTTTACGGTGGCAAATATCAACCAAGATTTTCCTCCAAGTTTGCGTAAAACTATAGTTTTTCTCCTTCTTTGGAGGATTGGTTTAAAGATTAATTACAACAATTCGAGGTTTGAATTATTGGTGTAGTTTTTTTTTCTAAGAGTGTATATTAGAAACTAGATTTTTATATCCAATTAAATACATATATGTTTTCTGGATGTATTTAAACCTTAAATTTTAAAAGTGTCTGACATTTTAAAATTGAAAAAAAAAGACTTTTGAAAAAACTTTTGAAAATTCCGATATTGGACTATAGTATAAAATGTACCGTTTGTATTGGTTATTGTAGCGCTGTTTGTATTGTGGCGCTACGGTCTCCTTTTTTGCAACACTATGGCTAATGAGACCGAAACTACTGCTTAAAGCCTATTCTGAACTGCTACGAACATCCATGCCACAGTGGAATTTGAACCCACGAACTCCGGTATTGAAGATCAGCGTCCTAACCATTCAGCCATCGAATGGTCCGTTTGTACTAAAGTAATATAATAATGAATAAAAATATAATTAGCTTTTATTTAATTTAATATATTTTATCACTTATATATATATATATATATATATATATATATATATATATATATATATATATATATATATATATATATATATATATATATATATATATATATATATATACTTTGTATGAGTGTGCAATGAATATTTTTCATGAGACTAAAAGTTCATTGTACTTTGAATTAAGTCTTTAGGCCTTCTCCGAAAAAACAGTTTTGGTTACACACACACACACACACACACACACATATATATATATATATATATATATATATATATATAATATATTATATATATATATATAAATATATATATATATATATATATATATATATATATATTATATCTCTCTCTCTCTCTCTATATATATATATATATATATATATATATATATATATATATATATATATATATATATACACACATATATATATATATATATGTTTTTTAAAAATAAGTATGTAATATAAGAAAGTAAAATATTAATGTAAAGTAGCTATTTTTGATAAATTAGACTTTTTTTGATGATCTAAGAAAAATATTATTCTAAGCAGAGTAAAACTTATGTTAATACAAATGTAGGCTATTATAATGAAAACTTTTCAGCTCGACAGGTATTATATGCTCTGAAAATTAGATGTTTTAAAGTTAACTAGCTCAATCAAATTTTGAGTCTGAATCTCATTTAGAGTCTGCTATTTTCATCACATTGTCAGACATGCCATTTCAACACATTTCAGTCACGCAGGCTGTTCCTGTTGCATTTTTCCCCAGGTTACCGTACTGAATGGATCTTCCCCCCATCCTGGCTTTTAATCCAAGATTAGTTACGGTTTTTTACCCCAAATACGTTTCAGAGGAGGTACGGGGAGAGGTTATAAATGTTTTAAATATTTCGTAGTCTATTTGTTTTGTGACTGGTAATCCTTTGCACTGTTCCTTTGTGTGCTGAGATGTCTGCGGAAACTTCTCTCTGGTGTTTTAATTATTTTCGCCTAAGGATTAGATATTGCCAGCGCTGATTCAATGATTTCTCAAGTGGTAACGCAATTGTATAACTTTTATACCTTCCCCGTAGCAAATACAATTTGCTGTCTGTGGTTAGCGTAAAGAGACTACATTTTTACGGTCTCATTAGCCCTAGTGTTGTAAAAAAGTAGACAGTAGTGCTCCAAACCAAACCAAACCACATTTCTAAACAGTAACTTGCGAAGAAACAGCTTGTTGTTCCCGAATCCAAGAAAATCTAGGGGACAGTACACAATATATTTGGGGTCATATTCGGAGACATAAAGTAACATGTATACCCATACTTTAAAACTTTACTGACTTAGTATATTTTACGCATTAGTTTATTTTAAAACGAACTTGAATAGCTTTTTATTTCAATACTAATATATTGCCCGTCATCACAAGCTAGTAGCAAACTTTTTTTCCAATGCAGCGAGAGATATAGACATTATCCTAACATCTTAACAAAGCTACGAAACTGTTACCAACTTAGCACCACACGAGGAGTACATGTAGCTTAAGGTATGCTACGGACGCGAGTAAGACTGCCCCCGCTGGGTCCTCGAAATCTAGAAGCAGGGACTAAGCAAAAGACCCAACCCTTGACCTGCCACCCCTCCAGAGGTATCGTATGAGAACTTGGAGGACATTGTGACCACGAACATATTTTACGTGCCCCAGTCACCTTTAACGAACACGATGGATCTTAGGACGGCTCGAGCCCCGAACCTGCAATCTTTCAGTTCTGACCTTTCCGACTGAGCTACAGCGTCTCATTTGCAAATGCATTTTTTATGATACAATAAAATTGCGTGCAGTGTTGCTGTTCCATTTTAATGATGTATTAATGTATGCATGCAAAACTATGGATGTATGTATAAAACTTATGTATGTACTTTGTATGAGTGTGCAATGAATATTTTTCATGAGACTGAAAGTTCACTGTAATTTGAATTAAGCCTTTGGACCTTCTCCGAAAAAACAGTTTTGGTTACATCACTGATGTAACCAAAACTGTTACATCAGTGATGCATCAGTGATCAGTGGTTACATCATTTACTGATGCGTGTTTTTGATACGTTTGATATGATACGTTTATCTTTTGCTGAAGTTCAAAAAAGTTTAAATGGAAACCTCAGTTACCCAGACGGAAGGTTGGTCTCGAAGCGACTGATAAATATTTCTGCTAAAAATATTTCTTCTATTATATTAACGATAAAAAATGACCCGCTGTTGATAACTAGTTTAACAAGCGTCAAAAAAGACTAGTTAACACTAGATTGCCCGAGATTTCTTGTATACCTATATTGCCCCAAAACAGTCAAAATGACTGCATTGTGAAAAAATAACAAATATGTAAAGAAATTTGTTTAAAATTAATTTTTAATATTATATAATAAAGGAGGGCGGAAGTAACTACAATTATTCATAAACCCATTTATATGTTATAGAAAAAGTCACCAAATTCTAAGAAATTGTGTCATTATATTTCATATTTGTTTTTCTAATTGAAATTAAAAAAACAGTCAAAATGACTGCCTTGGGCAATCTAGTGTTACAAAAACTGACTTCAAATACTAAAATATTACAGTGATAATTTTCACTTATTATAATTTACCAACCCATTTAAAGCAATGCTTAACACCATATAATTTATGTAAATATAATAATGAAAGAGTTTTATTGAAGCATTTTTTATTAGTTTAAAATTTGAATAACCTATTATGGATAATAGGGTGTTATTCATATTTAAATTGGTCTTTTGTTCGTTTTATGTACCCAGCCTTCTATTTCTTATTTAATATCCGCGTTAGAAGAACACGTTTTTGTTCGAAACAAAAATAAAACTAATTTGTTTTTCTGAATTCGATAATTGTTAATCATAATATTTTTAACAGCACGTCCAACAATTCACTTGCACGTTTCAAATTACTTTCTTATTTAAAATTACATCTATTTTTATGACCTGCACACTTATGTATTTTAAAAGATAACAATAGAAGTTCCTTTTTAATATTCAGGGATATTTTGTTGCTATAGCTAACTTTATTTCATTTTCTTTCTTTGGAATTTTTTCACTCTATAATTTACATTCAGGAGCATAATGAGAAAAAGATTAAATTGGTTTGGACTAGAATGCTATAATCTACTATTTTGCAAATGAGAGTTAATGACACAGAGATCAAATTGATTTACATTTTAACTATAAAATACAACTACTTAAAACCTTTCAGAAAACGTAAAGTATCAAATATTGAATACATTATTTTATATTAGCAGTTTTTTGAACGAGTTTTATACATTTACAAACCAGATTTAGTTAATCTGATGATGAGTTAAGTTGAGTTGTATGGAGTTCTCTTGACATACACTCAAGAGCCAAAACATTATGACCACCTGTCAATAACAAGTTAACCCACCTTTGGCACGCAACGCAGCTTCAACTCGTTTTGGCATGGATGCCACAAGTCCTTGGTATATACCGGAGACAGATTGTACCAGATGTTTAAGCAACGGTTACGCAAATCCGAGATATTGCGAATTGATGGTCTGTGAACTCTGAGCTGCCGTCCCATGACATCTTAAATTTGTTTTATCGTTATATCAAATGTGTTTTATCGTGTTATATGTTAAGCATTCGCCCATACGATGCCCAATAATTTTGTTGACCATATTGATTCTTATGGAAGCTCCATATAGGTAGCCAACATTACTCCCTTTGGCAACACAATCAAAATAGTACTCGTAATTTAGAAGCAGGGACCAAGGAGAGGACCTCTAGGATTGGCTTCCTACAGGACCTTAGCCAGAATTCATTTTCGGAGGGGGACCAAGGGAACTTTATTTATACATTGTACTTCAATTGATAAAAGGGAAAACACTGTATTTCTGGCCAGTGGTCCAGCAAGACTTTTATGGACTGGGCGGGGTTTTATTTTCTAAGAGAATAACTGTCCATGTTAATGAACAGATAGGCAGATCTCACACACACAAACGTGGGACATAGTCTATCTACAAAATGACATTTCAAAATTTTGGGGGTGGACCAGTCCCTCAAATCCCTCCCCATGCCTACGGTCTTGGCTTGCTACCTCCAGTGGTATCTAGGAGGAACCTGCGACCACGAATCTAGTTTACGTGTCACAGCCTTCATTAATAAACAAGGGGACAGTCTAATTAATTTCCTAATTAGATAGAGAGTTGTTTTCTTGTGGTTTTAATATGAGAACGAATCCAAAAACCTTGCAGAATTTCCAATCTTTTATTTCGGAAGTTGCTGTGAGCAATCTGAATGGACGATTGGCTACTGCACATTGACGATCCATGTGTTTTTGATCTTTTTCATTCGGAGGTTGAAGTAGTGAATTTTCACTGTTAGGTACTTCGTAAAAAACCATTACCTTGATCTTGATTAATGAACACAGATCTTAGCCCGGTTAGCCTCGAGCTCTGACCCCGCAACACTCCGATTACGAGATCGCTGTCTTTGCCGACTGATCTACTACGACTAGCAACGATTCCAAATAACGAATAAATCATAAATATGATGGAAAGCTTGTAGGGGTCAAAGTGGTCTCATCCGTAATTCTAGAATTAAAAGCAGAGCAGAAAAGACGCGAAATCACATAACATTTTAGAATTTGAAGATCTTTTTATGGAATATAAAATAAATGAATAGAAATAACGTGCATAACATTCTATTTAAAGAAAAACAGAACAAAGAATGCCTGTTCAATATTTTTTTAAACGCAGAACGAGAACTCCCACCCACCGTACACCACCGTCTCCTCCAATCTGTCACTCTCTCTGCCTCTCAGACACTCTTTTCGAATGATTTTCAGAGTCGAACATGTGAGGAAAAATAAATGAAACCACTCGAAAATGTCTGGCTGAGGCGTCAGATTTTCAGACATGAAAGGGATAAAGTTTTTTTCGCCAGTCTTTGTGGGAAATTCCAATATCGAATTTTCTGTCAGCATTGGGTGACTGGGAATTTCCTGCTATAAATTTTTCTGTGCCATTAGAAAAGATAAAAAAGTTTAAACTCCGAACAGTCGTTATTAAAATTTATAAAATAATTAGGGATGCAATGGTTATCTGGCCAACATACTGCATCTGACATATCCGATCACTATAACGGATAATTGGCAGTACCGGATATTACAATTAGCCGGCAATATATCTGGCCAACTTTTATAACTTAAAAATAAGGTAAATAAAAAAAAATGAAAAATGTTAAACAATATACTATATGAAACAATGCGTATAAGTATTTTGGAACATTATGAAATAAAAAAGCTTCATGGAAAAAAAATTAGGTTTTGATTATACATTTCATTAACAAAAAAATCATAAATCATTCTTTTTTTCAGTTTCAACTGTAAAATTGTGTTCATGTATCTGAAAACACTAAAGACAAAACCTACTTTTTTGGAGGATAGAAGAATATAGGCAATTTACTAAAAAAAAGATAGGAATATGTTCTTGAAATATTTCATATAAAAACATAAGAACCATTAAAGAAGGGAGGTAAAGGACTATTAAAAATTCTTTTATTCAGATCTGATTTTTCTAATTAAATAATGTCGAATTGAGATATTGAGTACTGAAACAAAGAAAAAATTTAAAATAAATTATAATACAAATAGCTGACTAATTAAAAAATATAAAAGTTGAGAAAAATACTACAACTTGTTTTTTAACCTTTTCGAGGCGCGAATTTTGTCGACCTTCATGTAGATACAGAAAAGTAAGCTTTAGTGCTTCCTACTTTTGAACAAAAGAAATGTAGCCTTCTGGAAATAACAGCCGAACGCTGGCCGATTAGTTAGGGCGCTGATCGTCGGTACCAGAGTTCGTGGGTTCGAATCCCATTATGGATGAATGTTCGTAGCCGTTCGGAATCGGCTTTAAGCAGTAGGTCCCAGTCTCATTAGCCCTCGTGTGCAAAACAGTAGACTGTAGCGCTCCAAACCAAACCAAACCAATCTGGAAATAAGAACATAAAACCTGTGATTGATAACAATGTTTCTGATGACAGCTGAATAAAAGACAGTATGGAGAGGAAGTTCCAGGTTTATTTTACATTCATAGCTGTGGTTTTGAAGATTTCAAGTTCTGGTTGAAATAACAACCGCCCGTGCCGAAAAGGTTAATATAAAGTACATAAAGCTGATTTATTTAAAATAAATTTAAAAAGAAAAAGTGCGAAACATACTGACATACGGCCGGATATTCGGCTGAAAATCCGGCGAGAATCTATTATCCGGCCAAATTGACATCTGTTTCATCCCTAATAATAATATGACTATTTCTCTTAAAAAGAAAAAGTGTGAAACATACTGACATCCGGCCGGATATTCGGCTGAAACTCCGGCCAGAATCCATTATCCGGCCAAATTGACATCTGTTGCATCCCTAATAATAATATGACTATTTCTCTTAAAAAGAAAAAGTGTGAAACATACTGACATCCGGCCGGATATTCGGCTGAAAATCCAGCCAGAATCCATTATCCGGCCAAATTGACATCTGTTGCATCCCTAATAATAATATGACTATTTCTCTTAAAAATAAAAAGTGTGGAACATACTGACATCCGGCCGGATATTCGGCTGAAAATCCAGCCAGAATCCATTATCCGGCCAAATTGACATCTGTTGCATCCCTAATAATAATATGACTATTTCTCTCCTTGAGAAACCCCGTTGAAAGGACTGATTCTTTAAAAAAATTTGTTTTATTCGTTCTCTTTTAGCTCCCAGGTTTTTTTTTTAATCGAATCTTGACCTTTTAGATCACGGACTCTTAAACAAAGCACTCAGATAATCTTCCCTTAATCATCTCAAAACTAATGTAATTTCTGAAGATGGCCAATAAATTTTAATCCGATTACTTGGATCTATGACCTAAAACCAAACCTTTTCTATGTGAAAAGTAGACTAGAAACTGACTCTACGGCTTAAAATCTTTCAGAAATGGCCGAAAATCTCCACGTTAACACTAAACATACCAACACTTAATACATACCTATTTCTACCATAGCCGGTCAAATGACCGGACTTTATTTTTTTCTGATTATAAATGTATGAAATATGAAAATTGGAAGGAAATAGGCAAATAAACTTTATTATAATTAAACAAAATTGTATATTGTCAATTTTTATGTATTGCAAACACAAAGGATAAGAATTTTTAATTCATTTCCCATCGCATTTTTTACATAAACCTTATGGGTTATTTGACCCGTTATATGGTATGTTTAGTGTTAATATCGGGTTTCTAACACACGGTCTCAGGTACCGAAGGACAGCGTTAGACCTATTCGAAGTAAAGCTCTGCAAAGTCTTTAAACCAAGGCTGCAAACAGTAATATTATTCGTTCCCGTTCAACTATTTTTTTTTTAATTTTTAATAAGTTCAGTTTAGTTAGTTCAGTTTTAAGAAATAATTTGTTATTTATATTATTTTTTTTCTATTTATTACCTGGTAAATTTTATTTTAAAAAATCCTTAAATGTTAACTGCAGAAAAGTAGAACAATTTTCCCCATAGGTTAACACTAAACAAGAAGATTATTCTAAAAGGGGGAAGTTTTACTGTAACTATCTTGTATATATATATATATATATATATATATCTTTCCGATTTTAAAGCGCATTTTTGTATCCTTTTTCCCTTTAAAATGTGTGTACCTACTGATTAAAGCTGATCCTGATTGGCTTTGAACATCCATGCCAGCAGAGGGATTCGAAGCCTTGGACTCTGAATCAAAAGGCAGTATAACAGAACCTCGATTATCCGAAGTAATTGGGACCGAACCTACTTCGGATAATCGATAATTCATCAATAATCATCTAGTTTAATATGTAGTATCGTCATTGGTACAATAGCATACGATTGTTCTGGGACTCGGCAACATGACCATCCTATTTTCGAAAGAGAGGGGTGGGGTTTGTTTAGATCAGGAATGTTTGAAAGTAGGGAAGAGTACACCCATACCGAGAACTGTGCTTATGAGAAAGAATTCTAGGAATGGAAATTCCAAAATATTTATCTGTACTCGTAGTTTGGAAAGAACGGCTTGCATACAAAAAGAGTGAGGAAAAGGAAAACTTTAAAAATGCAAGAAAATTTTGGAAGATCGTAAAAAGTAAAATAATAATAATAATAATAATAAAATAAAATAAAATTAACTGAAGAAGAAACCGACTTTGGTTAACGGAGAGTTTCCGTTAATCGAGGTTCTATTGTACCAAACCAATGAGACCGGGACCTACTGCTTAAAGCCGATTCCCAACGGCTACGACCATCCATGTCAGTTGAGGGATTCGAACCCGCGAACTCCGGTACCAAACAAATGAAAATTACTTTTGAAGCTCTTTGATTCGTTAATAATAGAATTATGACATAGTGATACAATAATCAATATCACCACAAACTGACACTATATCGTACTGATAACACGAATATAGCAGAATTACTGGAACGGGGCTATTTCAGACATGGGTGAGCTCAGTTCATACCATTAAAAACTCTGTAGGGTACACGCGCAGTTTCCATGTTACATTTTTCAAGTGTTAATAAATTTGCTCCCTTTACGTCGAAATTAGTTTTCTCTTTTAATAAAGCAGTCCATATGTGTTTAAGATCTTATATATGCTAAAAAAGTTCTTTTTTTAATGATTTGAAAATAACAAAACCTTGTACGTAAAATATCATTCATTCAGAAGTTTGACTATCGAGTATTTTTAATTTTATTGTAAAATCGAAGAAATTTGTTTACAGAAAAAGCGACTCTTTTAGAAAACATAAGTTTCTAACATAACGTGAGGAGTAATTTTTAAATTATTCAATATACTTTCCAAAAAGGTTCAAAATATTCAAAAATTTTATATTATCCATACTTAGCTTGTCTTCAACTAAAACAATTTTATTGAATCTACATCATAGAAATTATTTATTGAGTATCAAAATTTTGATCTGTAAATGTATCCTGTTACAAAACGGTTTATAAAAATATATATTTAAATTGTTTTTAGAAAAACTGTGTTACGAAAATATAAAGAATTATTAATTAAAAAGCCTTGTAAGATCTTAAATAAAATATATGCAGCAATACAAATCTGTAAATTTTTGTATTCTTTTCAGTTGCCAACTGTTGTATGATCCAAAATAGGTTTTATGTCTATTTTTTTAAATGTGATAATGAATTATTATCGTGATTATGTGATATTAAAATGAAAGCTTCAATAATTAAAATATGTATATTTTTATTTAAAATAATGTGACTGATAAAAACAAGTGAGAAAGAAATGTTAACGTATTTTTAGAAGTTCAACTAATAAAAAATTCCTACAACGTATTTTCAGAAATTATCTTAAAAAAAGGCCAAAAGATGTCGCCACGTAACTAGTAATTTCTTTTTAAATAATTTCATTTAAACGGTACGAAAAAGTGTATTGATATTTTATTATGTGACTAAGAATAGGAATAAATAAATTAAGAATTAAACAAAACTTTTAAATGATTTATTCTGAAATATAATGAAAGAATTTTTCTTCGAGTTAAGAGATGCGATAAATGTCATTCGTGAAACATAACAATGCAGAAATCTATGGTTAAAAATATAGAATTCAAGAGGTTAAAATGAAACAAGTTTCCATAGTTATTGTCAATCACCGTAACATTTCTCATGCCAAATTTGATTATCAATTGAAAGTTTAAACCAGAGAGGAAATAGTTTATGGTTTAAACAATCACATTCAACAAGTCAATTGTTTCTAGCAAGTTTGGATGTGAAAACGAACGTGATTTCTTACAGCTGATAAAACAAAGCAAAGCAACAACAAATGATATGACTTCAATTTTTTTCTATTCATCCCAGGGAGTACAATTGAAACTATATGGAAAGGGAGATATAAAGATAGAAACTCTCAAGTTTCTCTCCTACCTATTGATGCCTTGTCACAAACATTACTTTATGTATGGACAAATGAAAAGAAATAAAATAAAATAAAATAATATATATATATATATATATATATATATATTTATATATGTATGTATATATATATATGTATATATATATATGTATGTATATTATATATATATATATATATATATATATATATATATATATATATATATATATATATATATATATATATATATATATATACACACACACACACATATATAATTAAAAAAATGAGTGGAGTTTTTTGCAATATATATATTTAAGTATGGCTATTCAAACTGTACTGAATATATCCTGAGTGTTAATTAAATAATAATTTTGTATCAGAATAATTAATAGTTTCAACTTGCTCACTTGCTTTATGTGTTGTGTATTCAATTTAGATACTCCTAATTGAGTTATTTAAATAGATTATTGCTTACTGTTGGTATTCTGTAAAAAGAACAAAATAAATGTTGAATCCTTAATAGGAAGTGTAAAGTTAGAATAAGGAAAAAATTCATACTAGCACAGAAACACAAAATGCTTAAACATTAAATATAATATGTATGGAATAGGATGTAAAAATATAATCTAATGATAATTTTGAAAAAGGCTACTGTTATTATTTTGAATTTAATGAAATTTCATCCTACTTAGAACAGAAAGGAAACTGGTTAAATCATAGGTGTAATTTAGAAGGGGCAAAGTGGGAGGGTGTGCGTGTGTCAAATTCTCTCCCAGAATTTCTAGAAAAGGGACACATTAGCTGTTTTGCCCCTCCATTTTTTTGAGCTTTTATTACTATTTTAATTTTCAATTTGACTTTTGTCCCCTCACTTAAAGCACTCAAATTATGTCCCTGAGTTTGGTACTTTCTTTTCGAACCTGTAATTTCCAGATTCCAGTTTATGAAAGTTTATAGTAATGAAATGAGTTTAAAGTATCACATCCCACTCTAAAGAGGCTTGTATTGCAAAAAATTATAGCACTTCATTCCAACAGAAATGAAAAATATTGCAAAAATCTTAAACTTTACCAAAATTTGTTAATGGAAATGTGATTTATGATATCAAAATGTTATATTATTTGTTATAATTTTTTATGAAGAAAAAAAAGAACAAATATTTTAAAATTCTTTACAAATGTATATGCATATATATAATGTAATGGTATCTTTTACTTAATCTATGGAGATATGTAACAAGACAAGAATATTTTATCCTTTCCTGCAAATGAATTAAAATAATTACAAATAATAATTTGATGAAACTATCTGTGATAAATTATTTTCAACAAGAAGTATTTCCTAGTTGAGACACAGTAGGTCAGCTGGCAAAGGCAGCAATCTTGTAACTTAAAAGTTGCGGATTTGGGGCTCGAGCCAGCATAAGATCAGCCTTGTTCATTAAAGGTGACTAGGGCATGTAAAATATATTTGTGGTTACAATGTCCTCCAAATTCTCAAACCATACCTCTGGGGGTGACAGGCCTAGCATGGGGGTCTTCTGCTTGTAAATTACAAGGATCCAGCAGGGGCAATTATAGCACTACATTCCAAACAGAAATGAAAAATATTGCAAAAATCTTATATACCAAAATTTGTTAATGGAAATGTGATTTATGATATCAAAATGTTATATTATTTGTTAATTTTTTATGAAGAAAAAAAAGATCAAATATTTTAAAATTCTTTACAAATGTATATGCATATATATAATGTAATGGTGTCTTTTACTTAATCTATGGAGATATGTAACAAAACAAGAATATTTTATCCTTTCCTGTAAATGAATTAAAATAATTACAATTAATAATTCGATGAAACTCTTTGTGATGAATTAATTTCAAATAAAAGTATTTTCTAATTGAGACACAGTAGCTCAGTTGGTAAAGGCAGCAATCTCATAACTTAAAAGTTGTGGGTTTAGGGCTCGAGCCAGCATAAGATCTGCCTTGTTCATTAAAGGTGACTAGGGCATGTAAAATATGTTTGTGGTTACAATGTCCTCCAAATTCTCAAACCATACCTCTGGGGGTGGCATGCCTAGTATGCAGATCTTCTACTAGTAAATTATGAGGACTCAGCAAGGGCATTGTTACTTGAGTCTGTAGTATTCCTTAAGCTACATATGCTTCCCAGGTGGTGTTAAATGAGTAACACCTTCGCAGCCTTATCTGTAATTGCCAGCTGCATTGGGCAAAAAAAGTATTTCCTGATTAATTTTTCAATTAAAAAAAAATCTTGTGCTGCCATCAGCAGTTGATATATACACAAGCATATTATTTAATTTCCTACATACAATAAATTTGTATCAGAGTAGTTAAATCATATAGCATGGTTCCCACTCTTTTGCTTCTGAAAATTTCAAGCACTTTTCAATGACTTTTCCAAAAACCTGATATTTTTTTCAAGCACCTCTTTGATACGCTGTTCATAATTGAAAAAAAATTAAAATAACTCCCCAAAACAGTGGAACTATATATATAATGTTCACTCTTTTCCCAGAAAAAAACCCAGGCTTCTGAAATGGTGTAAAAAAAGGAAGGGCTATAAGCACACGAATACTGGTTTAAATATACAGTTTTTTAAAGCATTCCAAACTTTTTATTTTTTATATCATTTTATCAAGCCAGTGACAGTAGCTAGTGCAGTTTGCAGTGTATGAAAGATGAGTCACGTGACACACCCACAATTGCCGATAATGAACCTTCTCAATTTTCCAGTGCAGACATGAATTAAGGGCCCGTCCACACAATGGTCCACTGCAAGCCATCCCCACCGTCTGGAGGGGGTATGGCTTATTGTGGTCGATGGCAGCAGACGATAAAACCTTGACGAACAATGGCTTCAGAGGCGGTTTTTCTCCAAAGATCAAAGGCAGCCAGATGTGGCACTAAAGTGTGCAGTAGACCCAATGGACGAATCCACGAGCTCAACTCATTGAGTGGACCAGCGTGTGGATACAACCCGTGAACCATCGTTCAAGGTCACCATTAGGAAGTAGTGAACAATTGGCCCTAGTGTGGAAGCTACATAACATTTTGCAGGGACTTGAAAAAGAAAAATCAAGCACTGGACCTCAAATTCAATAACCTCAAAGAAAATTCAAAAACTTTTAAGGCCTTAAAAAACAAAAAGAAAATTTAAGCACTTTTCAATGACTTTTTACATGACCGTGGGAACCTTGTATAAGACATATGGTGTATGATTTTAAGATGAGAAAAATAAATCTAACTTTGAGTAATTTAAGATACAGCATTCAACTTGTTCCCCTTGAAAGATGAAAATAAGACATTTTAGTTACTGAATATGTTTGTACTTGTAACTTTATAATTTGAATAATAAAATTTACTATCAATATATACTGTAAATCTACAATTCTACGTCCAGAACTGAAGCATGTCATCACATATGCATTTAAAAGGATATTTTGATGAATTATTAAAATTTTCAAATTAGTAACCCTCTTCTATTTATTTTTTAAAAAATTGTTCTCGAAAAGAGAAAGAACAAGAAAAACATTTATATTTTGCACTATAGATTTTATGACAAGGGAAAATATTTGAATATAATAAAATAATTCATGTGCAGTAAAGAATATAAAAATATTTTGAAAATTGGATAAATATTTGCATAGAAAATGAGAATTAGAAATAAATTTGAAAAATTAACTGAAAATATTATACAGGTTGGAATTTTAAAAGTGATGTTAAAATAAATCAGTAGATAAGATAATGAAGTTTCATTTTTCTTAATATAAGAAAACCATATTACTATGAAGATTATAAATATGTAGATATATTTTTTTAGTTATAATGCAATGCATATCATAACACACAGTAGAGTATGTGACATACACTGTTATTATAACTTGACAAAAAGGTAATATTTGAATATTTAATCATCATATAAATGTGGGATTTGCTTTATTTAACCCCTTAATGTGCACACTCTAGTTAACTGAAGTGTGCTAAACTGGCCAAGCTGTGCACACTCCAGATAACTCGAGCGTTATTGTACTTTATGTTGCTATAATTTTTCACACTCGAATGCAATCGAGAAATGAAAATAACAATGAGAAAGCCCCTCCCCAAAAAACAATCGTTTTACTGATATTTATCATTTACATGGGCTTGTAAGCTATAACTCTTAATTATTCAAGTATAAAATAATATTTTTTTTCTACTTAGCACGTACAACTTATCTCTTCCTTGTGAGCCACTTTCCGACAGTGTATTCATATTCTGATTTGCTCATTTTTCAATATATATTTTACTAAAATATAATGTAAAATAAAATATAATTGTTAACTATTTTATTACTAAGACTGTAAAAACATCCTTGAATAAAAATTTTGATTATTTTTGTAATTTTTTTGGCAAGACAACGTTCTAAATTATGTTTTTTACATTAAAAAAATTGATTTTTTTGGCCGGCATTTAAAAAAAAAAAAAAAAACTGTGCATTAAGGGGTTGATAAAATAAATAAAAATAAACATCATTTGTTTAAGAATTGAGGTTTCTGGAGCAATTTAAAATGATTTTCAGGAAAAAAAAAGTATACATATATACAGTGATGTTTTTATGTAGTTTCACCTTCTTTTCCAAATATATATTATTAGATGAAGGTCAATAAAAATTAATAATGATATATAAGATGGCATGATATGATATAATATACTGACATAAAGTATTATTTCTAAATGAAGATAAATCAATTATAGTTTAATTATAGATGAATTTTAGAACAGAAAACTAAACTTTAAGTTTCAATTCATACTTTAATATTATTAACTTCATATTACTATTATTTCAACACTTAATTAACAATACATTATTATTAGTAATATGAAGAGAGGCATTAAAAGTTGGAAACATGATATAAGTGATTGCGAAGAGCAAGTTATTATTGGAAGTTATATACATAAAAGACTGAAGCTAGAGGTCTTAAGGTTGTACAAAAGGTGCAAAAAACTCAGTTTATACAGAGAAGTAATTTCTCTAAAGATTAGCTGATAAAAGAAATTTCTCCCCAATACAAATATTGCATTTAAATTTATAGATATACGTATATATCAAGCTATAAAATGGGGTTTTCTGGAGGATAGTACAATCTCTTTTGTGTACAAAAATAAACATTACTTAGCAATCTCAGGGGACTATATTGAGGTGGCACTTCACACTTCTATGACACAGGTCCCAGGTTCAATCCCCGGGCTGGACAAGGCTGCATCAGCCTTTCATCTCTTCAGTGGATAGACAAACTGAGGATTAATTATGCTTAGGAACTAAACACTGGGGATTCTGTGTATGGTTGACCACCTAACCAGAACATATGCTTCACACCCCACAACCTTTGGTCTTGAAAATGAAGATTGGCACTGTAGGCACTGGCCCCATAGGGGCTGTTGCAGTAAGGAGTTTAGTTTAGGGGGCTATCATAATATGTAATCATTAATGTTTCCTATAACTTTTGAAAGAATAAAAAATTAATAAAATTTAGTTTATATTTTTTATGTTGTCCATTTATTATTTTCATGTTTATACATGTATATGTAATTTTCACATTATTTCTGATACCTACAAACATATACAATTTTACAAAATATCAATGAATGATATATTCATGTCTATGAAGTAGACATTTGTGGTAAAATTTCGTTATAGATATAAATAGCACAAATCACTGATATTGCTGTGATAAATAAATATAATTATCGTTACCTATAATGGAAAGTGAAATGTACGAAAAGTATTTTAGACTTTCAGAAGAAAGACAGAATATTTTTTATTGTAAGAATTTTAATAATTGGCATGAATAAATTTGTAGATACACTCCTACACTTTCATAATGTACAGTAGCCATATAGAACAAACAGAATAATTTAACAATCCATTAACAAAATATGCTGCCTACTCGGCATGCAGAGGTATTGAAATTGGACACTACATTCATATGTACAACAAGTTACAACAATAGTGATGGATATCACACATCACTATTTTCCATAACAGCGTCATTAAGCGATAAAACTCGAGATCTCTGTTTCGATTCACAGTCAAGTTTGGATGAAACTACGTGCAACGGGGGAAGCACATGGGATCCACAGGAACATTTAGCTCCACTCACAAAATCAAAAGAACCAATACGACATCGACAAGTTGGACAAAATAGTTTGCCTTTAGTCCAGTTTCCGTCATCAACTTGGCTTTTCATCCAAATTGGAATACGATCTTCTGTTAAATACCACACATTTGATGTAGAACTACACGATTCTGACTCATTTTCCTCCGAAGAAATTGGATACCCATGACAATTAGACACTTGATTGTCAGCAAATAGAAAATGTCTACATTTTCTACACTTGTAAACACTTTTTACGTGGTCTCCAATCATATTCTGCATAAAAATTTCAAATAAGTACTGTAAAATAGTAAACAAACAGAAAAATGTGGTTATATTCACAGATACAGTTAGATATTATTTAACCTTAAAGAAATTAAAAACATTAAAGTTAAAAATAAAATTAGTAATGAAAGAAATTTAGTTATATACATAATATAAAACATATTAAAAATAATACTGTGAATCTAGAGGGTTATATTACAAAACATATTATGAAATTCTTTTAATTACATATATTTATATCTATAATGTATAATGTAATGTATTTTACCTAATTTATTGGGATATAGAAATAAGACGATACAGAAGAAGACGAAAATACTCTATCTCTTATTGAAAATGAATTGAAAATTTTAATTAACAATTCAATGAAAAATTTTTTGATAAATTATTTTCACCTGAAATATTTCCCAGAACTATTTTCAAATATATATAAACATCTGGCTTGTGCTGCCATCTGTCGTTGATATAAACACATGATTTCATATTTCTTTTTTAAATGAAGTAAATTTGTATAAGAATAGTTTTAATTAGTGTAGGAGTTTTGACGGATGATTTTAATCCCAGAAATTTAAAAGAAAATGTAACTTTTAACAATTTAAATATTAAGACATGGTACTTAACTTTTTCCGTTTTAAATCTGGGATTTTAATTTCTGAACCCGTTTTCACATAAGAGACACTCCGAATAATAAAATTTACTGTCAGTATTTGTTACCTGTAATTTTGTATCCAAATATTAATAATAACAGCAAAAACTAATTTAAAAGGATAAATGTTATTTAATTTTTTACCTTAATACCCCTTATTATTATTATTTTTTAAAATTTTGCTCAACGAGAAAGAGTCAGAATTCTCTTTTGAATTATAGATTTTCATAAAGAAAGAAATATTTGAAAATAGTAAT
>CM063498.1:114933214-115010714 GCA_032207245.1 Pardosa pseudoannulata
CTCAGAGTACGCTTCTCTCAGGAGTTCGATGGGTATCAAAGGATGCAAGACTATCCAAAATGAGAGTAAGTGACACTCTCGGCGACCTAGTTCAAAGCACGAAGAAAAAAAATATTAAATGTAATGGGAATGAGATCCCGAAGTCGAGTTTCGACTTCCTAGCGGAAATCAGAGACACTGGCGGTCTCTTCAGAAAAGCAAGCTCTGTCAATTCGGAGAGACAAGTGGACTCTTCTCCAGCTTCCCCAATCCCCCCTCTTTTCCGCTCAGTCAATCTTCTTATATAGAGAAAGTGCATGCTTGTAAACAAATACCAGTGCTGACTACAACTCAACTTTTCGTTGGCAAAACATTGCTTGTTTTCATTGTATATTATGAGCTTCAATATGGATCACGTATACAATAAAACTAAATTTTTTTTATGGGAAGGGGAAGGAAACATTAAAAACTGGCCAAGTAATTAAAAATAGATTTTTTTTAAGAACTTACAAAATTATATATATATACATATATATTTTAAATTAAACACTTTACACAGTACTATTCAAAGTATAACTACTTTGATTATGTTAACAGGCACCATAAACTATTACATAAATAAGAATCTAATAAAAATGTACAAAACCTGATCATTTTAAGAACAAAAAATAATTACATTTATAGATACAGTACTTCTCACAAAAGCATAGAAAATACATTAGAAATATGAAAAAAAAAATCCCCTATATAATAATAGCCTAAGTTATCTGTCCGCAAATTTATGAAGCGGTTGGACCTGGAATGGATAGAGGCATCCATTCAAAGCGAATAAAGTTTATCTTCTCCTAAACTATCGATCCGATTCTAAAATAAATTTGTATAAATATGCTACATATCACAGCAAAAAATACTGTCGTCTTTAAAACGTTCGAAATCCACCCCTTCGCTCCTTTTCGAGAGTTTAATGCCATTATTTCAAGCCCTATTTTCCCCGGTTAAGAGCAGCCGATTAAATTTATCCATTTATCACTTAATAAATAGGTAAAAATAACAATTTTTTCTAGCATTGTGACGTCATTCCTTTAAACATCTTATTTAATTATTTCCTATTTTAAACTATTTAAATATCGTCTACACTATTATAATATCTTTTACCACTGAACTTAGATATTACGTAAATGATTTTCATTTATATTTGGCTTAAATGATAGATTAGGTACATATGTGATAATTTTAAATTTAATCATCGATTATTTTTTGTTGCAATGAAAATTTTATCACCGGTATTAACAATAAATTATTTTCATATAAGTCTAGCAGTCTATTTCACGGACTAATAAATATCTAACTTTTAATTTATATATATTTGGAAATTAAGAAGTTTGTTCGTTTCTACCTGCCGGTAAAAATATTTGTCCGCTGCGAAGGACCTTCTTTCTGATCATGTAACGGATCGTTACACTATTTTTATCCAACCATTTTCGCCCCGATGACATAGAAGCCAAAATGTGACTGTTTACTGAAATGGGGGAAGGCTCTGTTTTTACAGAAATTTCAGCTTTTTATTGATGTTTACATTCGAGTTGTATACTTTTTGCCATTTATATTGTTATCAATCATTCCGATTTATACAGCTAGAGTTCAATTAAGTCATACACTTTTTAATTAATTTGAATATTTTATTGTGTCTGAAAAACAATCCTATGAATTAATACCCGTTTTTTTGTTTCTTTTGTGTCTCCATTTCTAAACGCTGGCATTCTATCTTCACACCACAGTCAACGCAAGTTTTAGCTAGTTTTTAGAGAGTATTGCTTTCTCGAGTGACGCTGAACGAATTCACAATAAAGTTTTTGTAATGGTAAACATAGCTGTTTATCTTCTGACTAGCATACCGCCCGTCATATGACGGGACCAGTAAAATTTTTAATTTTCCCAGAATTGTAAAGTACTCTATGAGGCAGGTAATAAAATGGTTTGATTTTGGCTGAGAATTATCTGGTACAAGTTCAATAATTTGTTTATCTTTACTGACCGCATGTTAGTTGCCAACTTTAATTTATCTTGTCATATTACGGACTGCAGAGGTTTTAATATTGACAGTGATTATTTCGCGGTATATATGAAGGATGTTCAAAATTTAGAGAATCGATTGCAAACTGTGTGGTTATGTATAAAAAACAATCATACAAACGAACAAACTTCTTAATTTTTAAAGATATATAACTTAAAAGCTAGATATTTATTAGTCCATGAAATAAACTCCTAGACTTTTATGAAAAGAATTTGTTGTTAATACCGGTGATAAAATTTTCATTGCAACAAAAAATAATCGATGATCAAATTTAAAATTATCACATATGTACCTAATCTATTATTTAATTCAAATATAAAAGAAAATTATTTACGTAATATCTAAGTTCAGCGATAAAACGTATGAAAATAATGCGGACGATATTTAAATAATTTAAAGTAAGAAATGATTAAATGATCTGGTTAAAAGAATGACGTCATAATGCTAGAAAAAAAAGTTTATTTTCATCTACTTATAATGTGATAAATTGATAAATTTAATCGCCTGCTCTTAACCGGGGAAAATAGGGCTTGAAATAATAACATTAAACGCTCGAAAAGGGGGGAAGGGGTTGAATTCGAACGTTTTGAAGACGACAGTATTGTTCGCTGTGATATGAAGCATATTTATACCAATTTATTTTAGAATCCGATCGGTAGTTTAGGAGAAGATAAACTTTACTCGCTTTGAATTTTGCTAACCCTAACTCATCAAGAATCCAATGAATGCCTCTATCCATTCCAGGTCCAACCGCTTCATAAAATCGAGGACAGACGGACATATAACTTAGGCTATTATTATATAAGGGATTACACTATTGTTGATTTGTAGTCATTCTTCAATAAATGAATTTTAAATTTCTGTTATTTGAACTTTCTCAGTTACATAGCAGTTTTTTTTAGTTACTGTTGCTGTTGCTTATGCCACTTGGTCAAACCAAGCACGATTGAGCTGGAGGCTACTCGTATTAAGGCAAAATGGTGCATCTTTCGTTTTGACGAGCACCTCAAGGGTAAAAGTATGAATTATGCTCAAGTGGGTCTTCTTAATTTTGAAGCAGGGAACCCATAGGCTTAGTTGCTACTCCCAGAGGTAGGTATTGAGAACTTGGAGAACATTTTGACCACAAACATATTTTAAGTGTCCTAGTCACCTTTAACCCTTTAAAGGTCACTATTAGTTTTTCATTCCATACCGCACAATGACGAGCTACACTCGTCATGCGATTAAAGTTACTGTTAAATATGATAATTAATTTAGTTTAAAATTTCTAGTGTACTGAATTTGGCAACACTTTTATCACTTGTGAAAATCACAAGTCACTATTGCATATTGTTTACTTAGAATTTCTTGGTACAAGTCATTGCCAAATTAATGAGTCAGAATAAAAAAAACCTACTAAGAAATGCCGTGTGTGTTACAAGAATCAAATTAAAAGTGAGACTACTTGGCGGTGTAAACAATTAAGAATTCCTTTGCACTTTGTTTTGAAAAGTACCACTAGCTTGAAGACTATTATCTGTATACCTTATTAATGTTTTGCTTTGATATTTTCTTAATTTTACTGTTTCTGATATTATTTAACACTATGTAAAAAGTGGATTTTAATTAAGAATATGTAAGAATTGTAAAATGAAACAAGTTTTTTAAATAGAAAACCTGAAAGTCCATCCCAAGTCTTTCAAAAGTAGAAAAAGAATTGAACAGGTGGTTTCGGTCCGAAACCACTGTCCGGTAAAGGGTTAACGAACACGGCAGATCGAAGGCCGGCTCGGGCTCCGAACCCACAACCCTCCAGTCACGAGAGCGTTGCCTTTACCTAGTCAACAACCAGGATCTAGTTACTAAACGAGTCAAACGAGTTAGAGATTTGATATTTTCGAATGCTATCTTATGAGACATACAAGTGGGAGTTCTGTGGTATCCGCTTCCTGCTGGAATATCTAAATGTAAGACACTAGTGATACACATTGTTTTGATAGAATAGTTTAGTACGGAACATTGGTAACACACAACGCTTTATGGGACTTCCAAGTGTGACCCAGCAGTGATACACATAGGTGTGAACATGTTTAGGTTAATTTAATGAATTTAAAGGTTTACTGTCATAAATTTGACAAAGAGTAAGTGTAAAAGTGACAGCAATTCAAATTTTTAAATTCAGGAAAAATTTTTTAATGAATTTTGTTGACTTTTAATTATTGGGAACTTATTTTGGGATATAAACTGTCTCCAGTTGCTAATTTTAATTAATTTAACTGCTCTGTAACTTGATAAGTGATCTGATCAGAATACCGCAGCTAAATACTAAGAAAAGCCCAAATCAATTGTAATTTATAGCGGTAAAACTGTTTAGGGAAAAAGTGTGTGAGGCCGCAAACAGCAATAGCAATTAAATGTTAGATTAAATTATAGAACCCCTGTGATTTTCTGATGTAAGTGGTTTTTGCCATAGTTTAGTTTTATCTCAATTATGCAACAATGTTCTCATCTTTCCAAAATATGTTTAAATTTTGTCAAATTAGGGATTTGGAGACATTACTAAGTTAATTCGTTTGTTCTGGATTATTTTTTTGAATTCACTAGTATTATTACTTTATTATTCAAAAAGACAAACTGTTTGTTAGACTTCCATAGTTACAACTCCTATATTTTAATAAGTCAATATGTAATTAGCTTATATTCAGTATAATTGCACTTAAGTCCACTACAGATAGGTTTCATATCTTCCATCTTAGTAGATTTGAAGTGCTTCATGCAATATTGCGTCTTATGTTAAGCTTGTGTAAGGGTTTTAAATGAAGCTTCAGATAAACAGAATCTCTGAATATTAATTCAATTGGAATTAGCAGTGGTATAGATGATTATTGCTACACAGCTTTAAAAATTTTATGGAATAAATGAAGATATATCTACAAAAAAAAAAGATACTTATTTTAAAGAAATAATCCCGATCATAAAAGAATGCAGAAATAATTATACTGATTTTTGAGCTATAAAAATGTGAAATACAGAATAGCCTATTGTTTGTAATGGATTAACTTGCAATGTTAAACGAAAGCTTTGTAATACTAGCTTAGATCTTAAATCAAACATCTTTCTGAGGTTCTGTTTGATTTACTATTGTTAGTTAATAATTCTGAGAAATATGTAAAATACTGATTACATATTTTCTGGAAGGAAATACTGAGTGATGGCAGTAAGCTATTTTCTGTCAAAATCTTAAATGTATTTTGCATAACTGGTTCGTAATATCATGGGTTTCGAGTACTATGTCTATTATTTTGCTTGTAGCAAAATAATGACTAAAGAAACCTAGACCTACTGCTTAAAGTCGTTTCCGAACGGCTACAAACATCGATGCCTGAAGCAAGATTCGAAGTCGTGGATTTCAGTAGCGAAGGGAAGCACTCTAACATTCAGGCTTAATATATAAAAGAGGTGTAATTTGGCAGACTTTACTGATGCCAACAAGCAGTTTAAATGAAAAAGCAAAATGACATTCTCCAGTGACATTACAGCATAATATACAGATTGGAAAATATAACTATATGCAAAAGAGATAATGGCCATATTGATTATATCAATTTAAGATTGCAAACAAGAATATAATCAACTGTAAAGAGCTTGTCGTATTGCACAAACCATTTTAACGAAATCACTTCAATAATTAAAGTGTCACCCAAGTTTCTTTTTAGGCACAATTAGTGTAAACACAGGATAGCTATTTAATCAAACTTGTATAAGAATATATCTATGTGTTTTTTCGTACAATTAGAATGATCCGAAGATAGTTGTTTAATCATATTTGTATAAGAATATATTTATACGTTTTTCTGTATAATTAGTGTAAAGATAGAATAGCTATTTAATCAAATTTGTATACGGATATATCTATGGGTTTATCCCTCTTTTCATTCATATGTTCTTAGCTAAGATGCTAGCTTACTGTTTATCCAGGAGTTCAAATCTATGATCTTTTCTGATTCTTAACGTTTCCTTCTGTAATTAGAACGGTAACAAACAACTGCAATCAAAATCATGAATGTTACCATTTAGGAAATTAGTACGACGATGACGTGTTTAAATCCTACGCTTTGGATTTTCGGATCATATGTCATATGCATTTTGCTACCAGATAAAACATGACAAGAATCGGTAAACTTTTAATCTCGGTGGGCTAGGAAGTAAACTAGAGAATAGTTATATTTATTATGATAATACTCATAAAACTAAATAAAAGTATTTTTTTCATATGGAAGTGGTTTTTTCATATATAACATTTAAACACAATGTTTCTGGTACTTAGAAACAAATAAAATACTTTTTAATGAATTCATCGATGCGAAAATTTGCACTGTGTGAAAAATGAAACTGTTTCTTTGGAAAAATATTTCATCACAGTGTAGTTCTGATTCCTATCATTCAAGTTCCTTTTAAATGGTTATCATTAATAACGGCCTGTGTTGTGATTTTAAACACAGTGCTGTGGAAAACTACAATGAGTGAAAGTAAAACTCTAAAACTAGAGGGATTGGACAAAATAGTATGAATACTTGTGAGAAAATAGCACTCTAAAGAAACCTCTCGCATACTCCTGCTCCCTAGCAATGAAGGGTGCCACCTAGAGGGTAAAAAGTACACACTACTAGCAGTGATAAAAGTTGGATGTAAAATATACTTCTGTGTTAAAATTGTTTTATGGCTGACTTCTCTGATTTCGAAAGAGACATGATTGTTGGAGCCAGACTTTCTGGAGCCTCAGTAACGATAATGGACATCCTTCTAGGTGTCTAGGTGTTAGCAGAAGTACAGTGACAACTGTATAGTCAGCATATTTGAGACAGGGAAGAACATCATCTAAAAAGCAAAACAGTGGTTGAAAGTCGAAAGTGAATGAGAGACAGAAGGGTTTTGAAACGGATTGTAACAACAACGACGAAAACAGTATACAATATTCCAGATAACATTTGAGAGGAACATAGATCTACAGGAAGTAGTTCCATCAAAAACTCTCCGGCTTGAACTGCATATGGCAAATATTTATGGTAGAGCGGCTATTTCAAACCCATTGATTACACCATGTAATGGCTTGAAGCGACGAATATGGTGTCGTGAGTATAAAAATTAAACACAACAACAATGGGAGAATGTAATACGGTCGGACGATACGTCGTTCCCATTATTTCCGACAAATGGACTTGTTTACGTTTGGAAAACTACACTAGAAACTTATCAAACCGAATGTCTACTGCCTACTTTTAAGCAGAGCGGCGGTTCAGTGATGATTTGGGATGCAAGATCACATCGTAGTCTGCCTACTTGTTGTTCGGAAGGACCGTGGAGAGGATTATGTCAGTATTCTGGCCCACCATCTTCACCCAATAGTGCAAACTGTCTTCCCTGATAAACGAGAAATCCTCCATGCACACCTTTGGAATTGGCGAGACTGGTTTTATGAAATAGGGCACCTCATGTGGCCCCTTCAATCCACTGATTTCAATTTAATTGAGCCTCTTTGGGGGTATTTTGGAAAACAAGCTGCGCTATCGATTTCCTCAATCCAAGGACACTTTCTGAATTAGGGACTTTTTTGCAATTTGAGTTGGAACGTATCTCTCTGAATGTTGTACATGACCAGTATTTGTCAATTTTTCGTCGGATACAATCTGTATTTCAAGAAAAGTAAGGACCAAAGGTTTATTAAAAAAATTATGTTTTCGTAGGTGCTCCCATTATTTTTTCTAACTCCTGTAAGAGCTTCTAGGGTTCAGTTTGAGATTTTAAAAGTGAAAAACATGAATTTCTAATATTCTTTTTATATTTAAACATCAAAATATTTCAGAAATATTTTCACACAAATATTTCTTAAATATTTAAGCTTTACTCAAAATTTAAACAATGTAGCACATATTCAGATGGAGATGTTTGCCGTTCTTAAGACTGTCAGCATTCATGTATAAGACTAAGATAAAATAATTTCTCTCATTAATACTATACATTACACATTCTGAATTTGCATGCTTGGATTAGCTTGATTAAATCATTTATGTAAAATATATGTATGTAAGCGGGTAGGTTATCAATAAAGGTTTTTTTTTTGCCTTTTTTAAAGGCTGTTATAAATTACGTAATACAAAATAAATTATTTCATTCATTTTACATTAGGCTCTCTAAATTTACATATTTTGATTAACAGAGTTAAATCAGTCCAAAAAAAATTATGCGCTCAACTTTGCAGGTGTAATCTCTTTATTTACAAACTATATGAAAAATTAGAAACCCCCCATCGTTTTTAATAATGTTATCAATTTAAAATATTCCCAAAATAAATAAACTTACTTTAAGATAAACACAAGTTAGCTCATTCAAAATCGTTGATCCTCCGTAGATATCCTTTTTCTCCAAGCGATCTATTGGTATCTATTTTTTCAATCCTGCAGAAAGTAATTTGCATAATAAACAAAGAAAACATAGCCATCTATTGTTAAGAAAAAATGCAAATTTATTCTAATAATGTATTTGTTCCCGGAGCTCCAGATAATTGATATCGATTCTTTAATGTTCAGAAGCGATAGTAACGCCTTGATGGGTTTTTTAGTATAAATGTTTATTTTCTAAATTAACATCCCATGTGAATGGATAATAAATCCTTTCCGAGTTCATTAATATTTATGAAAAGATTACCTCTTCTTCTTTTTTACTTCCTTGTACAAAGTAAAGGAGGTTTTGTATTCACGATAAATTTTTAGGGTTTAAATATCAACGAAAATACCCATTTTGACAATGCCTTACTGAAATGTGACCATTTTCAGTATTACGTTCACATGTAAGTAGACGGAAATATTAATTTTGAAACTTTAAATATCCGTTTTGATCATTATTGAAGCAGTTATGACTAGTTTACTTTTCTCAACACAGCAATGTTTGTAAATATAAACATAATAAATAATTCGCATTTTTCGTACCGCAAGTGCGGTATGACGTAGTCGCGGAAACTTGGCCTAACGATACCTAGTTGCCGCAACTAAGCTCAAACCGTACTCTGGGAGCACGGAAACGAAGGTGCGGGAACTAGCTTACTATCGAGTTTGAGAAATAAATCCCGCCTTTGGGCTGGGCTTATTTTAGAGGCGGAGTTTAATGGGATCTTCTACTTTGCACCATTTAAACCAATCAGAAATTTAGAATTATAATTCTGATTTTCAGTTTCGGCAACAGCAATGTTTGTAAATATAAACAAATAAATAATTCGCATTTTTCTTTGCATGCGTACGGTATTGATAAAAGTGGCATCCAAATCTCAAGAGTTTAAATCGAAGAGATTGTCTCACGGAAACTTTTACCCATGATTAGTTTTATGGAGCATTATTATATACAGTATGGAATTTTATTAAGCATATAGAGGCGCTTTCCATAGGTTTGGTTTGGAGTGCTACGGTCTACTTTTTGCAACACGAGTGCTAATGAGACCGGGACCTGCAGCTTAATTGACCTGCAGTTGAATTTTCTGGGTTTCTGCAAGTTACATTCTCTTACAGATATATTTTATACATTACAATTATGATGGAATGCATAAAAATGATGTAACTGATGAATATTATGATGTAAATATTACTGCATTGAGATCATTGATAAAAAACTTGATAAAAAGTTATATTTGTACTGAAAAAACTGTAAAATGATAGTTATTCCATCAAAATTTATCATATTACTACTATATATCAATACCTAAAATCTAAACATCAATGTTTTGTTTTGAACACAGTTATTAAAATATATAAAATGCAAGAAATTAAAATTTGAAAATCACAATATGAAAATTATGGTTATGATGAAAATAAAAGATATAAATATGATGAAAATTAAAGATAAATAATATTTAAATCATACTTTGATAGTATTTTAAAAACAGTTTTATTATATGTAAACACAAATTTTGGGTTCAGACTAACATCACAGGTATCCATGAAGATTGTAAATTTTGTGCTTAAAATATGTAAAATAAAAGCCGAAAGTTATAAAGGCTTCGATCTTTTTATTACTTAGCATTGTTAACAAGATTTCTACTAGTATGAAAAACATAAAATATAAGATCAAAACTGAAGATACACAATATTTACATCATACTTTTATACTGCTCTAAATTCAGCATTAATATATTTAAAAACAACTTTTTAGTTCATACTTTTAATATCAGTGGTATCCGTGGAGATGGCATGGAATTTTCTACATTTTGGCCAAAACAGGCATATTTTTTTTAACTGAGCTATATATTCGTAACTCAAATAAGCCGCCATGTTTTCTTACTATCGAGAAGTTCTCTCTACCAAATTTGCTGCATGTAACCCCAGAGTACCGAAGTATCGTTTGCTCTCAAAATTTCCGCGAGCTGACGTCAACGTGACGTCATACCGCACTTGCGGTACGAACCGCAACTCCCAGAGTAAGGCCCCTGATCTCCACTGACGGTTCGAAAACAATTACGTCAGTAATGCATTCATGCTTTCAAGCATTACAGCCTGTACAGACCAAGGTTTAAAATTGTTTTCATCAGATACCATTCACATGAATACTCGTTTCCTTTATTAACAAACTAAAGTTCTTTTATTTCTAAGCCACCTAATTGGTGGTCTACTGTTTCCTTCGGGATTAGTAAAAGTAAGTTTATAGCCTATAAAAATGTAAAAGCAATCCATTAATGGTCGCAATCCAATTGCTGAGTTACAATCTTCCAGGCAGAAATGACGGCTATTTCAAAGACATTAAACTGGAACGCCCAGCAGCCTGATACTAGCTTTGTCTAGATTCTATCAAACAAAATGTCCAACCTTTAGGCAATTCAACTATTCCATCAAATGAATCACCAAGCTTGATTATTCACTTAAACCTGGTAAATATGAAAAAAAAAACCCCAAATAGGATAACGTGCACTGTAGCAATGACGTCAATGAATTGGCGAAAGAAGAGACACTTTGCAATCACAACGAAAAGTCCCACTCACTAACATCTTCATTCAACAAAAATTTAAGCAGAAGTTGTCTCTGACACACGCCTTTCACAAACGTATCCAAAGAACTCTGGCCTAGAGTCTAATCAATAACATGGTATTGATAATGAAGGCGAGAAGACTGTTTGACTAGCTCACCTCAAAACAAGGCTTCCTTGTGCGATCATGAAGAACGTAGACTAAAACCGCACTAATGCCCTGTGCTGGTATTGCTTCCCACATTAACAGCTCGATGTCAACAAACTGTTGCTTCACTACTTTCATGTCAGAAAGTTGTAACGTGTGTCCACAATATATACCTTAACTTTTAACCTGGGCAGGATTGCTGCTGATCCCCACGCTTGCCTAGACTGTATTGGATGTATTTATTGTTCAGTTTGTTTGTATGCAATTGTTATTGTTTTGGGTATTTTATTATTTTAATTATGGAATGCGCTGAACCAGTATTCCAAACACCGACCATGGTGGTCTGTTTACAGGTGAGATACAATACTAAACTTCGAAACATTTTATGTACGGCAATAGAAATTTCTCGAAAATTTTGTGAATGATTGTGAAAGAGATTATGTCAGTTTATTTTAAGAAACTGATAGGACTGAATACGACAATATATAAGTATCCATATTTGAATATTAGTTTAATCGAATTTTGAGGCTTGATATATTAATATACAAAAAACTGTAGATTTGTTTATGTGTGGTTTAAAACTATATTCTTTCAACATAAAACATTGCAGATTAATAAGCTATTTTAAATATATGTTTGACTTCTTTTTATGCCAGTTGGATTTTAATTAGTCTTAAATCTTTTTTGTCTCTAAAATCATATTGAACCAATTAAATAATTGTATATTAAAAGATTGATTTTTTTTAGTGTGAATCACTAAAAGAGAAGAAAAATATGTCAGTTTCTTGTTATGCATAAAAAATAAGAACTATAACTGAAAATTTTATATTAAAAAATTCAGGCTGTCGTTTAGGCTTGAAAAAAATAGGGTGAACCTCTTTTTTTTTGGGGGGGGATATATGGGGATGGAACCAACTGTTTAAAGCTGATTTTTACCGTTTACGAATCAACGGAATCCATGAAGGATTCAATTTATTGCTATACCTACACGGCTATCGTTGATTCAATCCTTTGAGTAATACTTTAAATTTTGGTACCATTTTTAAAAATTAATTTTCTACAGTAACAATACCATCGATGGCCGAAAAATCTTACGAAAAGTATCCAATAGTTAAAAAATTCTCACACATGCTTGACGTTAGATTACCAACTTTTAAGAAACGTTATCTTTCTATTTTTATAACATTCAAAATGTTCTAGCTGGTTATTAATGGCACGCAGCTAAATCATGAAGATTCCATATAAAATAGCTACATTTAATTTCAAATTTTTCCGTTTTTGCAGTTAATATATATATGTTAACATTAAAAAAATTCTTAACGATCTTGTCCACTCTTGGACAATCGTACAACTGTAATTATAGTTTAACATAAAATTGTAACGATTTAAATCCCAAACAATAATTTTTCACTATTGTTCTTACTCAAATGTTTGTATTTAGAATGAACCAAGAAAATGTTGGACAGCCAGGAGAAACAATTTTGTAGTGCAATATTTTAAGAGCGAATTGTACGTCTAAAATGGAACATTTAAAAAATAAATGGCAATTACTTCCGCGATAGAGATGAGTGGTTTGAATTTCAATAAAACACTGCATTTAATTTTAAAATAATTTAAAGATGAAATTTTGAGATTTCCACAGCCCCCCCCCCAAAAAAAAAAAAACTTGGACATTTATTTTATTCGCACTATACACTGCTTTAATCAAATTCTTAACACACTGTTGCATTATTGGCAAAAATCGGAATCAGAGCTCCTTGACACTGAACTGTTTAAATTTATTTTTCTAGGTTTAAATTTTGGGAAAGAGACAAATCAAACTTCGATAGATATGAAAAACTTAATTGCGAAACTATGGAAAGAAAAAAAAAACATAAGGGATATTGTAAAAATTGAGAAAAAGCCTCATTCTACAGTGCATTACGTAATTAATAACTGCAAAAAGTACGGATTTTTCCTAAAAACCAAATGGTCGGTCCCAAAAAATTTCTTCGCCTTAGTAGAGGCGGATACTGAGAATTTTTAAAGAGAATCCTACAATTTCTGCAGTAACGATATCAAGAAAGTTAAAAGAAACATGTTATCAATGTGCATCCACAGAAGGTAAGAAATTTTTACATTTTAAAGAATATAGAGCCTTTGCACAACATAAGAAACCATATTTATGTGCCAGAAATGTGAAAAAATGTTTTGAGTATGCTAAATACTATATTGCAAAGTCACAAGAATTTTTGAATTCTGCTTACTTAAGTTACTTTTGCTGATAAAACTATTTTTACTTCTTAAGTAATTTTACTGATGGAGAAAGGATGGTACAGCACTTACATCAGCAATTATAAAAAGTAACTGTTAAACATGGCGGTGATAACGTTATGGTATGAGGCTAGCGGTGTTGGAAATTCGTTTATTGACTGTACCATGGACAAAATGGTATATATAAATGTTCTAAAAAAATTTAGCAAGCACAGCTGTAAAATTGAATTTAAATAGAAACCTCTCTTTTGTTCAAGACAATGATCCCAAGCATAACGCTCAGATTGTAGAGGAATAGTTAATGCACAAAAAGAACACAAAGTCCAGATTTGAACCCTATAGAGCATTTATGGACATTCATGGGAAATAATATTGGGAATAAGAAAAAAATGAACTATAAGCTGTTATAGCAGTCAAAGGATATCACACGAAGTATTAAATAGTTCTGTTTAAAATTTAAAAGGTATATTTTGTTACCTTGAATAAAGATTGTTTTTTTTTATCATCGCAAGTAATATCATCATAATGTTCTTTTAACTTTAGTTGCACATAAATTACAAATACAAACAAGTTGTTTGATTTACTTTTAAAATTGTATTTTTTCGGAATTTTATTTTAGTTCAAAAGCATAATGTGATGCAAAATTATTAAACGATAAAATACTATAACCTTACTGTCAAACTATATATTTTTTAGTTCACTCATGAAGCGGAAAGAGAAGATAAATGCCAGTATATTGTTAAAATATCTGCTGACGTCTGCAAATTTTTAAACATTTAGAGCTAATATATTATTGCTGCATGATGAAAAGTATATTCGTCAAGTGTGCCCTTCTTATTAATTTAATACCGTAGCAACAACATAACCAGAATTTTCCCCAATATATCATGTGCTTATGTCTACTCATAATACATTTACTTTGTGTCCGAGCCAGATATAACGAGGGTGGTCTACTTTTATTTACTGCATTACAGTTAAAGACATTGTATGATGATTAGGGAGATACTAGATTGCTACGATCATTTTTACGAACTCTTTGAATAGAAGTGCAGCATTTTGTCTATTCGACGAATTCCTTACTAGATGTATCAATTTGTTAAAACTAAAGTATTCATCCACAATCTGTAACTGATGTGGTTTAAAATTTTTCCTAGTATGTGGATCAAGCGTAGTTTTTCACTTTATCTATAGATATGTACTAAATACAACCATTCTTATATTCATGTAAATTTACAGTTGCTGTGGTTTAACAAAATTTAAAGACTAAAAACTAAGTTTTTTAAATGAAGTTGAAATTAATAAAATTTCAATAGTTATCCCGGAAGTACTTACCAATGTATAAGATGTCCGCAGCACCCACCTAAAACTTTAACCTCTGGTTTTTCACATGATTGTGGCAATGTTTACTTTGTCATAAGACAGTTCAATTATTATTGGTCCGTACATAATTTTATCAGGGTATGTTGTGATTTAGTCTTGTATATTCGTTCTCCAATGCAATAAATGCCTCCTCAAAAATTACTGATTTTATAAATTATAATGTATTTCTTGAGTCAACCTTGTTAGTTTGTTATGATAATCAAGACCATGGTTAGTTATATTAAGAGAGAAAGTTAGAATAGACCTTATGTAACATATGATCCGACTAATATTAGGATTTGCCTGTATCCTATAGCCATTTTTCGATTTCGATACATTACATAACTTGTTTAGGTATTGTCCATGTTACTATTGACCTGTTAGAAATTTTAATTTACTGGTTTCTCAATTATGTCGAATATCCCAGACGTTTGAAGACTAATTCAAATATACACACTGTGTAAAATAGATTTGGGAGTTATTAAATGATTGTAAATTAATTGCAAGAGCTGTCAATTAACTTACAATTTGTTGTGTGTAAATAAAGACAGACACAAAAGAATATATATTTTTTCTACAAAAAATAAATAAATAAAAATAAAAAGCAGTCAGGGCGACTATACAGGAAATTGTGTTCATGACTAGCTTCTTCTATATTATTTTAAATCTTCGGCCCATATTGAAGTTAAGAATCCTTTACACGTTCAAAATGTGAAGACGTTTTCTGATAGCAATTAAGGCACTGTCTATTTAACAGAACTTTCTTTCTGTTGAAGAAATGATAGTTTTGAAGTTTGATATAAGCAATCTGTTTCACCTCGTCGAGATTAGATCTTACATTTCATATTTTAGATAAAGTTATAGTACTAATTTTCCACGATAACAAAATTAAAGTACTTTCTGTTTTGATTTCTTTCAAGAATGATGTAACAGTTAAATTCTACGATTTTCAACTTTCAGTTAAGTAACTTTCCACCTGTTCTCAGCAAATTTTTGAAAAGTGGAACTGCAATTATTCATTTCTTTTATAACAGAATCGATGCTTGCATGTAATTCTAATTATATGGTAATATTTATCCGTGGTTATTGTAACTGCCATAGTAAACAGAGTTTCACCTTTTCAAGGAACCTTCAGCTCCATCACAGGCATGTTTTGTCCTTTGTCAAAAATAGAAAAACAGCTGCAGGGAACTGTTTTGCCGCTACGCCCCAGCTGTATTATCAATGACAGGAGGTCGATGGCTGAAATAAGACTCAGAGAAGATACAAAGTAATTTTTTCATTTTTGGTTGGTTGGTTGGAGTTTTACGGCACGAGGTCCTATTTAGGACATAAGCGCCAAGTACAAGGTGTTTTCATAAAAGCAACAAGACCTAACTCATAAAAGTGCCCTAATCCAAAAACAGAACAAGCTAAAACCAGCAAAGGTAAAACCATACCAAATTTAATAAAGTTATAAAATAATTTGCAGTATATATACTCAATTACACCAGATAGGTACGTAAAAGGTAAAAATGATAAAACATTAAAAAGCGAAAAGCACAATAAATTTAAATTAAAAGATGTAAAAAGAACTAAAACAATTCATAGAAAATAAGTTAAATAGACCAAAAAAAACCTGTAAAAAGAGAAAAGAGGGGGATGCGGGGGTTTATCTAGTAATTCCGTTAAGTTAGGATGCCGTGTACCAAAAAATAAAGCATAGACAGGCTACAAGAGGTAAGTATATGTAAAATAGTTAGCGGGGCCTGACAAAAGGAACATCTGGGTTTGGGTTCATTTGAAAGCTACTAACTATGTGTGAGACGAGTGTGCCCAATACGCAAAAGAGTAAGAAAAACGTGGTGCTTATGACTAACATTATCCTGGGGAAAAAGCGAATGTCCGCAGTAATGTTGTGAAGCTTATTGCTGACACTTGAGTCCCACTCGTTTTCAATTTTGGATTGTCTAGGAAATGTGATACACAACCGCTTTACCTCCGAATATAGTAAAAACAAAATCAATAAAGTGTAGCACTAGGATAGTATTTAACTGCAGTGGGAAATATCAGTTGCTTTTGTACTATTATATATCCCTGCTGTTCTGTTCATGTCATTGAGATTCGAAATAAAACTTGTATATCTGTTACAAAATATAGTACAGGAATATTTTCCTGAGACCGCTTGATATCGTTGGTAAAAATATAAATATATATTCCCAGAGGGATTTATATTTACTTGCATTTTGAAAGAATATTATTTCTTAATTTATACATAATGTATCGTTCGGAACAATATGACCCAATGTAAAGACATTTATATTTTCTCATACATGTTATTTTTCTTTTGGAATAATTTAAAAGAATAATAATAGTTTCTCTAATTTATCCATTTTCAAAACATGATTCATCAATGTATGAGTTTCGTCACAATGCAAGAGAGCACGAGCAAGGTGAAAAGTTGACCTTGCCCAATTGGGGAAAGGGACAAACCATTTGCTCTTATTGCAACGTTTTTTTTATGCCCTATTTCACTTTCTGATATACTGTAAAAGAGCTGGGCCTGTGAATGCTAGAGAAAAAAATGACGATTCGTATAAATTTCAGTCACGCTGATATAGCTAAACTAATTGAAGCTTCTGCCAGCGAGGAAGATTGTTCTAGTTTGAAAATTATACTCGATGGTGAAATGTATGAATAATCACAAATTGTCGAAGTGATAAAATTGAGACTGAAAGTTCTGACAAAGATTTTGATACCGATATTCAACAATCAAATTATAAAATAAGTATTCAGTCAAAGAATTAGAAAATGATCAGCTGTCATTTTTTTTTCTCAAACAGCTGCTAATATTATAAAAACTACTGCAAGGGTCACAAAATATGCAACAGCAAAGATAACAGACATAAAAAGTACATTTGAGGTATTATTCAGTTCTTCAATTGCATACGTCCATAAAAAATGACTATAATTGAAAAAAGGAACGTCTTATGGAAAAAAGTGGAAAAATATTGAAAGTGAAACATTTGACGACCATCTTGGATTATTATGGTTAGTTGGTGTTTATTAATTATATGGAAAATAAACAAAATACTTGCAGAAATATATTTCTTGTGACAATGTCATTTGAAACTTTTTGCACCATATCGAGAGTAATTCGTTTTGATTATATATCCACTCTTTAAGAAAGAAGAAATTTGGATGAATTATCTGCAGTTCGAAATACCTGAGAAAAGGGGATAGAAATTCTACTAAAATATAATCCGAATGAAAAAAAAATATTACTGTAGATGAACAGTTAGTAGGATTTAGTGGCCGATGCCCATTAAAATAGTATGTACCAAGTAAGCTGTCTAAATATGGGATCAAAATATGGACTTTATGCCACAGTAAAATTTCGTAAACACTGAAAACCCAAATTTGCAAGGGTCAAATCCAGTGAAAAATCAGGAAATGCGAGTAGTATGTCAACTGTACGTACTTAGGTTAGAACTTTAGTAGTAGTGAACTTTGGGTATTCGGGGCACAATAGTACATGTGATACTTTTTTCACATCTTACAACTTAGGAAAATTTCTAAAACAGAAAATGCCAATGCTTGGCACCATTGGGGAAAAATTCAAATCCTGAAGAAATGTTGAAGAAGTTCACTGCTCATTATTTTACAGAAGACACAACAGTTGTAAACTATATTCCAAAAGAGAACTTGAATGCTATTCTTAAGAGCACTTTGCATCATGACAAAGAAGTTAGCAATAGACCTGACAAAAACCATCAATGATCGTAGATTATAATTCGACTAAAGGGGGTGTGGATACTCTTGATCAACTTTTAAACGAACACACTTGTAAAAGAAAAACAAATCGCTGACCCATGATAGTATTCTATAACAAACTTGATACTTCTGCGTACAATGCATTTATTCTATGGAATTGAATACATAGTGAATGGTTTGGTTTGGTTCGCTACGGTTTACTTTTTGCAACACGGAATAGTGAATGGAATGGAAAAAAATTTATTAAACGAAGGCTATTTTTGCAAGAACAGAAAATCGCAGCATTTTTCACACATTGAAGCAAAGCTGCACCTACTAAGAAGTAAGGACTCAATAACAAAAGTGAAACGAATACAGAGAAAAAGGGGAAACAGCTTCGGGATCTGTAGTGAATACTTCATTCTGTGTCAAACGTGCAAGGCACAAGCTCTGTCGATCAAGCAATGTTAACAAAACTAATGTTATGCTACAATTGTAAGAATCGTATTTGAAAATCTAATGTATGATATTACTGTTCAAATTGTAAATAAAATTAAGTTTGGATTTCAATGATTTTTTTTTGTTTTTTCTTATAGATGGTTTATATTATATATGTATATATATACACACACACCGAGTGATCCAAAAGTGGGGACGAACTCTTAAAGTGAATAATTCGAAAATGAATAAAGATAAAAAGATGAGATTGCACCAAACGGAAAGAACAGAAGCCGGGTTTTGTGTGGCAACGAAATAAAAATAGTTCTGTTTGCGACCAACAGATGGAGCTGTAGTATTTCTGATGTAGAATTATGTAAAGCAACAAGCAATATATAAAAATGAGCAACTCCAGCAGGAAATGATAGTCGAAGTTTGTATGCATTGAAATGTTGTCCATAGTAGAGAAAACCCTCTTAGTTAAACTGTATTATAAGAAATCGAAAATACCATTGCAGCATTACGAGCATATCGCTACAAGGGTATGAGAGATAGCAAAGGACCAATAACGTCTTCTACATGGAACAAATTGAAGAAATTTGATGCTAAAGGTTCTTTGGCGTCACTGCAAGTGGATGCCTCTCAAAGACGCTGCTGTTGCCACGAAAATGCAGCAGACGGTGCAATCAATGGCGGCGGTTTCTGCAAGTAGGAGTGCAGTGCTCGAGGAGTTTCGAGGCAGACAGGACGTGTCTGAAGAGCATTACTAATAACTCTGAAACTTTATCCCTAGAAGTTGCAACATAACCAAGAACTGAAACCTCCTGACTTTGACTCTCGCAGAGGTTTTGAAAATTTGGTATTCAGTAAGATGGAAGAGCAGCACAACTGGCTTCCCACTGTCCTTTGGACAGATGAAGCGCATTCCACACTCTATGGCGCTGTTAACAACAATTATCGAATGTGGACCACAAAAAAATCTACATGTATTTGTTGAGGTACAATTGCAACAGCCTAAAGTGACAGTCTGGTGTGCCTTCACTGCTAATTTCATAATTGGTCCATTTTTTCGAGGAAGTGCCACAGACGGGTTTCAAAACTGTTTTTGTCATTGGTCAGTGATAGATTGCACTGTTACATAACATTAAATGCAAGTGCAACTGGCACTCCAAACAGTCACCTTAATGAAAGATTGAACAATAATTCAAATTGCTCTCAGCAACGCCTGCTCCGCTCAACATTTAGGGAGGATCGCATTATCAGTCTCTACTTCAATTAAGCATGGCCTCCAACATCTCTTGATCTGATATTCTGTGAGTTTTGGCTGTGAATGTTCTTGAAGTCAAAAGTGTACCGCGACGAACCGGCATCACTAGTAGCACTGTAAGATGCCATCCATCAAAATGTGTCTGCCATAACTTAAGGAATACTACTAAATGCTGTGAACAATGTGGTGACTCGTCTCACAGCTGTAGTTTTGAATGTTTACAGAACATTGAACATTTACTGTAGTATTAATTAGGTTGACTTGTAAGCTGTCAACAGTTTTTCATTTGCAAATAATCCTTTGGTTCTATAAAAACTATAGTACCATATGTTAGTCTCCAACACAACTATTTTTTCGTTGCCACACAAAATCCGGTATCTTTTCCATCCGTTTGGTGCAAACCGTACCTTTCTATCTTCATTCGTTTTCGAATTAAAGTTCGTCCTGACTTTTGGATCACACAGTATTTAAACATACAAAACTATTGTTTAAACTATTTCTTAAATGGCACTTGTCATTAAATACAAGACGGGTTAGTTTTCTGAATCGGGTAATATTGAATCGAACGCTACATACGTGGAGTAAATACTAAATACGAACAGAACAGCAGGGTAAAAATTATTCATCAGCTGTTTAAAGAAAAAGATAAGCTAAAAAGCTGTCTAATCGACATTCGAAATGATATAAATGGAAAGATAATTCAGAACAGTAAACTTTAGGTCGCCGGAGAAGTGTTACATAAAGTTAAATAAATTCTAAAAATGCCTATTACTGAAAAAGAAGTTTAAAGACAAAATGAATGAATTCGAATGTAAAACGAAGGCATCGCAATACACACAGAAATGATTTAAGGATAAATCGAAAATTGGAAAGAGACAGCGAAAAGCACAAAGCTACCTGGTTGTTCTCTTTAAGGGTGGAATAAAGACATCAACTGTTCTAAGAGGTACTTTAGGCATTTGATCAGAAGACAGGATTCCTAAATTATAAAGATAAATGGAATGTAGCACAAGTTTATGAGTCTTGGAAAACCTCTAAAAGTTATTTTAATTTTTGTAAGGTTTACCTTAATATTCTAATAAATTTCAGTTCTCCGATCTTGGTGAATGCCTCTGATCCCACAGACCGAAGCCGTATGTGATCACCGGTCCATTAAAACCCAAATATAGTAACTTTTACTTTGCAGACAAGCAAATTGAACTCCTAAGTAAAATAACAAAGAGGGCTTTTTGCAGTCTCTGATTTGCGCATCAAAGAGAGGAGACAGTCTCCAATAGGTCACTCGAAGAAGTTTAAAGAATAGATAAGGGTTGGTAAACTGCCTGCCTCAAGCGGTGGAAAAATTTATAGCAATGCATCAACAACAGTAAAAAAAATACCAAAAAGAAGGAAATATTGGCAAGGATTTCTAAATCTTAGCTAATACGGATCTAACTTTGAATTACTAATAGCACAATTAACCACTAGAAATATTCCTAAAGTCAAGGTGGTGGAAGAGAGAGACTTCCAAAATTTAAAAGCTGCCGAAATATCAAACTAATGATTACATTACCATGATTAATAGCGTTTAATTGCATGTTTGATACTGAAAACGAATTATGAAAATAGGAGACAAAATGACCCTGAAACAAAACTTTTTTATAAATCTTAATCTGTTGACTTATTTTAGAAAAAAAGGTAAGGCACCAAAGGTTTACAATTTGAATTTTATGACTATTGGGTAGACAGTTTTTTAAAAAAATTAGATAAATTAATACTGAAAGAGAAACTATAATCCACGGGAACAGCTCTCAAATGACTAAGTTCAGAGCTAAGTTAGTCGAAAGAAGAAAAATTATTCAAAATTCAACGAACAAAGAGTATTAAAATTAACATATAATTAGCCATAATAAAGTGACTGAAGCCTGTTTCAAGAGCCGTCTATCAGGATATTCTGTTTAAAAATTCTGAATTTGAACGGCGAACAATTATCTTTCTCACTCAGTTTCTAATTTTAGAAAAGATCTTAGTTTCTTGTCCTTCAGGCTCCTTTCAAAGATAATTCAACTACCAACAAGAAAATATCTGATTTTCTTTTCAATATTCTGATCCCTAGTTCTGCGTTTCTCATAAATAGTCATTTCTCGCTTCTCATGAAGCAAATTCAGAGCTCAATCCTAAGAATTACCTTGGTTAAAGTTCAGATTTTAAAGCTGATTTAAGTAAAACAAAGGTAGGCCACATTAGAGATCTTGTAAACTAGAATTTCATAAAACCAGAAATTCTCGATTAGGGGGGATGACATGAAATCTTATGAGGAAGAAATACTTCAAATAGCTTAGGAAAAGACAGAACCAGTCTGAAAAATCTCAAAAATATGGATAAGAACACTCAGAAAAGCAATAAGATTGTAATATTCGTTTTCAAAAGATAACTGATTGAAGAATCGATATATTTCTTAATAGAAGAAATGATTGACGTAAGTCACTGTGGAACGAGGTAAAAACAGTCCTCCATATAACTATTATAGAAATGAAACTAGTTTCAAGCAGTTTCAAAATAATGCATATAAATATCACTCATTAGCTGACTCAAAGGATTAGCTATAACAATATATTTAGTATTTGATGGAAACGACCATTATAAACATGAGATATCTTGTTTAGAAAAAGTCTTCAATTTCAAATTGCGAAATATTCCCGAAGGGTTTTGGCAAACTAATCTAATCCATTCTTAACGGGCACATTGTTAAATAAAGACTTTATGTCAAAAGATATTATCGTATACACCTGTGCTGCTCGAACTTGCAAAATGCTTTAACGAAATCAAATAAAGTAAAGTAGTAAAAGAATTGTTACAAAACAGAGGAGAGAAAGTAAAATTCAAGTGCTTCAAGAGATTGTAAGAAGCAGTATTGCAATTGCAAACAATGGATCTAAGTTTAATGTCCTAGGAAAAGCATAAAACCGAGCACTTGAACAGACAAAAGTAGTAAAATATCAATCATTGTGACAGATAATAAAGGAAAGTTTGGTGGCAGATTTATTTAAATTTTAAGTTCATTAAAGCTGCAGTCAGTGCGTATTCAGCCTCAATAAGGAGTGTTGTCAATAGATTTTTGGGATATTTCGGGATAAAAGGATATGTCGATCTGATGCTTACTTTACTAGTAACAGTAATAGCTAAATTTGAGTCGGAATGTAAATTACTGAAGTGCATTCTAGAACTATTGAGATTATGTTTTAAAATTAACAATCAGTGTTAAAATAAGATTCTAACAATGTTTGACTAGCAAGAAAAAAAGCTCATGTTTGAATGGCCGTTCAATCAGAATAATTTATACAGAAAAAAGGTCTAAAAGCAACACAAAACATAGAAAGCAAAATAAAGTGAACAATAAGATTCCTATTGAAGACAGGTAATGTACTATAATTAAGAATATCGAATAATTACGAAGATCAGAAAACTTGTTGAGAAATGACTTTTCGAAGAAACAGGGAGGGCACTGAACAAAAATACTTTTCACTCAAAACAAAATATGTACAAGTTCAAGAAACTATTCTTCCGCGAATGTTCCAAAGAGATAGAAATAGTTTACTCTAGCTTTCTATCTTAATTTTGGTTTGCACTTTTCCGCCTTTGGAGGCAGTTACGTGTCCGACCTTAATACGTGTTTATTTGTATGTGAAATTGCTTAAATGCATGATATTATGAGACCGATTTTCTGTTTCGTCTCTTAGTCTTAATTTTCAGCCACCGAGTTCTCCGCAATGATATTATATCTCCCTTGTAGCTGCAAAAAAGATATGACTATAGTCTTTATGTTTGAGCCTTACCTTTGATGCCATTTGTTAATTCTGACAAAGGATTTACCTTCTTGTATAAGTGTGTATAGACCTATAATGAAAATAATTCAGTGGTGACAGTCTGGAGCTCATTGTTTGTCTACCGTCATGCACAGAACTTGTCAGAAGATAAGATATTACTTGGTTCATGGTTGATAGGATATCACATGGTAGCATTTTTTGGGTTGCCCATTATAGGGTCTTGGCTATATAATTCGCCCTCATTCTCATATTTGTCTTCATCAGTCTTTTAATTCGACTATAAATTAAAATGTTTATTTTATACGTGTCTAAATTTCTCCGTTAGAAGTTCCAATACTATCAGCCGATGTCTGGCGTAAAGGAAAAAAATATTTTCAATTTGCTCTTCCAAGAAGTAAGGCCTGTAAAAGATAAAAAAAAATTAAGTTACAATAACTTCCTTGATCTAACAGCTTATAGAAATAAATAAAAGTTTAGTTTTATACAACAGAATAAAGCACTGATTAATAGATTGAGCTATACCCCTAGGTGTAATAATTTACATAATACAGAATACGTCTTTCAAGTGTATCTACAGTTTCGTATAGATCTCTTTCAAATTTTGCACACTGGACCTTCTTGATGACAATAGGAAAGTCAATGTCTAATTTTACATTCATATGGGACTTAATGAAGATATTACATTGCAACCTTCAGAGGTCCAATATCTTCAATCTTTAAAGTGAATTTTTTAGCAACGCTCTCCGAAATGGCAGGCTCAAATTAGAATTAGAATAAAATCAAGAACTTTAAAGTATATACCGATAATTTATCAGCCGTAAAATTTTTTACATACAAAAAAATATATTTAACGCAAATCTTGAGAGTACACAATGTTCTAGGTTTGTTTATTCGGAGGGTAAACAAGCTAAATATATCGCTTCCGGAAAATAACGATTTTTACTGTTTTTAAGAAACTATACCGGAAGGTCGATTTTAAAGTACTTTTAAGCTGCAGATTGTTAAATTGCCCAGTGCACTTTCGCAACTCTTCTATTCGGTACAATCTTGAATCGTATAGAAGTCCATAATTTAATTTTTAGAAACGTGTTAAATTTAATAAATTCATAACTTTTAGTACCAATAACATGAATTTGTTTTTCGAACATGGGTATGCAATAAGCGGTTTTATTGTTTCAAAACAATTCCCTAACAATTAAAGATTTTACAAATATATGTGTGTTTTACCTTTAAACATTGAATACAGCCAAAAATTTTCATTTGATAACTTCCAGTGAAAAAACTTAGCACCCTACCAAACAATCACAGCGCCCTTTCTTCGGAAAGCCAGATGCTTTATTTGCGTACTTCCCATACCAACAAACTTAAACTATTGTTTACTCTTAAGCTTTGTGTTAAAATATTTCTTATGTACGTAAAAATGGTTTTATTAAACATTCGGAAAAACTTGTACCATTTATTTACAATCAAATTAAACAATTTTAATTAAAATAAAATATCTGATCAAATCAACACCGGGGATAAGCCAGATACGTCAGCTAATGTTTAACCAGGACTTCCAGCTGTAATTTTTTTTGTTCTGGTAGAACTAAAAAAAATATAGGTTCAGCTTCGGTTTCCATGCCGCCAACAATAACCATATTCGATTCTGTACCGAATTAATTTATGCACATTCTTGTTTATACTAAAAATATAATCCCCTATATAATAATAGTCTAAGTTTCCTGTCCGTCTGTCCTCGAATTTATGAAGGGGTTCGACCTGGAATGGATAGACATCCATATCGGATTCTTGATTAGTTAGGGTTAGCAAAATTTAAAACTAGTGAAAGTTTATTTTCTCCTAAACTACCGATCTGATTCTAAAATGAATTGGCATAAATATGCTTCATATCACAGCGAAAAATACTGTCGAGTTTAAAACGTTCGAAATCCCCCCCTTCCCTCTTTTTCGAGAGTTTAATGCCATTAAATCGAGCAGTATTTTACCGTTTATGGCGATTAAGTTTATCAAATTATCACATACATAGGTAAGAACAACATTTGTTCTAGCATTATGACGTCATTTCTTTAACCATCTCATTTAATCATTTCTTATTTTTAATTATTTAAACATCATTTCCATTATTTTCATACGCTTTATCACAGGCTTGCAACTGCTGAGGTACTTTCAAAAAGGTGAGAAAAGTGACAAATAATACAGGATAAGCGACTAAAAAGTGACTAAACATTAAAAAAAAAACGCGATTTTTTTCTCCTCTTGATTACAGATGCTATTATTAAGATTTTTCTATTTATTTTAACTCTAAATCAAACGACATGATTTTAGCTTCAAATACAAAATAGGTTAAAAATTTTGTTTAACATAACTCAACATTGCTTCTTATTCAAGAAAATCTATAAATTAGATTTGAATACATACAATACATTAATTTTATAATCACAATTTTCTGCATATATTAATGATGTTTTGAAATATGTACATATCGAGATTAGAGTATCTAAACAAAAATTGTGAAGAAAAAGAAAAAGAGAAATGTGTGCTTTGACGTAAGTTACTTTAATATATTAAATTCACATTTCAGTACAAATGTAGATTTCAGGAAATTCTTTGCGACTTTTTAAAATCACTAAATTCTGGAAACCATGACAATTACATTTTAATAAAAAAAAATAAGATTAGAGCATCCCATTTTGGTCTTTTATTTAAATATTTTGGTATTAATTATGATTTTTTTTCAACACTAGACTTTTGCTGTGATACACCAAGAAAAAAGTGACTAAAGTGACTGTTTACTTAAAAAAGTGACTAAAAGTGATCAATTGTAAAAGAAGTGACTAAAGGTGAGAAAAGTGACGGAATTGCAAGCCTGTTTATCACTGTACTTAGATATGACGTAAATAGTTTTTTTTATATTTGGCTTAAATAATAGATTAGGTACATATGTGATAGTATTAAATTTAATCATCGATATTTTTTTGTTGCAAAGAAAATTTTATCACCGGTATTAACAACAAATTCTGTCTATCTCCAGGGTGTAGTGGAAATGATAGTTTCATTCCTTTACTTCCATTAATTACTGTAGCAAAAAAAAATTGGGAAGAATTTAACGATAATTTCGACGTAGCTAAGAAAACGTTTTATATTTTTAAATGAATTGAATTTTATTCTAAACTGCATTCATAGTATCGGAAGACTTTACAGGAGTGTGAAGATAAATTATTGAGCATGTACCAGATAATCCTCAGCCAAAAAACAAGCCATTTTTTTTACCTGCCTCATAGGACACTTTACAATTCTGGAAATGAAAAATTCTACTGATCCTATCATATGACGGGCTTTATGCTAGTTCTATTATAAACAAAAAATTTAATTCTATTAAATTGTAGAAGATTTACTTTTTTGAAATTGGTACACGATATAAATTGATACAATTAACTAACATGTAAGATATGAGCAGAGATGAGCTGAAATGAGCAGAGAACGGCGAACAATCCATTAACAAAATTGCATTTGACAAGTGAACATTCAACTGAATAAAATCTGCCTTTTTACAAGTAGTTTCATGCGAAACTGAAAGAAATACTAGAAAACCTAAAAACCGGAAACCGAGAAGAAATGAAGTTACTAGATGATTATTATATGGGTGACCTTAAATTAGAAAATATATGTTGGTTACAATAACAAAATGACTGAAGATATGTCGAACCGGAATAAACCGATATATTTTCTGTTCAATTCCAGGTTTTGCTATGACCAAAATAGCGTTTTTTTTCCAATTTCCGATTCAGTGTCGGTCGGGAGTCCTGATTGTAACAATCAAATTTAACACTTTCATTAACAGAAAAAAACATTAGCAACGTCAATATCTCATGGTTGTTTTATATCCAGAGTAATGATTGACAAACCGAAGCGAAAAACTTTTTAAAAAATCAAGTTAAAACGGCTGTGTTTCCCCTGAAGCCGCATTGTTTACTACAGGATAGGTTTGGTTTGGGAGCGCCACGGTCTACTGTTTTGCACACTAGGGCTAATGAGATTGGGACCTACTGCTTAAAGCCGATTCCGAACGGCTACGAACATCCATGCCATAGTGGGATTCGAACCCACGAACTCCGGTACCGACGATCAGCGCCTTAACCAATCGGCCAGCGTTCGGCTGTTTACTACAGGACTTTTAATGTATGTGGGTTATTTTCCTTTACAAGACATACAAGGCGATGGTGCAGCTGTATTGCCTGGGCCGAGCCCTTTAATCCAGAGATTTCTATCAGTAAGCAGAAAAATGACAACGAGCAGAAAATAAAACAGCTAAAAGAAGAAAGAAGGGGATAGGGAGATGTATTGAGCTCATTACACAAAAACTAGAGGAGAAAGCTTAGGAATAAAAAACAAATATTTTTGTGGACAGGAACATCCGTGCACTTGAAAGACCAGATATGAAGTGAGAAGTTTTGTTATTCTGGGGCAATTCAAATGGTCACGAGAGGACCAATAGAATTGCAGATTCGTCCAATTCAATGTCATGAATTTCATATTTTCTTTTCAAAAAATAATTCTTTGAGGCATATAAATCTAAATAATGAATTGTGTGAACTTTAGATAAGAAAATCAGAAAATCATTTCTAAGAATCTTGCTTTATAAAGTGAAAATTAATTTAATAGACTAATTGAGAATCTTATCTGTTGTATTTGTAACCATTTTCAATTACCATGACTACAACAGCGATGTTAACAAAACTCAAACAACATCCTTTTCATTTGGACAATAGATTCTGAAGTAATTTAAAGAAATTATACACTAACACCATGCCTATTCTATTAATTTCTTTTTCGAAAAAAGAAAAACCCTTTGCAACCAGATACCCGATAAAATATTAAACTGAAAATACAACGTTTTCAAGTTTTCAGGAATTAAAAATTTTGTATGTTGTAAGAATTTTCAGAAAACCTGCTTTTTTTGTCCATATACATTTTATTGAATGCTACATTCAAAACAAATTCTATGCAAATTTGAGTAAATATTAAAAGTTTTAATTATTATTTGTAAAAACATGTGTCAGAATTTTTCTTTTAATTTAATAAGTCATTTCTGTATTACATTTCGGATATCTTATATTTAAGTTAATATGGACTGTACAGAACGAAATAATTTGATTAAACAATTTTGAATATAGAGCATGTCACGGATTTCAGTAATCGTTAAACATAGAGTAACATTTATTAATTAAAAAAAAAAAAAAAAAAAAAAAAAAAATAAAAAAAAAAAAAAGAAATTTCTGAAAAAAGATTTATTTGATATTGCAGAAATAGTTCTGCAACGCTTAGTGTAATGGAAAGAGCAAATTTGTCATGATCTCAGTTTTACTGGAAAAAGTAAATTTATTTTGATCGAGAATATAAAACTAGATCTTGAAAAAATATAATAGAAATTACTTGAAAATTCGTAGATTGTTATAAGTTGATTATTCTAAAAAAATTTGTTCTGAAAACAAATTAAAGCTATTATTTAAGTATTAAAATAATACTGTCAGATTTTCACTTTTAAAACATCAAATTTTATATAAAAAGCTTTGTGTAGGACTTTGACAGTATGTTGTTCAATCCGCAAGTCCTTTTTACACAGCTCGAGGAATGGTGGAACAAAATATAAAATCAGCAAATAATGACTGGATTCGTATGAGGTCTCACTAAGAGGAGTGTTAAAAAAATTGGTGATAAATAGTCATGTTTAGAATTAAAAAACCCAAAATTTAGGCTTGTCCTTAATTTAAATTGCAAGAGGTTTAGTTTGAAGCTAATACGACCTACTATGAGAGTCTAAAGACACCGGGTCCTCCTGCTTAATTATTGAAACCCAGACATTAAAATGTCCAATGTCTTCTAATAACCAGCCTGATTTCTGAAAATTTTCGGTGCTTCATACCAAAATTTTGTTCACCCATCAATCAAGGAACGTAAGTTGCACCCAGTTTTTTGATTAGAAACTACCCACTGACATATTCTTCCCACTCTTTCTTGGCTGGTTGGTCCCACCAATTTGTCCATCAGTTCTGAGGCATTTAAATTAGAAATGAAACAAACATGCTCATATCGCGAATACCGGTATTAAATTACCATTTTATAGGAAGAACGAAAAACATGCGTTTTACAAATATCACGTTAGATAACAAACATTTTCTTTCCGTGTTGGAATGAACAGGAAAACAGCGGAGTTGTTTATTCCCAGGTGATGACAGTGCAGTTCTCCGTACACTGTTATCAGAATAACTGGCGTAGATCAGCAATTTCGCTTCTAAAAGGGGGAGGGGCGTGGAAATTTTCTCAGAGTACTTTAACTATTACGAAGTTTCGCTATCGAGGGCTAATGTGTGATCCAAATGGTTGAAGACGATTCAAAACAGCAACAATCATCCCAACCAGTAGTGGAATTAGACCCTACAAATTACCATACCGAAGAGCCGCATCTTTTCTCGTCAATTTAATAAAACTAAAGACTGTCTTATTTTTAGAGTTTAAATTTCATAATGGCACTAGAAAAGGAAAATATTGATTGAGCTCATTTCGTCAGACTCCCGATTCCAGACGTTAGAATTTTTTGGGTAAAAAAATAAAGTTTCTGAAATTTCACTAAAAATAAATTTTTACTACTATTACCCTCGGGAATTTCATGAACAATTTTGTCTCATTTCCAAGTTTAAAGCCCTATATATTGGGCCATCGTTCGGCGAAAGGGAAAGATTAAAGTCCCAAAGCATTCTAAACCATAGGATGGGTTTGCGTAGTTTATAAAGGTATTACTGGACCATTGTGCCCCTCATATAACATGCTACTTTGCCCTACATGCTTATTTATACAATTATTTAATGAAAGTCGTACTATGGCATCCAAATCAATTTTTCAATACATTCAATTTCCACAGATTACATTCAAGAGAGGATGTGTACAATTAAGTGTTTTAACAATTCTAAACAAAATGTAGACTCCATTCATAATAGAAGGCACACAACTAGATACTGTAACAATCATAAATGGAAAATGTCAACTTTTTATAAGTTATTAGGTATAATTACTTACACATAAATATCTCTACGAAACAAACTAAAGTAAATTCCGGGACTGTTAAAATGAATATTTAAAACTTCAAACTTGCAGGATAATACCAAGAAAGGCAAAAACACAGAAAAGTGCAGAGTTTGTTTACCGTATCCTAACATAATATGGATCGAACGTTCGTATGATGAGCTTTCTTTCTGTCGTTTAAAAATTTTATGGATTCCATTCCCGCTACTGACAAAATATCCGTGGTCGTTTGGAAATAGCTTAAATAAAAACCTTTATATTGCATTCTTGTATATAGATCGGGCTAACCGGTTTATACGGTTAACCGTAGTAAACCAAACAAACCATTATAACACGCAGAAGTACACAATTAGAATAAGAAAAGTTAAATTGCTCAAGATCTAAAAATTAATGAACATTTGTAAGGATACTGTTAAGAAGATTATGTGAAGTTCCTGAACTTTCATTACACCAATCTGCCATACGATTAATAAAAGGCACTTCATTGGAGACCAGTTATCGTTGAATATAAGACAGAGTGCTACCATATAGCAGTCGCGATATGTCACAGGTGACTTCGGAGTCATAATGACGACAGAGGTCAACAGAAATGAGATTTTAGTACCATATATTCCTCTCGCTGGTGATATCTGATGTCACTATGACGACTTCTGACGTCGTTAGGACGTAGAAGTCACATTGTGTTTGTGACATATCTCGACTGCAATATGACAGCACCTTAAATGCACATAATTCACAAAATGAAATGACCTGCTTAGCTTTTCAGAAAAAGCTTTGTAAGGAAAAATGCATACACACGCCAAAAGAACTTTCACCGTGCACTATTTTTTTTAACCTTCTTGTACGAAGTAAATAAAGAATAATCACGGGAAACTTCAGTGTTCAGATTTCTACAAAAATATTAAATTTGACAATGTCTATCTATTTTGACATATTTAAGTGTTGCATCGTAACGTCAGATGAACGTAAGGCGAGGAAACTAATTTTTAAAATTATAAATATTACTTTTGACCAACCAACCTCGAATGAATTTTGACAACTTTCACCGTGTTGTCTGTACGTACTTATCTCAAATATTTAAAACTTATTTTATTAGGTGTTATAATTCGTAGATGTGCACCCTCTACTTTGATTGCAATTCGCACTCTATTTAATTGAAAATAAAATGACAATATAATGCAATTAAACGCTAGCGGTCTACAACAAAAGTAGATCGGCGTATTTGCATACAGTTAAAATAATACGTCTAAGTTCATTTTTAAACAAGCAAATTACAATAGATTTAAAATTATTTGGAGATTTTTTTTCATAAAATAACATAGAATTTATTATTTTATTACTTCTTAATATGGATGAAAGGAACTATTGTAAAAGTGAAAATTTTTGGTTTATGATGAGATATCCGTCTTAAACTCGACTTGGAGCGACAGTTCGCGTGGGGCCAAAGCTTACGGATGCCAATTTCCGATCTCGAGACAACAGCCCTTGGGGTGCGAAGCATGTTCCCCAATTAGGGGTGGTCAACTTACGTGGAGCCTCCAGTGTTTAGTTCCCAAACATGCTTGGTCCGTTGTCTACCCACTGAAGAGATGAAAGACCTAGTCAAATTTGCCCAACAGGGAGATCGAACATCGGACCTTTGCACAGCAGAGAGCTACACCAACGCCACTGGGCTTCAACGAAATACCTACATGTAAACAAATCTGAATGTAACTGGTACTAAATCTGTCGGACAGGGTTCAATGTTTTGCTCACGAAGTCTAATGAGACCGGGAACTACTGCTTAAAGCCGATTCCGAACGGCTACGAATATCCATACTAGTAGTGAGATTCGAACAGGGTATCGAAGAGCAGCTTTCTATCATTCGGTCATCGTTCGACGAGTGGTGGTGAATACTGGAGAGTGGTGGTGGGGGATGGTTAAAGATGTTTCAGCATTTAAACTCCCAATTTTTTTTTTATCATTCATTCACACCATTTTTACTAGTGATAAAACTAATTTATACAAGGGAACTAGAACAAGTAAATGTGATCAACTATGCGTCTACAAGTGAGGTTTGTGGCGTAAATATTCGGAAAAGTTTTCTTAACAGCTTTCGTTTGAGAGTATCAGGAACGAAACTTATTAAACTGCAAAATATTTTTAACAGCTGTTACCAGGATTTGAAAACTCCTTTTCCCGTGATTAATCGAAGCAGAAACAATGAGCGTATTAAATAACGAAACTCTTAAATCATCACGTATAACATTGAGATAGGTGCTTTGTCTCGCTCATAATACGAATACAGTTCAACTTTTCGGTTGTTTTAGTTTATCTAACAATAATCTATAAAGCATATTTTATTCATTTAAAAACTTGTTTAGAACAAGATATTTTAATTAAAAAAAAAGGCTGCAATTACCTTCCGGAGCAAAATCTGTCAATTTGACTTAGAAATACGAAGGAAATTTATTAAGGGGAATCAAAGGCCCTTTATCCTTCAAAATGTTTTATTTAAAAAAATCTGCTTAGTTTAACACCAGAACCACGGGATAGCTCATTCTGACCCAAAATCAACTTTGTTTCCGATTTTCTGAAGCAGTTACTAATGAAATTGAAAAAATATTCTAAACTAATAACATGACAATATAAGTTAATCGTTTATTAGTTTTTGTTTTAAATACTTATACCTAAAACCGCAGGATGGGTCATTTTGACGCTATTATAATCACAAGCACGAATTTTAAAATTCAATATTTCCTGGAATGGAAATGGGGTATATAGTTTACGTAGCCCATAAGTGAGTAGAACAGTACCTCAAGGTCAAATGGTCAACTTACTAGGTCAGGGAGGAATCAGAGGAGTGTTACTGATAATAGAAAGAAAATAAAGATTTTAGTGTAGCGGCAGTAGACAGTGCTGCACATGCAACATTTCGTATTCGAAGTGCCCTCCCGGTGTGTGTAGTTTTGGACTATCGAATGGACTCTTAAGTCTGCTCGTGGTACAATGTTATCACTGACAATTTGGAAATTAACGGATTCACATTAAATTTCTACGATTTTGAAGAATTCGTCCGCTTAATGACTTGCATACCTGGAATAAAAAAAAAAGGCCTTGAAAACCTTAAAATGCCGATACGTCGCTTTGCGTTTGATAGAACCTTTCAGGAAGACAGGAAGAAATATAGCTATAGAAAATTTTCCCACAACACTGAGACGAACGATCTGAGAATGGCGAGGGTGCTGGCCTTTGCTACCGGAGTTCGACTACTACTGTGGCATTCGTAATCGTTCAGAGTTGGCTTTAATCAGTAGGACCAGGTCTCATTAGCCCTCGTGTTGCAAAAAGTAAACCGTAGCTCTGCAAACCAAGCCTCTCAACATAATTTGTTCCGAACGTTAAAAACGAAGAACACTGGTCTAATTAGAGCGACTGAAATATAATCTGAATCAATTACCTGTATTTGTAAATAGTAAAGATATATTTTATGCTAAACAGTATTACGCAAACATCCCCTATATAATAATAGCCTAAGTTATCTGTCTGCTCTCGAATTTATGAAGCGGTTGGACCTGAAATGGATAGACGCATTCGTATTGGATTCTTGATGAGTTAGGGTTAGCAAAATTTATCTTCTCCTAAACTATAGATCGGATTCTAAAATAAACTAGTATAAATATGCTTCATATCACAGCAAAAAATACTTTTGTTTTTAAAACGTTCGAAATCTACCCTTTTCCCTCTTTCCGACCATTTAATGCCATTATTTCAACCCCTCTTTTCCTCGGTTAAGAGCAGGCGATTAAATGTCAAATATTTATTATGCGATAAATTGATAAAGTAACTTTTTTTAGCATTATGACGCCATTCATTTAACTTTCTCATTTAATCATTTATTTTAAATTTAAATATCGTTTGCATTATTTTCATACGTTTTATCACTGAACTTAGATATTACGTAAATGATTTTCTTTTATATTTAGCTTAAATAATAGGTAGATATGCGATAATTTTAAATTTAATCAACGATTATATTTTGTTGCAATGAAAATTTTACCACCGGTATTAACAATTTTTTTCATAGAAGTCTAGAAGTCTAGAAGTCCATTTCACGGACAAATAAATATTTAGCGTTTAAGATATATATATTATTGAAAATTAAGAATTTTTGCTTCGTTTTCGTGTTTGTTTTTTAATTACATAACCACACAGTTTGCAACCGATTCGCTAAATTTTAGACATCATTCATATATGCCGTCAAATAATCACTGTCAATGTTAAAACCTCTTCTGTGCATTCTATCACGTAATGACAAGATAAATTAAAGTCGACAACTAAAATACGGTCGGTAAAGATAAATTATTGAGCGTGTAACAGATAATTCTCAGCCAAAAATCAAACCCTTTAACCTGCCTCTTAAAGTGCTTTACAATTCTGGAAAATTAAAAATTGTACTGATCCCGTCATATAACGGGATACATGCTAGTGAAAAACATTAAAGAATCAAGGAAAAACATTAAAAGATCTTATTGAAGTCCCTTAATCCTACAGTCTATATCGAAGATAACCCAAAAAATTTCTGAAACGATATTTGATAACTCAACACAATTTGGTGTTGACGTTGGCTTAGAAATATACTTTGTACGCAGAATCAAGTAGGTGTATGTATCCCACAATAGTTTTTGATCTTGCTGGGATTAATTCATGGATTCCATACAAAGAAGTCAAAGGAATTAAAGTCAAAGGAGAATATCTTCAATTCATTAAAGAGTTGAGTACCACGCATAATATTCGTAAATAAAAATACCATCCGCATGCAAAGATGTAAGCTGATACTACTGAAGCATCTGTGCAGATGTGAAAAAAATTTTCGTTGCCAAATTTCTAAAGTAGGGATACAAAACCGTTGATAATTGTTCTGAACGCAAAATATCGGTATGCAGAAATATACATATATAAAAAGAAATGGCCCAAACTGCGCATGAAAAGCGTAAGAATCTCCACTGATAAGACACTAAATATTTCAGTTCCTGTTGTCTATCATTTTCTAACTATTTATAACTTTCTATATTGTGATATATCATTTTTTCATGTATTATTTTAATTTAAAGTCTAAAAATGAATAAGTAATATATTCTATATCATTTTTCCGTATATCGTTATGTTTTATATCATTTCCATATAAATGCAGAGCACTTTTTTGAATGACGTATAATGTAGGTTTATATAAATTGGGGTCAGTTTGAGTACCCCAGTTCGCGGTTTTAGGTATACCGATATTGCCGCTGTTTTAGTGTTAAAAGTTATAATTAAAAATATAAAAGACATTTGATTTTTGTGTATGGCAGTGGACTTGACAGTTGTTTACTTGATACTTAGATTTTTCTCATAACACAAATATTTAATGTAGCGCAGAAGATTTCTCAATAACCATTTCATATTTTTGAACAAAATTTTCAGCATTTTAATAGAAGGATATTTCCTTGTAATTGGACAAAAGCTATGACAGTTTTTTTCGTGTTACAGAGGAACGGGCATGTTAAAATTACCCCCTCCCCCCAAAAAAGGAGTAAATTTATAAACATTTTATAAATATAAGATGTTTAAACTTATGGGTTTTTAAAAGTTTGATTCAATTTTAGAAGTATGCGCTTGATAAAGAATTAATGTTTGCATGCAAAATACTTTTGTAACATACGCGCAAGTGAGAACAGGTTTAAGGAACAAATAAATATTTACAATGAGGAATTTGCACATGTGGGGGATTCGAACAACTTAGTATTGTTCTGATAATTCCAGACTCGTAGATTCCAAAAATGTTCTCAAAAATGTAAAAAACTGGATCCATAATTTTAAAATTAATTTTTTAAGTGAAGCGAAAATCACGTGACATCAAAACGCTCCGTGATTGGTTGTGACTTCATCGTTCACGTTGTCCAATATTTTCTTATTGGTTGTAAACGCGAACTATTTTTCGATTTTGTTTTTGCAAGTTCCTGAAATTTTCTAACTATCAAATTTTATTTAAACCTGAAGGTTTATTTTATCGATCTAGATAGCTTAGTTATCTCAATTTGTCATAAATGTCTCTTCTACCCGGATTTACCAAAGGACAGCCAGACAACCTCCCGAAAATTAACAGCATGTCAATGTTTTCGTTCTTGGGAGAAAACCCAGATTTTATGGGAGCAGAAATACGGAGAAATAAAACCCAAAGGTATGTAAAATCATTTATATATTTATCCAATTTTACTTAACATGTATTAATATTTTATTCATGCTAATCACAGCTTTTCTGTCTGTAGACAGACAAGTCACATATACATATATCATATACACACATTTGTAGTAGAACCGCTTTTTATAAATAGAGATAGATGTAATAAATTAAAAAAAAATTAGAGTATTTATTGTGAGACCGGAAACTTTAGCGTTCGTGTTGCAAAAAACAGACCGTAGAGCTCCAAAACCAAACCAATTCTTAAGTATTTTAAATTTGATGAAAAGAAATTTAAAATCTTTAAAAGGCTTTAATTATTTATGCTTTTTTAAATAGCAATACAATTTTATTGCTTTTAATATTAATGTTAAATTAAAAAATGTATAAAGTATGTGAAATTAAATTAAAATTTTTTAAGTATAAAAATATTATATACTTTTATCAAATTAGTCACCAATTTAGTCGAAAATATCACTGTGAATTGATACACTTAAGAAAGAATGCATCACTGAAGAAAATATTTATACCTTGAAAATACCTTCCCCTCCCCCGAGTTATTAGGCAATTATGCGCTTTAGATATCTGTTTTACGATATTTATATGCTTTATCAAACATTTATTGTAGTTGAACTCAGTGATAATATTTGAAAATTAGCAGTTTTAAAAGTTAAATAGCACTGGTTAATCAACAGTCCTTTTAAAGGTATATATGAATTTTTATATACTTTAATATTTCTAAACTAGTAATATTTAAACAAAAGCAAGTATTTACTTATCGTTAAATGGTCTTCACAAATCCATAGAGATGATTTATATAATTTGGGTATTAATTTCTCATCCCTTTTCATCACATTTGTCCAGATTTTACGTGTATGTGGATCTTTGGAAAAGGCTGAAAAATATCTTCTCATTGCAATTAATTGCTGTAATTTTACAGAGTGGCACAATTCAATATTTGTAATATGATTTTTTTAATACCAGGCATAAAAAAATTTTCTATTGTATGCGATACTTTACACAGGAACAAATTTAAAATTCGACTTTTAACATGTAAACAGCATAGGCGCTCGGTGTCAACGCGAATGATGACGTCACAACCTCCGCGGAGGAAAGTTAAAATTTTTGAGACGTTAAAGAGTCCGCTATAAAACCCATTAGAAATCATTAATTAGGCCCCAAATGAAAGAAAAATAGCTACTGTCTTGCTTACTTTTGTCTTCTATCGTTTAAAATTAAATTTAGAAAACGTGAAAATTCCTCATTAGACCACAGTACGAATAACCGCGCGTGGCACAATGCCAATATGATTCTATTCCTCCTGCAGGTGACTTGTATATCCTAATTATTTCTGCAAATTGTAAAATTGCAAATCAAATATCGTATTTTTATAGCATTATATTTATATTATTACAATATATCACTTAAAAATGGATTTTTTCAACTTCATTTAATACGTTTTTAGGCTTTTATCTTTATACTAGCAAATAGCCCGTCATATGACGGGATTAGTAAAATTTTTAATTTTACTGAATTGTAAAGTACCATATGAGGCAGGTTAAAAAATGGTTTGTTTTTTGGCTGAGAATTATCTGGTACACACTCAGTAATTTGTCCATCTTCATACTCCTCTAAAGTCTCCCGATACTGTGAATGCAGTTGAGAATCACGTTGAAATCATTTAGAAAGATAATTCAAAGTTTTCTTAGTTACGTTGAAATTATAGTTAAATTAAAATTTTTTTAATAAAACTAGTAGACCAAGAAGTTAAATATTAGAGGAAAAAAAGAGGAAAATGAAGGAAAAACGGAAAGTAAAGAACAATTTAAATATATTTGATTTACATAACGCAAAAACAAGTACCTAAGTATGAAATATACAAGAAGCTAAATAATTTTTACTAATATAAACAATTACTCGAGTCTCCTAATCAAAAAATGTTCAAAACAGATTCAAATCAGAAGCTTCTCATATCCTAATTAAAAAATCTATATAAATGCGCATTTTAGATATCAAATTTTTAGAAGGAATTTCTGTACACAAATTTTTAGTTTTGTGACTGTAGAATTTCTATCTGTAGAATCTATACCTTAACAGTTTGTAAAGATACAATAATTATCATTAGATTTAATTTTAATCGATGTCTAAAAACTAATGATTTAAATAACATATACACTATATAAAGCTAGTTTTTTAGTGGACAATTAAAAAAATTTAAATAGTAAAATTTCAGGACAATGATCGAATAGGGTGGGTTTCCTTTCGGTATCCGAGCCAGTGGGTTCGAATTCTACTTTACACTAACATATTTGTAACCATTTAGTTTCGTCTGAGAGCGTTAGAGTTTACTTTTGTGTTTGGTTTGGAGCGCTACGGTCTACTGTTTTGCACACGTCGGCTAATGAGACCGTTACTTGTGTTAACCGACGTCTATAGACAGCGGAATTTACTACGATTCTGAATGGCTGTGAACAAAACAGCGGGATTTGTACCCGTCGCAGCGTCCTACCAATTCAGTTGTAGGGCTGAATTTATTAAGATCGCCGTTAAAAGTTATGATTTTTCATTAGCAAATTTTTTCATCAACTTCAATACGCATGCGAAACTTAACAACAACAACAAAAAAAAGGTGCGGATTTTTCACAAATAATTAACTTCCGTGCATATCCAAAATTCAGTAAGTTATTTGCAACAGTGTTATTTTCTCACACTGCCCATAGCACAGAAATTCAGTCCAAGATGAAGTATCGTTAGAAACTATAGAAGGGATTAAAATCTTAATACTGTTACCGCGATATTAAAAAAAATATAGCTTATAAAACAGTATTACGATCGGTCTACATGTACGTGCGTTCGGAGGTTCTCTAAAGAAAGTACGTAGGTTGTTAAAACATACTTCTACCGTATGAGAGCCCCATATTATGATCGCAGCATTAACTATAATGATCCATTAAAAATGCGCATTTTCCGGAACCGAAATCCAGACAACGGTTGTTTTTCACCAAAAACATACAATTACGGCTTAGCTGTACTATTATAACTAGAACCACACAAGTTCTACATGTTTCATTTATACTGCGACACACGGCTTTTTTGACCTTGAAGCACGTGTTGCGAGAATCGACTGATAACGCTTCTCTGTTGCTCTTTGTCAGAAAAAAAATTGTGGACGCAGCAAAGAGAAAAAAAATGAGACAAGGGAAGACATCTTTCAGATTATCGTCAAAATTTAAATGCATGTGAATTAAAAAAAAATTTTTTTTAATTTTCGAAAAAAATTGTATTTAACAATCTTTTTTGAACAAACCCACAAAAAATTTCGGATCAGAATCAAACTGAATGAGGAATTTGCACATGTGGGGGATTCGAACAACTTAGTATTTCTCTGATAATTACAGACTCGTAGATTCCAAAAATGTTCTCAAAAATGTAAAAAACTGAGTCCATCATTTTAAAAATTAATTTTAAAGTTATGCGAAAATCACGCGATATCAAAACGCTCCGTGGTTGGTTGTGACGTCATCGTTCAGGTTGTCCAATATTTTCTTATTGTTTGTAAGCGTGCACTATTTTCCGATTTTGTTTTTGCGAGTTCCTGAAATTTTCTAGCTATCAAAATTAATTTTTATTTACAACTGAAGGTTTATTTTATCGATTTAGATAGCTTAGTTATCTCAATTTGTCATAAATGTCTCTTCTACCTGGATTTACCAAAGGACAGTCGGACAACCTCCCGAAAATTGACAGCATGACAATGTTTTCTTTCTTGGGAGAAAAAAATCCGGATTTTATGGGAGCAGAAATACGTTGAATTAAAACCCAAAGTTATGTAAAATCATTTAAAAATTTATCCAATTTTACTTAACATGTATCAAAAATTTTATTCATGCTAATCATAACTCTGTAGACAGACAAGAAAAATAAATATACATATATCATATACACATATTTGTAGTAGCATCGATTTTTATAAATAGAGATAGATGTAATATACTAAAATAAAAATTAGAGGAGATATTTATTGTGAGACCGGGACCTTTAGCCCTCGTGTTGCAAGAAGTAGTCCGTAGCGCTCCAAAACCAAACCAATTCTTAAGTATTTTAAATTTGATGAAAAGAAATTTAAAATCTTTAAAAGTCTTTACATAATTATTTATGCTTTTTTAAATAGCAATACAATTTTATTGCCTTTAATATTAATCTTAAAAGATGTATAAAGTTTCTGAAATTAAATTTAATTTTTAAAGTAATATTATTAAGTATTTTAAAAATATACTTTTTTCAAATTAATCACCAGCTTAACCGAAAAATATCACTGAATTGCACATAATCACTGAGTTACACTGATACACATAAGTATGCACTTCTGAAGAAAATATAATACCTTAAAAACACATAATCTTCCCCTCCCCCGAGTTATTCATTAGATGATTATATGCTTTAAATATCTATGTTCTACGATATTTATATGCTTTATCAAACATTTATTGTACTTGAACTCTGTGATAATACTCGAAAATTAGCAGTTTTAAAAGTTAAACAGCACTGGTTAATCAACAGTCCTTTTAAAAGTATAGATGTATTTTTATATACTTTAATTGTTCTAAATGAGTAATGTTAAAACAAAAGCATTTATTTACCGAAAAAGGGTCTTCACAAACCCATGGAAATGATTTGTATGATATGGGGTTTAATTTCGCATCCCCTTTCTTCGCAGTTGTCCAGATTTTACGTGCATGTGGGTCTTTCGGAAAGCTAAAAACTAACTTCTCTTCTCATTGCAATTATTTGTTGTATTTTTACAGAGTGGCACAATACAATATTTATAATATGATTTTTTAATGCCAGACATAAAAAATTTTCTATTACATGTGATACTTCACACAAAAACAAATTTAAAAGTCGCCTTTTAACGTGTAAACAGCATAGGCCCTCGGTGTCAACGTGAATGATGACGTCACAAACTCCGCGGAGGAAAAGTATAGTTTGAGAGACGTTAAAGAGTCCGCTGTAAAACCCATGAGAAATCACTAATTAGGCACCCAAATAAAAGAAAAATAGCTACTATCCTGCTTACTTTTTCGTCTTCTACCGTTTAAAATTAAAATTGGAAAACATAAAAATTCCTCACTCAATATTCGATGCGCCAGTCCAATTTTAAAGCGCACAGGCTTGGAGTAACAAGTAACATTTCTCCCCCCCCCTCTTGGATTCAGAAACGGGTTAAACAGATTTCTCGACACTACAATTAAAAAATTCGGGTCCCCCTATAGTTTTGACACTTTGATCGTTATTCAATAACTTTCAAATAGTTGTACCGCCAATAAAAGGCTTTTTTTTGTGGGGGGGGGGGTTAGTGTACTGAATATCTCACAGAAAGAAAATATTAGTAAAACAAAGACGTTATCAAAACATAGAAAAGACGATGTGTGCAATCCGTTCCGCCGTTACATAACTCCGTAATTGTTGAGAAAGAAAAAACAAATAAAAGGAATCAATGGGCCCAATGAAAAAGGAATAAAAGGCGGGAGTAGGTGAAAAAAAAAGGAGGAATGCCGTGAAATAAGGGAAAAAGGGAGAGATTTTTAGAAAAATTGAAAAAGAGGAAAAAAAGGAGCGCTGCGGTGTCTGGTTAACGTAATATCTGAGTTCCATGATAAAACGCATGAAAATGCAAATGATATTTAAATAATTTAAAATAAGAAATGATTAAATGAGATGGTTAAAGGAACGACTTCATAATGGTAGAAAAAAATGTTATTTTTACCTATTTATGTGATATATTGATAAATTTAATCGCCTGCTCTTAAGCGGGAAGATAAGGCTTGGAATAAAGGCATTAAATGCTCAAAAAGGGGAGGATTTTGAAAGTATTAAAGATGAGTATTTTTTGCTGTGATAGGAAGTATATTTATACTAATTTTAGAATCGGATCGATAGTTTAGGAGAAGATAAATTTTGCTAACCCTACCTCATCAAGAACCCAATATGGATGCACATATCCATTCCAGGTCCAACCGCTTCATAAATTCGAGGACAGACAGACATAACTTAGGGTATTATATAGGGGATTGTTTTTATTTTCATACAAAAAATACTATATTTTGTTGAGAACCAGATCTCGTATAGGCCAACTTATTCCAATGTGAAAAGATAATTTTTTTCAGAGTTTATTAATATTTATAAAAAGTTTACCACTTTTAATTTTTAAATTTTTATAGGGGATTCAATCAAAAGAAAAAATCTGGAAAAGAAAAACTTAGGACAAAACATTCTTTAGCAGTTCTTAAACAAATCTATAAATATTCACTACTATTTTTTAGATATATTTGCTTCACTCTATTGTTTTGAAATTATTCACATATTCAGTCAAAAATAAAGTCTTGAAAATTTAACTTTAAAATTGCGGATAAAAGTAGGCTTAAATATACAGTAAACTTATTCGTCTGTATTTCAGAAACGCATCCGAAAATATGACAATTCCTCTTATTTTCTAAGTAGACTAGTTTTTCTGGCACATGCATAACAGCTTCCAGGGATCTTCCTTCGGTGATCGGACAGTAATTTATTTTTTATTTATTTATTTATTTATTTTATTTTTATTTATTTTTTAATTGTTAATATACACTTAAGTGCCAAAACATTATGACCACCTGTCAATAACGAGTTGGCCCACCTTTGGCGCGCAACACAATTTCAACCGGCCACAAGTCCTTGGTAGATGGCCGGAGACAGATTGTACCAGATGTTTAAGCAACGATTACGTAAATCCGAGATAACGCTAATTGGTGGTCTTTGAACTCCGAGCTGCCGTCCCATGACATCCGAAATGTGTTCTATCGTATAGAGATCAGGTGAGTTAGGCGGCCGAGTTCATTGCAAAATGTAGGGGGTGTTCATGATGTTTTGGCTCGATTGTATAATTTTTTATTTTTTAGAAGTATCTAAGTTTGGTTTATTAACCCTTTGACGGTTATGAACGAGTTCAGCTCGCAATCGAATCTTACTTCATAATGCGCGCAAACGAGTTCCGCTCGTGGGCAAAATTTTGACCGAAATGGTTAGAAACGAGCACTACTCGCATAGTGAAAATTTTCCCCAATGCGCGCTGACGAGCTGAGCTCGTTCACCGTTATTATTCTGCATTGATTATGTTACAAAAGATTCCGACTCGCGAAATTTAGTTAGTTTTACTGCCTACAGATGGTAGTACGGGTTCCATAAATTTCTTTTCATAATGAAGGGGGATTTTTTTTAACCTTCTTAGGCGTATTTTGGCGCGTGTTTAGGTAGTTTCTAAAGTAAAATGGCTCAAAAGTGAAAGTTACATAATTATGATGATGATTATGATTGTGATACAGAAAGCTTATCAAGTTTTGAGTCTGATGAAGACTTTGTTCACAGTATATCAAGCTAAAGTTTTACATTAGTTGTATTTATTTAGTCCTTTCAATTTAATATTTGTCTAATATTTATAATTAGCTATTATTATTTATATAATTGATTATAATCATTTATAATTTACTATTTAATAATTATCATTTATTAATTATTTTAAAGTGCGTAAAAACTGTTATTTATGTACTACAAATACTTTAAGAAATTTTTAAAACGCGTGAGGCGAGCTATCTACGGCATCGCCAGAGAAGGGTGACATTTTCGGAAGAACGGCTGGGGAAAACAGCTGCCACTTTCGACTACTGTTTACTCGTAATGCTGCGCGAATTAAGTAAACGAAAACTTCTCGTTTCCCTAACCGTCAATGGGTTAAAGAGATAACATTTCTACAAAACAAAATTCAGACATACATGTAATATTTACTGTTAATTTTACAAGTGAAGAACCCATGTTAAATGACGTGTATCAAAAACATTAATGTAAAAATTACCAAAATTATTTTCCGCGTGAATTTTTCAAATTGAAGAAATGAATTTATTTAAATAAAAAAAGTTGCATATCAGGTAGAGTAAACTGCATCTTCCATGGAAAATTTGAGAAACTTTTTGAAAATTTTATGAGTAGATCAATATTTTTTGTGAGCACATTTCAAATACAGAGTTATTGATAACTATATAATTAAAGAATTTGTGTTTTCTCACTGAATTACTAATAAGCTAAAAGTTTTGTAGTTACACTGTAATAAGTATTACTAATAAGCTGAAAGCTATTGTAGTTACATTTTAAGAAGTTATATGTAAAAATTTTTTTAATTATATATGTGTTATAGATACATACCTCTGTATATAATTTATATTGATATATAATTTTATATGCTATATGTAAGAAAATATAATGCATATAAAAGCCTAATAAAACTTTTGGTCTGTATAGCATCAAATTTGAATTTGGTATTGCTTTATTAATTATAATATTACACGTGCAAAAGATTTTGATAAGTTGAAACAAAACTTATATTAACAAAGTTATTTTTGTATCATACCAAGGTTTTGGCTTTTCCTGCTTATGATTCAATCCTTATCAAAACGTAAAATTATTAGACACCTATGGTACCTTAAGATATGATAAGCTATTGAAAGTAGTTTGATAAGAATTAGGGTGATTTCAATCTTAAATAACAGTGAACACAATATTAAAGTAAACAAAGTAAACGATGCTTACGTTATACTTGTGACATCACCTAGAATGTCATCAGTGGTGAAAATGAACTTGTTGATCATTTGCTTCTAAGATAAGTCCCCTTCGGTTGCAAGTTCGGTGAAAGGATTTGAAATTCGCAGCCAGAACCTGTCAAATCATTAAATTAAAGGGATAAATGTGTTGAAATTTGCTTAAAATATTGCAAGTTTTTTTTTTTTTTTTGCACATAAAAATATCCATTAACGTTGAAGTATAAATTATTATACATGTAAAATTGTGATCACGTTTAAACAGGAAATATACAATATAAAACATCTGAGACAAAACTTCTATAATTTGCTGTACAAAACTTTTTATAAATTCCAAACATTTCCACAAACATGAGAAACTCTTAGACCCATATTGTCATAATGACCCAAATTAGTATAAAAAGTAACTTTAATATTTACACAAGGAAGAATCAAAATAGTTTCAACTAAAAACCAAATTAACTGCTCCAAATTTCAAAAAATAAGTTGCACTACAGTGAAGGTATGTCCAACTATGTCATGCTCGCTCATACAAATTAATCCAGTTTAATTGAAAACTACCATTTTAGAAACTGATCAATTATTTAATTTTTTAAAAATTTTTAGGGCCGGTTTCACGGTCAAGTCGTTTAACAACTAACCACGATTAACCCATGGTACCATCCAATGGCAGGACGGAATTCTCCGTTTAAACAGAGATTAATCACGGTTAGTCGTTAACCGACCTTGGTGAGATCGACCCTTAATCTGGTTCAAACCACGATTAAAGGACTTGACAACTAATCTTGTGCTTTTGGAAACGAGACAACTCATCATTTGATATTGCTTACGTTTTTCGTTTGAATTGTAAGCCAAGCCCGAGAAAATCAGCTTCATTAAGACTATTCTACTAACTTACTCATTAAGGAGTTAGTGTTTGATTTTCTCAGTGAGAATTAACCAAGGATAAAACCCAATCCTTTTCAAGTTTCGGTAATTTTGAGCTAATTTAAAATACAATTCTGTTGTAACTATGATTAACAATGATTTATAATTAAAATGAAAACCCTCACGAACTGATATATGGTCACTTGGGAATAAAATACTGTTCTAAAAGGAAACCTTGATCTAAAAGAAGTTTAACCTTAAAAATATCCACTTTTATGAAAAAAAGTTTTAGTTAAAATCGATGTTTAATATCTAAAATAAAAAAAAATTAACATGTGGACGACGATAACTTTTGACGTAATTTTCATGTACCCGAGTACAATAAACTGGCTAAAGACTGACCACTCTTCCATTAACACAGGGCAGCTATTCACCAGAAAACCTAATCAGACACTTCCAGACAATTTTGATAATTAACCTTGTTATAAGCGTAACTTTACATACAAATAAAAAGGAATTTGCTGTATCTGAAAAATACTATTTAGTTCTTTGACACATTTTAGTTTTGACTCAACAGAACAATTCTGTGCAAGATGAGAAAACGAAAATTTTATTTTGAAATTTGCGTTGCTATGTAACATTTAATGAAGTTTATATATGATGTTAAATCAGAAATGATTAAGTAATAGTATATAATTAGTATTTCTATAAAGTATAAAACAATTTCAAATCATTTTCGAATAGGAAAAAGGAACTGACATTTCTTTTTTACACTTCTAAGTTGATCCGATTCCTACATTACTTTGAAGGATACGTGAATCTTGAGCAGTGTAATCAAAACAATAGAAGCACGAGTTAAATGATTTATTATACTGCATGATGTCTGTCGGGGAGAGCTATTGATGTCAAAGTCTACTTTGACACATGAAATGACTCAGGTCTGCAGAAGTCTGTTTTACGAACAAAATAAGCGTTGACGTGTCCGTAATACCATTTAATTCGGATCTATAGTGAACGTTCTTGTACAAGCTCCGAGACATGGCTTTTATTTTCGGATTTACATTGTTATTTAACATTCAATAAGATTGATATATGTAGTGTTAAAGTACAATAATTTATTAAGTAATAATATAAAATACTGTACTGCCCGGTGTTCGGAGAAGAGAGTTCTTGACGTTTCGGAGACTTCAAATTCTACCATGACACCCCTGTATATCAAGGGTTAAGGCATATATCCCTTTTTAACACATTGTGTGCTGGTACATTTCGCAGAGGAATTGTACCGGGAGCGGGCGTTTTGCGCGTAAATTTAGTTATTCAGTTAAATTTCAATAGATCAAAAATTATTTATTTTTAACCAACTTTTCTTATTTTATATTCAGATATATAAACAAATATATAAACAGAAATATATAAATAACCATAAGATTTTTGTAAACAAAAAATGTATTTTTTAGTGGATAAATTTATAATAGTATCGTAAATAAAAAAGGAAAATCAAATAGAAATAGTACATATAGTTCTAATTTTTTCGAATTATGTTATACATAAACATTTTTACATTATAAAAAATGAAAAGAGTAATTATAAAACTAATAATGTACAATGTAGGTTTTGTCTAAATTTTTCCAGAATCTGTAGTAGACAAGAACATTCGGCTTCGTCTTCCTGTATATACCATTAATTTTGTACCCATAAACAAACCATGTTGTTACACTAACCTGTACTAGTACGTGTCTAGCGCTCAAGTATCAAATGTCAGAAAACTTACTAGTACGTGTCACGCATACAATGTGTTAAAAGTAAAGTTAGGTAATAAAGATTTTAGAGGCATAAGTGTGACCTTAGCAGGTGGTTACTTAAAGTATAACTGAATTCACGGACTAAGCCTATTTTATTTAATCAAACGAACAAGTTGAAAAACGGTACATTAAGATTCAGTTTATAGGGTTCACGTAAGACCAAAAGTTCAGGACCTGTTGCCACCTGCAACTTGAAGGTGTTCTCGTAGGTAATTAATGCAAAGCCCCGAGATAATAAATGCTCATAGAAATCAAATTACCCTCCAAATATTAGATTTAAAGAACTTTGAAAAAGACTTTTTCATCACTAATCAGCTGTCATTTTAAACACTTCATAAAAAAAGAATCTTCGTAATAACAGAAATGTTTGTTATCGCATGTAAACACAGTACTTTAAAGTGAAGTTTTATAACAGATTTATCTATTCGCCATGATTTCAGTCTGTGCGCCTGCAGAAAAAATAAATTTATCTTCTGGGTTGGAAAATTAGAAGACTTAGCTGAGGAAAAATTTAAAACAAATAAATTTGGTAAATTAATTATAAAATCCGTTTCTCTCCAATGATGTTAAATTTAAGTCTAACAAAAAAAAAAAAAATCAAATTATTTTTACCTTTCCTATGAAAGACTTAGCATTAATAGGGTCTCGTTATTTAATTTTTTCAAAATATCAACAAAGTTAAATGAATTTCTGATATGCTTAGAAATAAAAAATTTAATATAAATTTTTCTATTTAATTCACGGAAGTGACAACCTTATCTGCCGTTCCTGTCTAGAACGGAGGTGACGCCTGTTCAAAGTCTCCGCGATTGATGCCTCAACTGATGCCGGAGCCGACCCTCGTTGCTCATAAATGGGCTTCCACTTTTCTCCCAACTGCGTCTGAGTATGTCATACGATTGGAGTCCCCAACTCTCGTATTTAGATAAATTAATCGTCAAATGCTGCTAGATAATTTAATCGTTAAAGCCTGCTGACTATTACTATCCGGATTGTATAAGTATGAAATCGTAAATAACGAATATAAGTATTAAAATGTTAAGTTTTTAGATTAAAGCGTTACTCATTTTGCCCAAGCACATAATCTGGGTTACAGGTATAGGTAGCTCAGTGTTATGAATATAAGTAGTACATTATAAATACATTGTAACAATAACTTTTTCTATTCAATTCTCAGCCTATAAAAAAAAATTCCCAAATAAAAAATTTCTTGTTGTACGCTAATCAGAGTATATTATTTGTGTCATTTATGGGTTGTATTACTTCAAGTGCTTTTTTCTCACATCTAGTTCTTTACAGTTATCCGTACGATCTAAAAATTTAAGGTTAAAACCTATGCATACAAGTGTATTAATATAACTATATTTTTTAAACTAAAAATAACCTATATCACTCATAAAAAATACCCTTCGTGATAAGGCTTTATTTGGTGTCACATGTAAACACAGTAATTAAAGTAGAGCTTTATTATAGAACTATTTCTCATTTTAGTCTATGTTCCTGTCGTAAGAGCGATGTTATGAGCAAATTTCAGGAAATTTTAATGCAAATTGCAAATTTTTAATTAACAGATATTCAAAAAACCGGTACATTACTTGTAGGACTACCCTCTACCTTTGCGCGCACACACACAAAAAAAAAAGCGTTCCGAAAAAACAAAATTTCTACGTACCGGTGTTATTTTAGCTGTCCCTAAAAAGTCATGATGGGTATTAGTGGGTTAACATGCACCACTCCTATCGTTACTTCTTAATAATGATTGATAATAACCACCAAAAGCACTTAGCAAATATTTTTATATTACTTCTTATGATTTTTAAAGTATTGATCAACTTAATTTTATAATTCACCAATCCTAATAAATCGCGGACTGAAATCATCAGCTTATTCGGTCGTAAAGATAAACTCCTCGGTGCAACAACCACTAAATGGCCAAAGCCTACGGTGGCAATCTGTTTCCGAGACCAAGGTCCCTGGGGTGCGAAACATATGTTCCGGTCAGGTGATCAATTTTACGCGGAATCTCCAGTGTTTAGTTTCCAAGCATTGGTCTTCATTTTATCTACCCACAGAAGCGACGAAAGGCCTAAATTACTTTTATCTAAAATTCGACCTTTTGACTCATTCCCAGCATTAGGATTGGTTCCTGATACCTAGATTTCAATCATCCTCCCCATACCCTTTGAGTTGCTTATCCTCCTTAACGTCTGTCACCCCAGAAGTATTCTCATTTCGGAGCGTCAAATCTTGCCATTCGTCGTCTACCATTCTCTGTATGGATCAATTAACTTATCTTTTAGAGCTGATAGTTCGTATTTGCTCTTGTAATTTGTCTAAAAAATATTTTTTTTATGTAATGCATCTTTAATGCATTTTCGGTTAACTAATAATTTATTTTTGTATTGTTTCCTTCTTTTGGCAACTCCATCTGTTTGCGAATCATGTACTCCTATGAACATTTTGTTTTTACCTTGTTTTATATTATTAAAAAATTTACTGATACAAAATTTCAACACTTCACTCCTAATTGCTTCTATTCTACTCTCCCCAAAATTTACATACATTATAACGAAATTTTTCTTTATATAGAGTTCCTGTTTTGACTGTAATACGAGGTGCAGACCTAAACGACATAATCCTACAGCTAATAGTTTTTCAGTGTTGTGAGATACGTAAGTATAGATAACAAGATTAAACTAGCAATAACTAGATCAAGAATGCTTAAATAATTTAAAACTTACATATACATTTATCTCATATCTATTACTCAACAAAAAACTTTTGAAAACATATCAACTAATTTCGCTAACCCTGGACTTCAACTAATCCAATACTTCAACGTTACGCGTGCTCCATATCGTTGGGGCATATAGTTTTTTAGGTGAGCATTTGGGGAATGGCAAAATGGCTTTGGAATGAGACTGAAATTTAATACTTAAACTCAACTTGATTTGGAAGAAAACTATTATTACCATTTCAATCCTCATACTTAGTGAAATCTGACTTTAGTGCTGTAAATGATATGCTACTGCAGAAAAGAAATTCAATAGATATCACCAATCGAAGGGATTTGAGGCTCATTCAGTTTGCAGTGCCACGGTCTACTTTGATACACGATTCGAACCCGCGAATTCTAGTACCGAGCAGCAACTCTCTACAATTCGGACATCGTTCGGCTTGGGATTGAGAAGAAAGCTATCTAAATTTGAGCCTAATATAAAACTTTATCAATTGCAAGAATCTCGCTTTTTTTTTAAGTTTATGCTATTTTTCTTAATATCTATTCCGTACCCTGCATTTGATACCTGTCTTCAGTTGACTATACTTGAAAAAAAAGTAAAACTGAGTTTCTTCTATTACTTCAGAATTTTATTTTATCTGTTTATAAATTTAAAACTTTTTTGAAAATTTATATTAAATGTAGTTTAATATAGCTGATGAAGGCAATATCGATATAAGTATAATCTTGTGGGGCTCAATTTCTGGAGATGCCAGTTAATAAAAAATACGTTCACCAAGTAAGGCGTGAAATATTTAAAAGCGACTCGGTATGGTACGGTTAAAAAATGTTGAGAAGCACTGAACTAGACAGAAGGACTTATCTGGACAGCCAGTGGTATAAAAAAAGGTCTTGGACGTTGACTACTTCTCTCCCATTAGCACTAGAACCGCTGGATGGGCCATTTGAACCCAAACACTATTTTGCATCCAATTTTCTCAAAAAGTTACTAACGAAATTTTCTTGCATTCTTTTTTTTTACTTTTCCCAATTTTATACCTGTAAAAACCTATAAATATATAAATATTGAAGAATCTATGCATATGCTAAAAATGGTTCATTATTAAGCTTCCAAGTGTGGAAACAAAACTGTAGAAATTTGTTCTAACTGTAAGTTGTCGTCATGTAGAAAATGTATAAATAAAAAATTGCTCAAACTGCACCTGAACTGTGTCAAAAACCTTGACCGGTAAGAAACTAAATGGTTCCATTTAAGTTGTCTATATTTTTCTAACTATTGTGACTTCGAGACCCTCCATTAACGTGTGGCGTTCTGATAACTGCAACGAAGAAAGCTCCCGCAAATGCAAATTGCATGGAGGCAAATTTCCCCTCTATGATGCTCGCGCGTTCATCTTGTTGTATATAAGGTGAGCGACACAGTTCAGTCGAGAGGGGAAATCACTCTCGGCTTTGGAATCATCGGGCTTGAGTAAAACAACTTTTCGCCTGTTAATCACTTGCAAGCCGCAAGTTGTTATCAACGCACTGATGTCTTATACTTTACCTTTTTACTCTTAATTTACTTATTAGTCTTTTAATGAATGTTTTGATCAAAAGCTCATGTTGAAGATTAGTTGTTTCGCTTCAATATTTCCTCTACAAACGTCACAGAAGAGGTTGTGTTAAGAACCAGACTTGGCGTCAACTATTACAGCACGTCTCGAGATGTCCAAGGCGATTAGAAGATCAGACGCCGTGGAAAAACCAGACACAGAGGCCCCAAAGAAAACACAAATCCGAGCTTAGCAGAACGGCGTCATGTGAAGGAAAAAGCGAATCAGAACAGGTGAGTGGTGACGTCAGGCAGCGCGAGATCTGGAGGAAGAAGAAAAACGGAAAAGAGAAGGGTTGGAGAGAGGAACGGTGAACTTTCAGTTTGGGGCAGTTTATCTTGACCTAAGGGAGTCGAGGTTGTACACCTTGTACAATCACATATCTGGCGGCATCTGAAGGCCGATTCATTTTTAGGTTCGCTACGAACCTGGAACCTGCCAGTTACCGTTCCATGCTCATCCTCAGCACGATGGGTTTTCCTTTGGAAACTCTGTAAATACTCTTATTTATTCCAGAATAAATCATTTGTTAATGTTAGAGCTGCACGCCGTACCTCCTACCACTTCCTTACCCAGATGCTACCAGAATCGAGGGACCAGGATAGGTTACACTATGTATTTTTCGATATTGTTATATCTTATTTTTTATTAATTAGTATACTAATTTAATGCCTATAAATGAATAAATATCACTATATAAATAAATACAGTGTGCTTTTTGAGTAACACGGATTCACATTAATCGGGTAAGTTGTACCCAAACCGCTGTTTTCAGTAGACCGAAAGTCCCGCGTTTCTGACGTGTTGAAGTTTCTGCGCCCGTAATATTTCTAAGCTGGAGTGTTTTAAAAAGCAGCACGTCAAAAACACAGTAAAACAATATATTTCTTATGCCCGGAATCATGTTTATTTCTCAAACTATACACCCGATGGCAGTACCAGACACTTTGTAATGTGTTAGATCAAACTATTTTGAACTAGTATTTTATTTACAAAAAACAATGCATCGGATATAATTGCAAAAATAGGGCAACTAAGCTTAGATAACTCCAACCGTTTGAAAGGCAAATAAAATAGACATACCTCTCACTGATAAGAAATCGCAAAGTTTGTTCCAAGAGAGATGAAAACAGTAGCAGATGCAGGAAGATAATCCGGTACTTCTGTCCAGATTGTGATTGTTGGACTTTGCATCTAATCCCCTTTATAACAGTAGCTTAAGTTATTTGTCCATCTGTCCTCGAATTTAGGAAGCAGTTGAACCTAGAATGGATAGAGGCATCCATATTGGAATCTTGATGAGTTAGGATTAGCAAAATTCAAAGCAAGTAAAGTTTACCCACCCCTTCGAGTCTTTTCGAGTGTGTAATGCCATTATTTCATGCTCTATTTTCCCCGGTTAGGAGAAAGCGATTAAATTTTTTATCACATAATAAATAGGTAAAAATACCATTTTTTCTAGCATTATGACGTCATTTCTTTTAACCATCTCATTTAATCATTTCTTATTTTAAATTATTTAAATATCGTCTGCTTTATTTTCATACGTTTTATCACTGAACCAAACTTAGATATGACGTAAATAATTTTTTTATATTTGGCTTAAATAGATTACGTGCATAACGATAATTTTAAACTTAATCTGATTATATATTGCTGCAACGAAAATTTTATCACCGGTATTAAATCTTTCATAGGAATCTATTTCACGGACTAATAAATATCTAGAGTTTAAGTTATAAATCTTTGAAAATTAAAAAGTTTGTTCGTTTGACTTTTATACATAACCACATGGTGTTAATGAATTCAATGCGATTCTAAACTGCATTCACATTAGCGGGAGACTTTAGAGGAGTATGAAGATAGATAACTGAGCGTGATTCGGATTATTCTCAGCCATAAACAAACTGCTTTTAACCTGCCTCATAGGGTACTTTACAATTCTGGAAAATTAAAAATTTTACTGATCCCGTCATATGACGGGCTAAATGGTAGTGGTTAAAATTTTATCACGCAAGTAAAAATTACACATATTTATATTAAACTTAAGTTTAATAAAGTTCTTTCAAGGATTAACACTTTTTTTTTATTCTATTTGATGGAAAAACAACATTTAGTCACAATAACCCTGATTATCGGCTTTTCATAAAAATATTTTATTTTAAACTTAAAATGAACTTAAAAGTTGAAAATGAAGGCACATATTACACATACACAGATTTATGCAATTTTCTTAAATACAGAATGTGCACTTTTATGACCGTTTTCCCCGAAATTATGTGATTAAGGAGTTAAACATCATTTAAGTAATTAATATTTCGTTTGCTTTCCTTCCAATAGTATATTAAAATTCTCAGTGGTCATATTCTAGTTTTTGATCCGTGTGGGGTAGATATGTGAACACTAGGGCTTGATCATTTTCAATATATCGCCAAATATTGGTATAATTTAGGTATTGCGATAACAATAAAATTCTGCTCTGCCGATATATCCCTGTCGGCGATACTGTTTTTCCCTCGCGAGCGATAACGTAGATCACCAAAATACATCCTATATATTCTACATAATTTTTTTTCAATTTATGACTTTCGTTTGACGTCCGCTTCGCGTATTTACCCACGTATTTCATAAAACACAAGCCTGAAATTTTGTTCTTGAAGATATGTTTCTATCTAGGTCTTCGGTAGCATATCCCAATATCAAGTCATGTTACCCAAGTCATGTTTAGTACTGCTTTACTCAACTTATCAGTTCTGGGAGCTAAAAATTGTAGGTCCTATTATACTTCCGCCTGCTTTATGTTGGACCAATAAAACAGTTTTGGTTTGGATTGCTATGGTCCACTATTCACCGACACCTATTACTTAAAACAGATTCCGAACTGCAACGAACATCCATGCTGGGAGCGATATTCGAATTCGCGGAATCCGATACGGAAGATCAGTTTACCAATGACAGCGTAATTTCGATTTGGGAGAAATAATTTAGCATAAACAGGCAATGTAAATTAGCAGTAATGGTGTCTAATTTGAATAAGCAGTTCTGTTTCGTATGTTAACAAATTACTTCTGAACAACATATTTATTTTTTCTTTCAAGTGTGAAAATGAACTATTCCTAAAGATTTGTTTTTTTAGAAATCCTAATTTTTAGAAACAAATTATAAATATAAAAATTTTAATTAACAGGAATTATAAGTTTAGAATGAAAGAAAGCTAAGTTTATTTAAAAATAGCAATATACACCTTCACTTTAAAGTATTATCACGATACAGTCAAACCTGTCCATCTCGAATCTCTTGGGAGTAAAAAAAATCGAGGTAAACAGGTTTCGAGATACACAGGTTTTATGAAAATAGACTAAAAAAATTTCTTTACGCAATACAAAAGATTGAAAATTTGAAGTACTTTTAGTTTTATTTACATGCACGGCTCTTTTTCATTCTTATGCAGCCGTTTTCGAAGTTCTTTTGTACGATATCTTTGTTTTTCATAATTGTAAAATAATACTGGGTGGAATTCCAAATTTAGAGGCAACTACGCTTTTCTTCATAGAAGGGTTTTCCTTAAAAAATGACAGAATTTCCATTTTTTTTTCGATGGATAAAATATTCAATTTTCTTTTAACACCTGCATTAAAACTCTAAAATTGAGACTGCAGGTTGCGAGATACTTTAGTCATTAGGCTATAGAGTGAGAACCAGTTCTATTTCCAAAAAGAAATTTCTCCCGTCTCCTATTCCCCCCTCCTCAACCCCGATCCCTTATTACTCCAGAGCAGAGAACCCGATTATAGTACAATTCCCACCGAGTCCCTGACCAAATAACCCTCCCAGAGAGAAAACTAGAAGTATATTCCCTGGAAATGGGAACTTGTGCGGTTGTCAATGCAATAAGGTTCTAAACTGGAATGTTGTGTTTCTTACTAAAATTCGAGATAGACAGGTTTAGGAAAAAATAATTTGAGATAGGTTTGGAAAACATGTTAAATTTTTATTGAAAATGTAGGGAAATTGAAAAAATTCGACATAGACAGGTTTTCGAGATAAGCAGGTTTGATTGTATATCAATGGTACCACATTATGTGCAGGTACATTTCTCAGCGCAATTGTACCGGGTGAGGGCTTTTGCGCATAAATTTAGTTATTCAGTTAAATCTCAATAGATCAAAAATTAATTTTTCAACCAACTTTTCATATTTTATATTGAAATATATAAACAAATATATAAATAGACAAATATATATATAATCATTTTCACAAGGATAAATAAAAAGTTAATTTTAAATCTAAATTGATTTTTTTAATCAACTTTCCCGTTCTGTGGTTCCTCATCGACTGATGTAAAAACTAGTTTGTCTAAATTTTTTCAGAATATGTAGTAGACAAGAACATTCGGCTTTATTTTGCTGTATATACCGATATTTTTGTACCCATAAACAAACCATGTTGTTACACTAAGCCGTACTAGTACGTGACCCGCGCTCAAATATTAACCGTCAAAAAACGTATTATTAAGTGTCCCGTATACAATGTGATGTCAGTATAAATTTGGGGATATATCGCAATATTAAATTTCTGATATTGTCCAGCCCTAGTGAACAACACTGCTTGAGAAATTGAAGGATTTAGACCAGAGGATGAAAATCAAGAGTCAACCTGGTTAGGTAACAGCCATATTTGATTCCTCTCCCATCATTTTAACCCTGTGGAAAATTGCTTTGCTTCTGAGCAGATTTCTTTAAACACATTTTGTAGCCTTATAGAGATCAATGTTCTTCAGGGTAAAATCGTTATGAAAATGTGTATTAGTAAATATTTGAATTCGAAAAAGATATCGAAGTTTTTCAGAAACAAAACATTTAATTTTCCTCTTTTTTGAAAAGTTTAACCCTTTGCACTCTAGGGCTCCGGAGCGGAACTATTTTAAATTTGTCTTCAAACTCGAGGGCTCCGCTAGGGATACAATGCACAATTAGATTTAAGATTTGTTTTTGTTATATTAAAAACTGAAAATTATTTGCATTGTTTCCGCAGCGGAGCTCTCGAGTTTGTAGGCAAATTTTAAATGGTTCCGCTCCTGAGTCCTCGAGTGCAACGAGTTAAAGCATTATCGTTTTGAATATTTTGTTCTATCGCAGAAAAAACTGATTTAAAGACACTTTTAAATGCAACAAGTAGAACAATTTATACTACAGTTTAACATACCTATAGAATTCCACTATGGCAGGCAACCAATCATCTTGACGTCTAGTCAGCATAAAAATGCATGAACAGCAAGTTTTGCGCTGAGAAAGTTTAAATATTTTAAAATTTAATGAAGAAATATTTCATCTTTTTCTACATGAAATGTTTTATTTATACAAGCGTGGTAAAAATTGTGGTGCACGCCAAATTCACATTCATAAAATAGTAACTTTAATAATGATCCGATTATAATATTCATTAGTACTTCAAAATTAGATAAATTATTACAGAATAAGGTAATTTGTAGCAACGTCACGAACTACCATAAAGCCCTTCCCATTCATTTTCATGTTTACAACAGCCAATAGACAAATAATAAACTGCCCTTCCTTTTGAGCCAGAATTGTCATAAATTGAGAATTTGCCCTACTGCGTGAAATCGCCTTAGTACGTAAAATGGTTTACAGCTTAATCTCTTGACTTACATTGAGTTCTCATGTGCCAAAGTAGTCTACGACAGATGTTGGGCAGCATTATATTAAATCATAATTTTATGTTGTAAATTATTGCGCATTAGCATCCTAAATAAACCTCCTTAAATGTTACATAGCAATGCCAAATTAAAAATATTACTTTCTCTTTCTCAACTTGCACAAAATTATTCAGATGAATCATAACTAAATAGTTGTGTAACACATTAGATTCCGTTTTACTTGGATGTCAAGGGATTAAGATTGAGAAATATCTAAGCATAAATGCACTTTACTAAATTGATACACAGTTCTACTTCTGATCTTTTAAGACTAACCCGAAACTAAGCAAATATAAAAGAAATACAGTGAACTCCGCTTAATGCGATCGCGGTTAATGTTATCAACCGCATATTGTTACCGAAATCACTTGGTCCCGGTTTTCTCTATTCATTTGTATGTTAAAATTATCGGTTTACGTGATCGTTACCTTAGTTAATGTTATCAGTTTTCGAACCTCATTTTAACTGGTAAAGGAATATCCACAATGCATTGGGAAGGAACCCATTCTTTTCTTTCCCTTCGTTCTTGTTCTAATTTCCGAGAATTCCCTCTTAACCCTAGGGAAAAGGAGAAAAACAAAGCAGTGGGGCATTACACGTTCCTAGAATTTTTCAGAAATACGCACACCCTGTTGGTGGTCAATAGTTGTCAGATAAGCAGAGGACAACCAATTCTATTCTGAACTGAGAAGGAGCGTATTCACATTTTATGCCTTGCTCGCTTACATGCAATTTGTCGATATGGAAGCCAGAAAGCGAAAAGATTTAACATTAAAATTAATATAGAAATTTTAAATCCTTATGACGGTTACCAAAAGTCAATGCTGCAGCGCAGTTAACATTTCTCAGCTACTGAATTGAAGTATTGAAACGTAGAGTAACACTGCTCCGATGACTTTAAAAAAATGATTAATAATGATTTATCAATGAGCTTCTTAGAAAGAATTGTAGACAATCAACAATTTATCATTTTTATTATGTAAACAATTCTTATATCTTAATAGGTAATATACAGTATGTAGTGCCTGGCACCCTCTAGGGGTAGAACGGTTGCGGAGATATGTTGTTCAGAAAAATAGAAAAACTAAATTTTTTTTTTTTAGTCAAAATATGCTATATAATTTTGTGTGTATGATTACTATTATATATGTGTTGCTGTACATATTTGCTGTGCCGTCTATAAAACATTAAGGAAAAAAAAAAATGTTATGGATAACTTCAGTTAAAGTGATTTTTGATATGCAAGTTTCAGTCAAGAACACCAACGCTCACAGTACATAAATATAATGAGTTATTTTATTTTTGAAATTAAGTAAATATTAGGAAGGGATATTTTATCTAATTATGAATATTTTATTGTTATCAATCGATAAGTTATCATATTGGTGGAAATGATCACATTAACAGACTAATTTCATGATTTCATTTTTAAAGAGAAATTATCTCGTTAACTTAATGAGTACTCATATTCTTTGCAAAGTTATGCGTTAACTGCCATAATGCGTATGCATATAATCTTATGCTTTAAATGCTATGTAAGAGAATGTACTTAAATGACAAGCATGAAATGACTAAGAAATATACTACAGGAAGCAATATATACGACCAAGACTGTTAAAGTTGAGTGCGCTTGACGTATAAACGTCAGCGGCAGTTTTGAAAATCATTTAATTATAAATCTGAATTTACTTACCGAAAGAGGAATCAAAGTTTATAACTTTACACGATAACTGAAGGATGACTGTACCAGACTTTCCTCTTAAAATCTCCAGTATAACATTAAACATGGAAAAAGAAAAAAATTACAGTAAAATAAGTTATTTAAATATCTAAATTATTAGATAATTTAATATTAATATTATCTATATTTAATAGAATAGGAGAATATTTTTTATACTAAAAAAATACCGAACTGAGTTTAAACACCTGTTTATAGAATTTTATTAGTATATCCGAGAGCGCTAAGATACACACTTAATAGAAATTTCTATTAAAAACATTAAAAATAAAATTCATCTGATTCATATACGATAACCCGAAGGATGACTGTACCATATCTTTGCTCTTAAAAAATCTCCAAAATAACATTCAACATGGAAAAAATTAAGAATATTAAATATGAGTTATTTAAAATATCTACATTTTAATAAAATAATTTAATATAAATATATCTATATTTAAATAGAAGAGAATACTTTAGGGTCAACTGAAAATACCAAATTAAGTTTAAACACATTTTTATAGAATTTTATTAGTATATCCGAGAGTGCGAAGATACACAATTAAAAAATAGAAATTTCTATTGAAAAACATTAAAAACGAAATTTATCTTAGTCACTATGTGAACAGTGCCTAACGATTCTTGGTTATCTGTTCGGAAATTATTTTTCGAATACTGTAGGATGTTTAGCCGTTAATCGGCTTTAATGTATGGTATTTAATCGTGTTGCAAAAAGTAGACCGTAGCACTCCAAACCAAACAAAACCATGTGAATAGTTGTTTATCCAATTCATTAAATGTTTACATCCATAGTGGTACCTACGTTGTAAATTACATCCAAGTAGTCCATTCTGGTCCTATTTACAGTCTGACTATTTTTCCCATTTACATTTGATGTTAGTTTTTAATAGTTACGCTAAGTATTACCTACGATTTGTTAGAAAATATTATTCGCATCTATTGAAAAATAGTATATTTTAACGAACACTATTAACGTAATTCATTAAATGCTTGCATGCATGATGGTGAATGTGCGGTAAAACAGTTATGTATACAATATTAACAGGTTGGGCAATATACATGAGGTCTCATGCTTTTAATGTATGGCATCGCAACTGTATTTATAATTAATGACAGATTTTAATTTCATAGAAGATAAAAATGGAAAACATTAAAAAAAAATACTGAAGTTAAGTAATACATAATTGCTAAAAGAAATAAATTTATCAAATACACATTAATTAAAGTTTCTGCATGATCAAGAGAAATGACTTAACATTGGTGCACTTAACATAACATATTTAATTAATAGCATTGCATGTCTTCTATTAAACAAAAGTGACACATTAAATAAAAAATCTTTTTTTGTAAAAATGAATAAACCGTTATTGTATATTTTTGCCTCTATATGGTTTTAAAATGGACTGTAGATCAATGCTCTGTAGAATTAATACAAATAAAACATTTAATGAGTACACTAAAAATGTGCAATCGAGTAATATTTTAAAAAAATTACAAACAGATTTTAATATACAGGAGAACAAAAAATGGACAATTACACAAACATAAAAAATTATTTGCGAATTATTTAATATGATATTGAATGTCGAAAGATCAGGTGCATTGCATGAATGTCAATAAGATTAATCTAACATTTAATGTGAGTACACATTTTTAGAATATGGCATTGTAACTAACTTTTATTAATACAAGATGACAAAAAATGAAAATTACTGCAGTGTAAAAAAATAGAAACATACATTTGCTATAAAAATTTCATTTTAACTGTAATCACTGAATTTGAAAGATCAGTTGCAATGCATGGACACATATTTTTAGAATAATCTAGCATTGCAACATGTTTCTAGAATAAGTAATACAGGATGACATGAAATGATGGTTAATGGAGTGTATAAAACTATTTTAAATACACCGGCACTAGTGCTATAGGAAATTACAACATTTCGAGCACAGATTTGCTTGAATATGCCGGGAAGACCAGTTGCAATGCAATAAAGCCAATACGACTGCCCTAACACTTAACGGGGTTACACTGAGTATGAGCACACATTTTTTAGAATAATCTAGCATTGCAACTGTCTTCTAGTAATACAGGATGATATAAAATGATGGTTAATGTAGTGTAAAACTATCTAAATACACCGGCACAAGTGCTATAGGAAATAACATTTCTAGCACAGATTTGCTTGAAATTGCCGGGAAGAACAGTTGCAATGCATGAAAGCCAATACGACTGCCCTAACATTTAATGGGGGTGCACTGACTATGAGCACACATATTTTTAGAATAATCTAGCATTGCAACTGTCTTCTAGTAATACAGGATGATATGTAATGATAGTTCATGTAATGTAAAACTAAAATACACCGGCACAAGTGCTATAGGAAATAACATTTCTAGCATAGATTTGCTTGAAATTGCCGGGAAGAACAGTTGCAATGCATGAAAGCCAATACGACTGCCCTAACATTTAATGTGGGTGCACTGACTATGAGCACACATATTTTTAGAATAATCTAGTATTGCAACTGTCTTCTAGTAATACAGGATGATATGTAATGATAGTTCATGTAACGTAAAACTAAATACACCGGCACAAGTGCTATAGGAAACTATATTTCGAGCACAGATTTGCTTGAATATGCCGGGAAGACCAGTTGCAATGCATGAAAGCCAATACGACTGCCCTAACATTTAATGGGGGTGCACTGACTATGAGCACACATATTTTTAGAATAATCTAGCATTGCAACTGTCTTCTAGTAATACAGGATGATATGAAATGATAGGTCATGTAATGTAAAACTAAATACACCGGCACAAGTGCTATAGGAAACTACATTTCGAGCACAGATTTGCTTGAATATGCCGGGAAGACCAGTTGCAATGCATGAAAGCCAATACGACTGCCCTAACATTTAATGGGGGTGCACTGACTATGAGCACACATATTTTTAGAATAATCTAGCATTGCAACTGTCTTCTAGTAATACAGGATGATATGAAATGATAGGTCATGTAATGTAAAACTAAATACACCGGCACAAGTGCTATAGGAAACTACATTTCGAGCACAGATTTGCTTGAATATGCCGGGAAGACCAGTTGCAATGCATGAAAGCCAATACGACTGCCCTAACATTTAATGGGGGTGCACTGACTATGAGCACACATATTTTTAGAATAATCTAGCATTGCAACTGTCTTCTAGTAATACAGGATGATATGAAATGATAGTTCATGTAATGTAAAACTAAATACACCGGCACAAGTGCTATAGGAAACTACATTTCGAGCACAGATTTGCTTGAATATGCCGGGAAAACCAGTTGCAATGCATGAAAGCCAATACGACTGCCCTAACATTTAATGGGGGTGCACTGACTATGAGCACACATATTTTTAGAATAATCTAGCATTGCAACTGTCTTCTAGTAATACAGGATGATATGAAATGATAGTTCATGTAATGTAAAACTAAATACACCGGCACAAGTGCTATAGGAAATCTACATTTCGAGCACAGATTTGCTTGAAATTGCCGGGAAGAACAGTTGCAATGCATGAAAGCCAATACGACTGCCCTAACATTTAATGGGGGTGCACTGACTATGAGCACACATATTTTTAGAATAATCTAGCATTGCAACTGTCTTCTAGTAATACAGGATGATATGTAATGATAGTTCATGTAACGTAAAACTAAATACACCGGCACAAGTGCTATAGGAAACTACATTTCGAGCACAGATTTGCTTGAATATGCCGGGAAGACCAGTTGCAATGCATGAAAGCCAATACGACTGCCCTAACATTTAATGGGGGTGCACTGACTATGAGCACACATATTTTTAGAATAATCTAGCATTGCAACTGTCTTCTAGTAATACAGGATGATATGAAATGATAGTTCATGTAATGTAAAACTAAATACACCGGCACAAGTGCTATAGGAAACTACATTTCGAGCACAGATTTGCTTGAATATGCCGGGAAGACCAGTTGCAATGCATGAAAGCCAATACGACTGCCCTAACATTTAATGGGGGTGCACTGACTATGAGCACACATATTTTTAGAATAATCTAGCATTGCAACTGTCTTCTAGTAATACAGGATGATATGTAATGATAGTTCATGTAATGTAAAACTAAATACACCGGCACAAGTGCTATAGGAAATTACAACATTTCGAGCACAGATTTGCTTGAATATGCCGGGAAGACCAGTTGCAATGCATGAAAGCCAATACGACTGCCCTAACATTTAATGGGGATGCACTGACTATGAGCACACATATTTTTAGAATAATCTAGCATTGCAACTGTCTTCTAGTAATACAGGATGATATGAAATGATAGGTCATGTAATGTAAAACTAAATACACCGGCACAAGTGCTATAGGAAACTACATTTCGAGCACAGATTTGCTTGAATATGCCGGGAAGACCAGTTGCAATGCATGAAAAGCAATAGGACTGCCCTAACATTTAATGGGGGTGCACTGACTATGAGCACACATATTTTTAGAATAATCTAGCATTGCAACTGTCTTCTAGTAATACAGGATGATATGTAATGATAGTTCATGTAATGTAAAACTAAATACACCGGCACAAGTGCTATAGGAAATTACAACATTTCGAGCACAGATTTGCTTGAATATGCCGGGAAGACCAGTTGCAATGCATGAAAGCCAATACGACTGCCCTAACATTTAATGGGGGTGCACTGACTATGAGCACACATATTTTTAGAATAATCTAGCATTGCAACTGTCTTCTAGTAATACAGGATGATATGAAATGATAGTTCATGTAATGTAAAACTAAATACACCGGCACAAGTGCTATAGGAAATTACAACATTTCGAGCACAGATTTGCTTGAATATGCCGGGAAGACCAGTTGCAATGCATGAAAGCCAATACGACTGCCCTAACATTTAATTGGGGTGCACTGACTATGAGCACACATATTTTTAGAATAATCTAGCATTGCAACTGTCTTCTAGTAATACAGGATGATATTAAATGATAGTTCATGTAATGTAAAACTAAATACACCGGCACAAGTGCTATAGGAAATTACAACATTTCGAGCACAGATTTGCTTGAATATGCCGGGAAGACCAGTTGCAATGCATGAAAGCCAATACGACTGCCCTAACATTTAATGGGGGTGTACTGACTATGAGCACATATTTTTAGAATAATCTAGCATTGCAACTGTCTTCTAGTAATACAGGATGATATGAAATGATAGTTCATGTAATGTAAAACTAAATACACCGGCACAAGTGCTATATGAAATTACAACATTTTTTTCGTAGAACAGTTTGTATTTGCCACGAAGTTGCACTACAGAAAGAATTCGAGTACCTTAACACTTAATAAGTGTGCACGAAAGTGATTACAGTAATTCTTTTTTATAAATAAACTAATATTGTAACTGTCTTCTGGCAATGCAGGATGATACAATTCAAAAACATTTAGAGCAGTGTAAAATATTAATGCAAATCAGCCAAATTACTAGAGGAAATGCTAATATTTCGGATACAGATGTCCTTTGATTTGCCGTGAAAACAAGATGCTCTGTAGGAATGCGAGTACGACTGCAGTAACATTTAATGTGTGTGTCACTGTCCATGTGTACAAATTTTTAGAATAACCTCATTGCGACAGTTTTAACAACGTAGTTTGAGACAAATATAAAAAAATGTCAAACACCAATGCGGAAGTTTGAAATGAAAAAAAAAACCGGTACAATTTTTATAAGATATTGAGAAGAATACCTGATGTTCCTTTTGAATAAAAATACAAAGTTGCTGCCATTTAGTTTAAGTGTTCTTGACAGTTATTTTGTGTACTTTTAAATAATATTTTTGTAATTTCCTTCTAATAAAACTAGACATTAAAACAATCGAAGGTATAAGTATACTAATGAACGTATGGAATAAAACATTTGTTTATGTAATTGTTTGATAAAAGTTTTTAGAGAATAGATTTGTTTACGAGTATATACAGTTTAATAGAGGTATATAATTTCTACATAATTTTCATTTATATAGTTATTTACACAATACTTAATTGCACTTCAGTTTTCTAACAGAAATTTTCTGTAGTAAATATAGAAGTACAATTGCGAAATATAAGTTGAACATTTTATATTTAATTTAAGAAAAAAAATAAAATTTCATTAAGGAATGAAACATTTTAAAACTTTAATTTCATTTAATGTAATATAGGTTTGTATCAATAGGGAATGGCATTCATAGTGAATATGAATGTTCTTATCAGACAAAAACTCACTTTTTGTACATTGTCATTGAAATAACTTTCATAGATCGATTGTATGGCATTTTTTATAAATAAAACCTTTTAAATTCTACAACTTTCATAAAATGGTTTCAAATTCACAACATTATGTGGGGAAAATATCGCACATATGCTTTAAGTTTATTTAACTTTTGTAAAGCAACACGTGGACTTCTTTAGCTTTTTCAATAGTACTTCATTAAACTTTTATAAACACAATTTGTCTCTAAGCTTAAATAAATTTTGTTTACGCAAACCCTATGTTTTAAGATATAGTAATTGATTCCACTTTATAAAATACTCTCCACATACTTTGAAATCTTTGAGAGAACTTAATTTTTGGGAATAATTTAAAAGCTTGTAGAACAAAAGTCACCACTTTGGATAATCTCTGAATTCCGGTACATATATTTGATAAACTTATTAAATGTTTAAAAGAATAAAGCTATTTAAAAAATAAAGATGTTTTAACCACTTGAATGTTGGACAAGATAGTCACATCGAGGGAGTTTAAGTGTATGAAACTGCTCAATGAAAAATAGCATATTAATGCTAACGGTATTTTAAATAATTAGTCAAAAATTCCCGAAGCTACTGTAGACTGATGAAACTGACAAAATGAAGATGTTTGGTTTGGTTTTGAGAGCTATGATTTACTCCTTGCAACACGAGGCTGGGACCTACTACTTTGTCAAATCCAAAGAACTAGCATCCATGCCAGCAGTAATATTCGAATATGACTCCTGAACTCATCACGAGATTTTAATATAGCTTATCTAATAAAGAGTACATTTTTATTCCAGCATCCTTCGATTCCCCATTTTATTACAAGAACAGAACATAGGCTTCCGTATTACACGGGTATGGCACAGATTCACCTAAGTCCTTCTTTGGAATCGAACCTAAGCCCATTTGAAATCTTAACATAACCGCAACACAGAAAATGAGTTTTAGATTACTAGATTAATCTACCCTTCGAAAGGTACAAGAGGGAACATGTGCATTTACAATTTCTAACAAAGGTTTTTGGTTTTTGGAGTACTACGGTCTACTTTTTGCAACACGAGGGCTAATGATACTGGGACCTACTGCTTAAAGCCGATTCCGAACGGCTACGAACATCCATGCCATAGTTTGATTCGAACCCACGAACTCCGGTTCCGAAGGCCAGCACCCTAACCATTCGGCCATCGTTCGGCATTCTAACAAAGGAGTTTTAGGGAAATATTTGGAGTTTTAACTTCTCACAAAGAATATATATATAAGTAAATTGATTCTCTTACCTTTAATTTCTAAGAAAAAGAAATGTTCTAGATAAAAATAGGTCCTTCGATACCTGAAAAATATTACATTATTAATTTCAGCTTCTTTGTGGTCAGCTACCACAATATTAACATAGAAATATAAGTAGGTATCAAATGTTATTAACTTTAAAAAAGTTAATATGAAACGTTACAATTTTAAAAATATTTTAGCACTCTTATAGATTTTTCATTATTATATACTGCATCTCATTAAAAAACTTAATAGAGTAGGGTTCCAAATTTATGGATAAGAATTTGGTAAACAGTATCCAAAGTATTAGGTAAGATTTAGATAAAAATACACTTGGAAAGTCTAAATTACAAATAAGTTACCAGACACACCAAAATGAGAAAAAGTGTTTTGTACCCTTCATAACAAGGTAGTATAAATTTTAATGAAATAAAATAGATATTAGATTTGAAGAGATTTCACTTTATGGCACAAGTTTAACAGTTTAACACTAAACATACCATATAACAGGTCAAATGACCCATAAGGTATATGTAAAAAATGCGATGGGAAATGAATTAAAAATTCTTATTCTTTGTATTTATAATACATAAAAGTCAACTTTTATGTATTATAATCACAAAGAATAAGAATTTCCCATCGCATTTTTTTACATACAACTTATGGGTAATTTGACCCGTTATATGGTATGTTTAGTGTTAAGGTAGGTGTAAACACAAAATATGCCTTATTTTTTCTGTCTTGTGTTACAATTTTTAAAAATTTACCTAATCCCCGTACAATATCAGATATTAAAAAAACAGTTATTAAATTTTGAAGAGTAAACATCGTGCTACATCCTGAAAACTTTTACATTTTCCGTGAGTTACTAACTATCGATTTAATATCTTATGACCACCAATTAATAAGAGACTAAAATATAGTTACCAAAATTGCACATGCAAAAGTAAAAAGCAAGCGGAAATAAATTAAACACAATTTAACTTGGGGGTGAAGACTATAAATAAAATTTTAACAATTTGAAGGGAAAAGTTAAAATTATACTCTTATTAGTAATTAAATAAAAATAAATTAAAAAGAAAAGACATATACATAAGTTCTAAATGAATAGAATACGCATATATTTATAAGGATCAGGCCTGAAGAACTCGCCAGACCCCGCAGGCCACATTGGTTGGTTGGTTGGGAGCGCTACGGTCTACTGTTTTGCACACGAGGGCTAATGAGACCGGGACCTACAGTTTAAAGCCGATTCCGAACGGCTACAAACATCCATGCCAGAAGCGGGATTCGAACCCACGAACTCCGGTTCCGAAGAGCAGAGCTCTACCATTCGGCCATCGTTCGGCGCAGGCCACATTGGAAGCGAATGTTATGTCGGTGGGTAGCACAGTATGTTTTATGTATGATTACACACACATATTTAAGGCTTGGTTTTGGGGAGCTACGGTCTACTGTTTTGCTCACGAGGGCTAATGGGATCGGGACATACTGCTTAAAGCCGATTCCGAACGGCAACGAACATCCATGCCAGCAGCGGGATTAGAATCCGTGAACTCCGGTACCGAACATTAACGCTCTACCATTAGGCCATCGTTCAGCACATACATATTTGAGGTGAGACTTAATACATTAAAAAAATTTTGTTATTCATAAATTAGAAATGGAGCAGTTAATTTGCAAATGTGTATAATTGTAATAATTAGTAAATCAATCTAAAAATATATTTACTATAATAATACACTACTTAATTCAATTAGAAATTTTGTGAATTTTGCCACGGGCTTAGAAATATTACTATTAGGACGCTATAAACCACACCTGATCAAGGTAATAAAATTTTTAGCTATTAATGTCCATAAGATGATTAAAGTTTATTGTAAATGTAAGAGACTGAAAATTGAAATTAACTATCAAAGCTACATGTTACTAAACCTATAAATTTCATGATACTAGTAAATGTAATTGTAAGCTGAATTTTCCTCCTATATAAACATACATCAATAACAGTTAATTAACAGTATTTAATAGATCAAGATGTCATCATCCATATCATTTTTAAAATATTCAATATTTGTCTTAACGTATGATTATAAATGTTACATAAAACAAAGGTTACTAAAATACAAAATATAAAAATATCTAGACTTACATAAAAACATTTGCTTAAAAATTGAGGTGCTCCACAAAATTCACTAAGGGTCAGTCTCACCAAAGTCATTTAACGGCTAATGGCGATTAACTCATGTCGCCAGTGGGACGCATTAATCGCAGTTAGCCTTTTAACGACTTTGGCGAGACCGGCACTAAATACTTCTACAGCACTGCATATTAACTATATTCATGTTTTTACTGTACGTTTACTTTGTGTTATACTAAAAACCCGGATATCAATGCCCACTTGCGTTGCAGTTTCCATAAACAATTATTTTAAAGTATATATTTTAACAGCTTTATCTGCTTAGCGTTATTAAACCCTGTAACTTGATAAAATCATATTAATTAAAAAAATTGAAAGTTTTTAATTCAAAAACACTTTAATAGACTCAGCACAAAAATTTCAGTGAAATATAAAAAGTAATGAACACTAAATAGTACTAAGTCTAAAAAAGTAAATCATACTAGGAAATATTAAGTAAAAAATAAAGTTGATCGGAAAAAAGTTATTGAAATAAAATAATTTGTAAACTGCAAATTTCGTTTCATTAAAAGTTTCGTTCATCTTAGAATAACTTTTTTGTCCCATTAGTTTTTCACAAAACTAACTTGCATAAGACTAGAAGAAATTAAAACTAAATTTGTTGTTTACATAATTTAAAAATAACTAATAAATTGTTTTGGTATGACCCTAAATAGTTTTAAGGGGTCATAGGACTTTAAAAAAAGTAAAATAATTATAATTTTCGACTCCTCATAGCTTATAAAGTATCAGTTTTGAAAACATAATTCTTTTAAAAAATAGAGCCTATTATCATCTTTACTTACATATCTCCTTCATTTTTAAAACAAAAAATATTTGTTAGAAATTTATAAATAGGAAACACTTTGGTGTTAAAAATGATATCAAGACTAACGTGCATAACTAAAAATATTAAGTTAAATACAAACTTATTGGTTTAAAACATACTGCAATATCTCAAAATTGAACCTAAATTTATATGTATTTAAAAACATATTTTTAAAAATGTAAAAAAATTATTTTCCTTAAAAATTAAAAATTTATTGCAAAAAACATTTTTGAAAATATACAAGAAAATTTAAGTTCAGTCGGATGAAAATAATACTGTACATAACCTGTAAAAAAATTCATGAAAAAATATAAACTTACGTTACATGGAAAAAACACAATTTGAGAAAAATCAAGTCATAGTTTTTTTAAGTTAAATTTCTTTTCACTGAACATATGACACATTTTTATTCATAACTCCTCAATATTGAATTTTTTTTTACATGGATTGTTTTAAAATGTTCAGAACTAAATTTCTATTCACATACATTTTTTTCTGAAAAATTGAATTTTTTGTCGATTTAACAGACGTATGACCCCTTACAATACATAACAATATGCGTACAAAAAATTATTAGTGTTATTCGAAATTTATATGAGATGTAGGTAATACAACTATTGAATGAAAAGGAAAACATTAGCGTTGTATATGAAAAAGAATAGCTGTATCTAGTGGTTTATAAACGTATCCTGACAACAAGGCATGTAAAAACGTAATTCATTAAAAAATTATAGGAATTTTTTTATAAGCATGGTATATTAATCTATTTTACTTGCTTTTTTACTGCATATAAATTATTAAGTTACGTGTTTGTTCTAACATAGGTAACTCATATTTTACAAGACTTAAGACCGAATTAAGCGTCCTAAATTCTTACCGTTTAAGTTCAGAGTTTTCAGCATACTCAATACGAATATACAAATATAAACTGTTAAATTTACTAAGCCCGAATAAATAGAAACCTGCATAAACTAACTTGACACATAAGAATATTTAAAAGAAGTAGCGTATGCTTACCTAAGATATTCCAGTTTGAGGTTATCCATAGTTCAATTCACGTAAGAGACTTAACAAAGCAAAATGATCTACTACGGTCTGTTACGCTTCTGCTTGAACAGCTAATTAGATATTCAAACAAAAGCGAGTGATGTCATAGACCTACAGCCAATTACATTACATGCCCACTTCAGTGCGTATCAAAATTATAAACATCTGCCTAAAACGCTGCATTTTAAAATGGAAATATCGATATGATAGCTAAGGAAAAAATTTCTTCCATTTTATTTCTTTAATATTTCGAGTAGATTTTACTAACTACGATATGTGTATAAAAATGAATTATTTGTAACATACACATATATAAATATTCATTCAAAGTAAAACTCGTACATTTCCTTTAAAAGGTCTGCATAAATGACAGACTTTTATTAAAATCTAGAAAATGTTTTAATTGCACAACATGGTATTCCTAACTACACAAAAGCTACCCATTTCTACACAAAATTGGATTATCAATATTGGAATGAAAGTCATATTTACCTTTAACAATTTATTTGACATAATAAATTAGTTTAAAAACTCCGTCAGTTTAGATTTCAATGTTAAATTCTTAGAGAAAACGAAGACTGCAATAAATTGTGGATTGTCCTGCAAATATATCATTGAGAATACTTAAGTTTCGGCTCTTCATTATTGGTTAAAGATAGTTGGTAATTGTGTACAATTTAGAGCCGGTCTCACCAAAGTCGTTTAATTGCTGACCACGATTAACCCATGGCACCAACCAATGGTGGGATACAATTCTCCGTTTAAACAGAGATTAATCGTGGTTGGCTGTTAAACGACTTTGATGAGACTGGACTTTAATGTTTGGCCTTTAAACTGTGGTTATCTCAGAGTTTGTCTTGACTCAAGCGAAACGGTAGCTAATTGATGTTTGATTTTGGAGTACTACGGTCTACTTTTTGCAACACGAGGGTTAATGAGACCGGGACCTACTGCCTAAAGCCGATTCCGAACAGCTACGAAAATCCATGACATCAGTGGGATTCGAACCGACGAACTCCGGTTCCGAAGGCCAGCACCCTAAGCATTCGGCCACCGTTCTAGGTGATGTTTAAAATGAGTTTTTCTACTTCGATCGAAAGTAAGTTCTTGCTTCGAAATATTTGTCACGAGAAACTAGTGTGGGCAAACTTGAAAGTGAAAGAGTGAAATAGACCAGGATCTACTGCTTACAGCCGAATCTGAAGAGCTATGAGCATCCATGCCAGAAGTGGGATTTGGACACTTGAATTTCTATACCAAAGAGCAGCGCCCTTCCCAATCAGCCATCGTTTAGCCAGATATGGAAATCACAAGCCAGAAGTCCTCTTGAGTCTAACTGAGATCGATATTTGTTTAATAGCTGGCCATAAATTTTCAAAAACTAGCCTCACATAAGTAGGATGAAGCAAATTGAATCAAAATATTCATCCTTTTTTAACTCGGCATGCTTAATTCTTTTTAAAACCTTTTTAGATCTTTTTTAAATGTTTTCATTTTAAAATCGACATACTCGTTTCTGGTAGAAAACCCAGGTTTCTGACAAGTCAGAGACTTGCTGTTTTGAATTTGTGCAAATGTTTACAACTGTTTTGAAGTCATACTCGAGTTGTTTGAAATTTTTTTAACTTAATATGTGAATCAAGTAAAAAAAATAATATCGTATTTAAATATGGAATTGTTTAATTGAATATTCCTCGTGAAAGTTAAAAATTTCCCAGAATTCTTTTTAAACGCCTTTATGATTTATTTTGAATCCAACAACCTCTTAAGGGTTGTGACCCATCCCCCCAGTTTGTGCTGTATTGTTCTAATCAGATAAAGATGAAAATATATGTATTTAAAGTTTTTTGTTTGTATGTGTGCATGTAAGTATAGCTGTTATGTATTCCAAAAGGGCATATCATGATGAAATTTTGCAGGGTGATTCAGGTAAACCTGTGGAAGCTTTTAGACAGCCTAAATTAGTCAGATATTACCGGAAAGAGGGAAATAAGAAGTTTTATTGAATTCTTTTAGGTTTGGTGAATCTATATTTTGATGTCGTTTGATATATTTTTCTATCTATAACTTGCAACTATGATTAAAACTTTTAAGTAAAGTTAATTAATTTTATAGTGTTTAAAATTAATTTTAAAATAAGTTTTGCTTATTTTTGGTTGGGTTGGTTTGGAGGGCAACAGCCTAATTTTTTGTAACACGAGGGGGGCTAATGATATAGGGGCCTATTGCCTAAAGCCGATTCCGAACGGCTACGAACCTCCATACCACAGTGGGATTCGATTCCATGAACTGTGGTACCAAATATTAGCGCCCTAACCATTAGGACATCGTTTAGCTTTGTTCTTTTTTGACATGATCAATTTTAGTTATTTCATTCCATCGATTGGTATTTGGCTAATTTATTTCTTTTTCGGTTTATTTCGACATCTGTTTGAATGGTAATATACTCCGCTGCTAGCATTGTAAGTGTTTTCAAAATGAGTAATATTTTATTAGTGACTTTTATGTCAAGTGCGTGTCAAATTATTTGCACCTTAGTTATATTAAATTATATAAAACGTACGCAATCTTCCATTACTTGCGTGTAAAGATAATTCACCAGATATATCAATTTTATACCTTTAGTTTATAAAGTTTAAGAAAGAAAATAAATAAAATTCGATATTCGTTTTCTGAAAGTACTTTGTTTTGCTTAAGAATTTATATTTATTGCTGCTGGTATGTAAAATATTATAAAATTTAATTAAAATTTTAAAACTATAACATTCATTTTGTAAAACAGAAAAACACTGAAAATTTTCCCGATTAAAATACTTTTCAAAGAAATAAAAGAGTATAAAAAAACTTACCAGTTATTCTCTTTAGCCCAAAGCAAAGGAGGGAATGTGGAGGTTGTAGTAATCCATAAGAATACATTTTTACATTCATTTTGAGGCCTAAATACAAAGGGATTAATCCATCCTCCCCAATTTCTTGCTAAACTGAGATGCAGCCTAAAAGAAATGCAAATAAACCACAGCAATCCAATCTGGAATGTGAAATATTACTGCAGCAGAATTTTATGTCAATCAGACACTTTAGTCTTGTTACAACAGGAAGACCTTAAACACCTGCTACTGTTATCTCAAGGCCGTCCTCGGGCTGACGTCATTTTAAAACTCAGCTGTTCCTATTTTATTGCTGATATGTTTCATTGGCATTATGAACGCTCATACAGTACTTCTTTGATAGAATCAACACCCGGCAATATTTTGTATTTAGGACTGTTATGATTTCTAGAAGTGAATCTTCCCATTTAAATGCCAAAAATCTCAATATAACGTATATTCATACTATGGGACATAACTCAAAAAATAGGAAGAAAAATATTCTTTCAATATAATCTCCCGTGTTCTTTTGACAATTCCTGAATTAATTATGACTAGTTTACTTTTGATGTCTATACGGACGTAGAATGTATCTCTCATAATTCCAGAACTGTTAACCGTAGAATGTCAATATTTTGTATTTAGTTCTGTTATGACGTCTAGATGTGCATCTCCCCATTTGATTGCAGTCTGCAAAACACAGAGCAAAAAATCTCAATATAACGTATATTAATGTTCTTTGACATAACTCAAAAGATAGGAAGAAAAATTTTCTATCAATATAATCTCTCGTGTTCTTTTGACAATTCCTGAACTAGTTACGACTAGTTTACTTTTGACATCTAGCGTAGTATGTATCTCTTATAACGCAAGAACAGTTAGCCATAAAATATCAATATTTTGTATATAGGACTGTTATGACTTCTACACGTGCACCTTCCCATTTGTTTGCAATTTGCAAAATAAATAGCACAAAATATCCATATAACGTATATTAATACAGTGGGACATAACTCAAGAAATAGGAAGAAAAATATTCTTTCAGTAAAATTTCGTGTTCTTTTAACCATTTCTGAATTAGTTATGAGTAGTTTACTTTTGACGTCTATACTGACGTAGTATATATCTCTTATAACGGAAGAACGGTTAGCCATAGAATGTCAATATTGTGTATCTTGGACTGTTATGGCTTCTAGTTGTGAATCTTCCCATTTGATTGCAGTCTGCAAAATAAATAGGAAAACATCTCAATATAACGTATATTAATGCTGTAGGACATAACTAAAAAAATGGAAGAAAAACATTCTTTCAATATAATCTCTCTTGCTCTTTTTACCATTCCGGAACTAGTTACGACTAGTTTACTTTTGACGTCTATACGGACGTAGTATGTATCTCTCATAACTGAACGGTTAGGCATACAATGTCAATATTTTGTATTTAGGACTGTTATGACTTCTAGATGTGCATCTCCCTATTTTATTGCAATTCGTGAAATACATAGCAAAAAATCTCAATATAACATGTATTAATACTGTGGGACATACCTGAAAATTAGGGAGAAAAATGTTCTCTTAATGTTATCAGGGCTTCCAACAGCAGTTATTTTTCGTTCCGGTTTCCATTCCGAATTAACTAAAATAAATATATTGGTTCGGTTCCGGTTTTCGTTCTGCCAAAAATAACGGTTTTTGGTTCAGTTCCAAATGAATAATTTCGTTTTATGTACATTCTTTTTCATACTAAAAAATAATCTTATCCTTAACAAAAAATGTACTTCTATCAAAATTTAGATTATTTTATTCCTTTTTTAACTGGTGCACTATGTGAATTGATACAATTAACTAGCATTTACGATACGGTGAGCAGAGGATTGCGAGCTTTGACATTGTCATCCATAATCAAAATCGAATTTGAGAACTGAATTAAATTTGTTTTCTACAAGTTGTTTCATATGAGAATGAAATGCAAAAGTGCAAGTGAACATCAAAACAGGAAATCGAGAAGCAATGCACATGTAATGACAATAATTATATGGTTGACATTAAATTAGAAAATATTAATAAGTTGGTTAGAGTAACAAAATGGGTGAACATATATCTAACTGAAATAAACCGAATTTTTTGGGGTTCATTTCTGGGTTTCGTTCCAACCAAATAACGGTTTTTTCAGGATTTCGGTTCACTTCCGGTTCCAAACCCTGACTGTAATCTCTTGTGTTTATTTGGCCATTTCTGAACTAGTTACGTCTAATTTACTCCTGACATCTGTACGTAAGTATGTAGATATGTATTTTGGCTTTTATCATGAGGTACCGATAGTGTACTTCATGAGATCTTTAAATCAATAGATCTTTAAATTATATACATTTAGTTTTACATTATTTACAAAGACTAATACAATACTTCAGCTCAGAGAACAGCATAGCTCACTTTTCTGGTTGCAGTCTGGAATTATATTACAAATTGCCAGATGCAACATTTACATTTTACATTTCAATAAATGAGTGGCTCGACGCTAGTGCAGTCACAGTGTTCCGCATACATCAAAAAGGATTTGGTGGAAGCTGTCA
>CM063498.1:115015714-115018214 GCA_032207245.1 Pardosa pseudoannulata
TGCCCACTTCCAACTCCTTTTTTCGCTCCTTCTTTTCTTCTCATCCAATCCCTTCTCTTCGGGAAATTTTCCCACATTAAATGCCCTTCGGGAGTGCAGGTGGGCTCATTAAAGTAGCCCCTTTTTGTTCAAGCTGACATTACATTTTAGCCCCTGCTCCCATAATTCACGCTTGCAGTTCTGTGCGAGCTTGACCGTTATGCTGCCATTCCGTGAAGTATCCTCTCTGCAGGGGTCCCTAAACTTGACGTAAATAATTGGGGTCTTACATTCGTCAAGGAAAATCTTCCCACGGCTATGCATGCACGTGCAAATCACCGTGAGAAAGTACCTCGGTACACGCTTCTTCTCAGTTCCGATAAGAATGTGTTGCCTTCTGCTTATCTGACAACCATTGACCACCAGGAGGGTGTACGTATTTCTGAAAAATTCCAGGAACTTCTAATTCCCCACTTCTTTGATCGTTCCCCATTTCCCTAGGTGGAAGAGGGAGAACTGTCGGAAATTCAAACATCAGCGAAAGGATAGAAAAGAATGGGTTCCTTCTAAATACATTGTAAATATTCCTTTGCCAGTTAAAATGAGGTTCGAAAACTGGTAACATTATCGGATGTAACGGTCACATAAAGCGATAATTTTAACATACAAATGAATAGAAGAAATCGGGACCAAGTGATTTCGATAACAATAAGCGATTGATATCATTAACCGCGATCACATTAAGTGGAGTCCTCTGAGTATTTATATGTGAATATATATATATATATATATATATATATATAACTGGAAACATAACAAACTACAGGAATGCTGAATTTACGAACTTTCACGGGAACGTTGAATTTGTATTTTTGAATAACTGGAAACGTAACAAACTACAGAAATGGTGAATTGACGAACTTGCATGGGAACGTTGAATACGTAATATTGAGTAACTAACTGGAAACATAACAAACTACAGGCATGCTGAATTTACGAACTTGTATGGGAAGATGTGCCAGCCTCGCTCTGAGGTTGTCTAGTTCTACACTTTGCTGAAACTGTATTAGCAGGTAAACTTGTAACAGTAGCCACTAAATTTTCTCAGATATCAATGAAGTGTTAAAAGAACTTGGTTGCCGACAATCTTTTTAGACTTTGAAATGAAATGATAATGAAAATCGACTACACATAATCTTTGCAGAGTTTAGTACCAGCCAAACAAATCGGGGTAAACTATTATTTTAACTGAACAAGCTGTTATTTTAATTTTTAACAATTTATGATAACTGTCAATACTTTGGGAGACCGCCGATATTTTACGATGACAGCGTCTGCTGTTGATTTCGGGAAGTAACGTATCAATCTATCTACATCTGTATCTATCTAGTTATCTCTACATATATAGGTGTATGTATGTATGCATATATATGATATACATACACACATTTGTAACAAATAGATTCTGTAAATAACTATGTGTTTATATTTAAATACATACGTCTATATACATATACCAAAAATCTAGTAATAATTTTTAAATTACTTTTTCTTATTTTCATTATCATTTCACTTATTAATTGTATTTATACTAATTATTTGATTTTATTTTCGTATTAAAAATTTACATGTTGTGTACCACAAGATAAAATACTCTATTATTGGCCAACTTCATCCCAGGTAAATGGAAAATAAATCCTTTCCGAGTTCATTAATAGTTATGAAAAAATTACTTCTTTTTTACAATTTTGTTCCTATTTCTAACATTACCAAAAAACATTCTATGTTTTCTACCGCTGTATTACCCAAATAAAATTCTGCACTATTTAAAAGTTCTTAATTATACTCATTATCGTTTTGAAAAGACTAAATTGGATTAAAGTGATTAAAGTTAGTTAAAATGTCTTTGTAATTTAAGTTTAGTTTTGCATGGTGTCGGGGAGATCGGGGTAGTGTAATACTAATTTAAATTTCACTTTATCCCTCTTTTATGTGTCACTCTTAAACGTGTAAAATGAGTGTTCTTCGAATATTCAAAGATTTTAAAGTAATTCTGTTTAAGCACATTTACAGTATTTTAATATTTAATTTTTTTTCCTGATATGCAGAGTTTTGCTTCTTTCAGTAATAGGCTTTGAGTAAGCTCTTCTGCAGTATATATATTTTCAAAGAAGGAAATTTATAACTTTAGTTGTGTCTTAAAGTATGTAAAGATGTACAATGGCTGTACAGCTTATTTTTATTCTTTTTTCTTGGTCTTAGTGTTATATTTCAAGTTAATGATATTTTATGAAATCTAGAAGTTGTTTTACAGTAAGGAAGGGAAGAGTAAATTTTTTTAGAGCGGCCCTGTAACAAACTCTGTCCAGATTTTTGGTTAAAATTGTGAAAAAAAGGTATGCACTTAAAAAATTGTAAAAGCAGCAATAATATGCATACACAAACTCACACACGAACGCATATATGTATGCGTGTATACATTTATATATAACACATTAAAAAATTAATTTACTTATATCTA
>CM063498.1:115023214-115053214 GCA_032207245.1 Pardosa pseudoannulata
TTTCCTTGTTTTTAATATTTTTAATATATTATTGTTCTGGTTTTTATCGTAATTTTTATGAAGTTTGTTACTGATTTATCTTATTGTAACTATGACTCCAATCTCATACATCTATGATGTATAGAGTTCAGTGATGTAGAATCAAGAGATTCAGCAATAATAATAATAATAATAATATATATATATATAATATATATATATATATATATTATATACACGTAATATATCAAAATTATTTCATTTTAGTACCTCTTTAAAACTTCCTCTCTCCTATTCTAATTTCTTAAAATCTATTTTCCTCCCAGCCACAAAATGCCTAAACCAAAGGAGTGTCCTCGATGTCCAACGCATTTTCCAAAGCTTTTTGTGCAATAGATGTAAATTTTCTGTCCATCGACACATTCTCCAGCTATTGCCGACAAATGGCTCAGTTGATCTCCTCATCTAACAGGCCGATCGATAGCCGATTGGTTGGGGTGCTGGCCTTCGGATCCGGCGTTCGTGGGTTCGAATCCCACTTTGGCATAGATGTTCGTAGCTGTTCGGAATCGGCTTTAAGCAGTAGGTCCCGGTCTCATTAGCCCTCGTGTTGCAAAAAGTAGACCGTAGCGCTCAAAACCAACCAAACTCATCTAACAGTTAAATTCGCTAAGTTTCTTGTCCCTTGGGAAAATTTTATTTGTCTCGCTCTGGGGTAAACTTCTGCAAAGCGTATTTCGTATCATTCTCTTGTCTGCTGTTGATTGGCAAAGATGTGTTTTTAGCAGCCTCTCAAAAAAGGTTTTAAGCTGTTCTAAAAATTGAGTCTCCCTCAATGTTGCCCGACTGCAATATTATTGAATATTCCAGCTGCATAGGCTTCTCCTTGTCCAGTAGATCGGGCAAATAAAAAAATAGGGGCAATAATCATCATTTTTAAAATTCCTGGATTACTTATATATATATATATATATATATATATATATATATATATATATATACATAAAATTCTTCTATTCGTGTGTTTGTAATAGAACTCCTCCTAAGCGGCTGGACTGATTTTGGATGAAATTTTGTGTATGTAATTAAGTTGATTGGAGAATGGTTTATATTCCCAATTTGATCCTATAGAAAATGTTTTTTTTTAATTAAAAATCCAGTATTGCGCGCTTATTGACATTATTATAAAGCCGCTTGAAACCCTTCTCTGCCAACGTATCTGTGGCGCAGTGGTCAGCGCAACGGGCTTTAGTACGAGAAGTCCCAGTATCGAATCCCTGTACAGGCGATGGGGGAATTTTAATTTTTTCTACTTACGTTTGTGATGACTATATGCGTAGTGGTAAAATAATTTTTTTTCTTACTTTTCCATCAAAGCGGTCAAATTTCTAATTTATTTAAAAATATTTTACAATGTTTTTATTTCAAAGTTAAAATAGGACATCGTCTGTTGGGTCTTCTAGTATGTATATATATATATATATATATATATATATATATATATATATATATATATATATATATATATATATATATATATATATATATATATATATATATATATATATATATATATATATATATATATATTTAAAAAAAAGTGTTACATTTTTCTATAATTCTATAAAATAAGCTATCATTGGTTAAGTTTTGAGGCGATATCTTATAAACAAATAGCTAACTAAAAAGTGACAGATCTCACACTACGTCATTACCCGTATATTCATGATAGAAATGAGATTTGCAATCGCTTACTCAGAGCCTTACTTGTTCAGCTATTAAACAGGTACTTCAAATTATAGTCCATTTGCGATCTACGTTTGGTAAATTTCTTCTTTTTTTGAAAGGGTCTCATTAGTCCTCTTGTAGCAAAAGCAGACCGTAGCTTTCCAAACCAAATCTTTAATTTAAAACATAACATCTTAACATTATTAAAACCATAACATCATGAGAAATTTTTTGTAATCTGACGAATTACTAAAATTTCTGCTTAGTAAAGTGCTCTTTATATATTTGGAGTCTTACGAGTAGAATACCTATAATTTTAGTTTCAGTATTTAATTACTTGTTTTAAAGAATCGATAAGTAAAAAGAAATTCAAACGCAGTTTTCCCAAAGGAAACGAACCATTTCTAAATAGGATGCTTAGATAAAATTAAATTTACATTGTTTAAGTGCAGGAAATCTAATTTATTTCGAGATTTAAAGAGTAGTACAGCTTTTCTTTTCGCGAGAAATTTGAATAAATGGTTAAACTGATAAAAAATGTTGTTTTCCTTTATGGTTACAGATTCGTAAAAGAGGATACGATTGATTTTATTATGGAAACATTAGTTGATTATTTTGTATGTCATATATCACCAACAGTAAATTTCAAATATCATATTAAATATACAGTAGAATCTCGATTATCTGAAGTAATTGGGACCGACCTTACTTCGGATAATCGAGAATTCATCAGTAATCATCTAGTCTATATATATAAAAATGAATTTGTGTCTGTCTGTCTGTACTCGATAGACTCAAAAACCATGCATCCAATCGCCGTGAAAATTTGGGAAATTATTAGGTATATTAATGGAAAGGTTTTTGTAAATTTTTAACATTTGAAATCCATTCCTTCCTCCTTTTTCGAGAGTTTCATGTCATTATTCCATGCCTTATTTTCCCCGGTTAAACGCAAACGATTAACTTTTTAATTTATCGCATCATAACTAAGTGAAGGAAGTAATATTTCCAGCAATGTGACGTCATTCCGTTAATAACATGTATCTGTTTTAAACGCAGTTTTCTTCGGTTAAAAGTAAATTAAAATTTTCAATTTATCACATAATAAATAAGTGAAAACGATATTTTTTTTTATCATTATGACGTCATTCCTTTAAATATCTCATTTATTCATTTCTTATTTGATATTATTTAAACATCGTCTGCATAGTATCTATTCGATTTGACCTGGAAATTTTTATATTAAGTGATTACCTTTCATTTCTCTGTGACACAAATTATAGCATTTTTACGTAAGAACTAATTTTAAATTTAATTCTTGGTTCATTTTTACGTTACGATGAAATGTTTATCAACAATATTCTTACAGCAAAAAGTACAAATTTCAGTGACACTCATGGGCAAATAAAAACCTATCATTTTATATAGTTATCTTTATATTAATCTGGTTGTCAATATGAATATATGTTTTTATTTCATACAAAACCATGGGGTTTGTCATAAATTTCCTTGATTTTGGACAACATTTATTAATACCAACAATATTATCACTGTTGTTGTCAAAACCTCTGCTTCCTATTCTATCACGTAATATGGCAAGATCTATTAACGTTGCTATCAACATACAGTAGTAATACAGTAATGTAATTTAGGGTTAAACTTATATTTTGTCATAAAAAAAGTTTGAACAAGTTTAACGTAAGACACAAATTCGATTATAAAATCTGAATAATGTTATAATACACTTATAATGGAAATGAATAAATATGCCACTGACTCGAACTGAACTGTGACGAATTTAGAGTGTTATTCACGAAAATAAAATCTTTGTTTAAAAGTAATATAATAGTTCACCGTAGCGAAGCACGGGCAAATTTGCTAGTTTAATATATAGTATCGTCATTGGTGCAAAAACATTCGATTGTCTTAGGTTTCGGCAGTATAACCTTCCAAATTTCGAAATGGGGTGTGTTTTTGTTTAGAACAGGGATGTTTGAAAGCGGGGAAGAGTACACTCATACCGAGAACTGTGCTTGAGAAAAGGAATTCTAAAAAGGGGAATTCCAAAATATTTATTTGCACTCGTAGTTTGGAAAGGACGGCTTGCATACAAAAGGAATGTGCGAGGTGCATCCAGAAAGGAAGTTTCCCGATGTTTTTTCCCTTTAACCCTCTAAGCAGTTCGCACGTACAATTCCGCCAAACCGATGATCTCTTCAAAGCGGTTGTCACGTACAATTTTCGACGTCCAAAAGCATTCCGAAAATGGATGTAATGTACATTTCTGCCTGTGTTTGAAGTAGGAGGGTCAGGTCGATTGATTAGAAACTGCATCCCTCTCTGACTGACATTTATTGAGGGATGCACCCCTACTCGCTGAGGCTTAAAGACGCTGATAGCTTTTCATGGATTTGTAAATCTCTATTTAGAAGTATTTCGTTTGCAGTAACACATGTATGTCTAATTGCATCACTTAAATATCTTGGATGACTTTCGTAAAAAAAATATAAATAATTCTCTTAAAGAATATTTTTATTTGTACTTTTAGAATCCATTATTTCTTATGGGATGATCTTCGAGAAAATAGAGTAAAGAGAAAATAACGAGGATGGATTTCCCGTATTCCATTTAGTCGACAAAGGGTGAAGTACAAAATCATAGAACGCTTTGACAATTGACACAATAAACCTTTAGCGTATTTTGAGACTTTTTCTAATCGGTGTGTTCCACTCGGAGGGTTAAAGTAAACGTAATTACCCGTGTCAGTTGCGCATGCTTCAGAGATCTATGAAGTATCAATCATATGCCAGTTGGGCAGGTCCTGGCTCCTGCCAGTAGCATGGTAATAGTGGTCCGAAATGGAAACGCTAATTCTTTCTCCCGCAGCCTGCAAGGTTCGGTAGATGATCTTGATTGTACAAAGCATTGCGCCAATTGAAATTCATCGTCATCTCTGCCAGGTCTATGCGCTGAAACTGACACCCGAACACAAAATTCAACAGCACTGACATTTTTGCTACGGCATCACAATGACGGCGAGGAGTTCCTCAACAGGATCGTCATGGGCAGTGAGACTTGGATTTCGCACTTTACCCTGGAAACCAAGCAACTGTCAATGTATTGGCGTCATAGTGGTTCTTATGTCAGAACCAAATTTGAAAAGAAGCTATCGGTACGGAAAGGGATGTGCATGGTGTTCTGGAGCAGGAAGGCTGGTTCCATTTACATGAGGCGGAGTTCTACGACAAAGGAATACAAAAGTTGATCCCACAGTACGACAAGTGTCTCAATTCTGCTGGTGTCTATGCTGAAAAGTAGCTGAAACATTGCTGCACTTGTTGCCAATAAATATGCCCCTGAAAGTGTGAGTTCTTTTTTTCTTTTAAGTAGGGAAACTTACTTTCTGGATACGCTTCGTAAGTAAAAGAACACTTTAGAAATGCATGTTTGTAAAGAGAAAATTTTGGATGATAGTAGAAAGTGAAGAAGAAACCGACTTTGGTTAATGGAGAGTTTCGATTAATAAAGGTTCGGATAATCGAGGTTCTACTGTATATATTGTGCTAATACATTTTTGTTTAAGAGAATAAGTTTGTGTTTGTAGTAATGACAAAATGATGATTCCCCATTGAAGTAAATCAATTAGTTAAGTAAATCACTACATCAGTAAAAACATAAAATAATATTTTGTTTACGAAATAGATATAAACATAGACAATGTGACCAAATATACCTAGTTGTCTCACATGTATTCAAAATAATTGACAACTGAACATTCAAACCTGGAAGTAACCATCCCTATTGTCATTTTTTGTACTTAATGTCTAACTATTACTTAGAACATTATTAAAATCTTGTAATAAACTGATCTTACTGCACCTATTTGGGTATTCAATCTATAAATAAGTCGTTTTAGTTTCATTTAATGTCTATTGGTTATTTCAGATTAAATAAATTTTCAGTCAAAAGGATTAAGATATATTAATACTGAATTTCTAAATATTTCTTTTTTTAAATGTTTAGAAAATTTATTTTTAAAGGAACCGATTTCTGTTAACGAAGAGTTTCGGTTAATCGAGGTTCGAATAATCGAGATTCTACTCTACTTTTATTTTGATACAGTCATTTCTATTTAGTGTATGAGCTAGAAAATAACAATTTTTAACTCACGCCATTTTATGATTGTTATAGGTTTTTAAGTCATTTCATACTTATATTTTCTTTACTGATTTAAACAAAATGCCGATGCCCCATAATTTCTTCGCACACCTATTAAATTATACACATTGTTTTCTGCATTTTATCTAAACGTATATTATTTGAATGCGAGATATGATTCTCTAATACTTTCATAACTATTACACAATATATGATTTTGTAACTGTTAGGACACAGTGATCAAAATATTAATAACATAAAAAATTTATACAATACTAATTCACGAATAAATTGGATCACATTCAACTATGGTTTGGTATAGCTTAAAACGATACGTTCTACTATTTTACTGGGCAAGGGCTAATTAGACATTGATTTACTGATTAAAACCGAAACCAAACGGCTACAAACATTCATATTAGCAACGGGATTTGAAACCTTGACCTTCTGTTTCGAAGGTTAAACGATGGCCAAATGGGTAGGGATCTGCTTTTGGGGACACTTAGTACCACTACGAAGTCTTTGTTAAACACATTTTATTTCAACAGCCTTTTCTCATGAATAATATTCCTAAATTTTAAGCACAAAACAATTGATCCAAGCAACAGAATTTTCCCCTGGCAATATACATCAAAGCTAGAACAAGAATTATCATGCAAAGTTTCATTACATGTTTTAAAAAATTAAGGAACGCTTAAGAAAGTACGTTATTTAAATTAATTAATTTGAATAATTAAATGCAAAGAGTCAGTAAATCAGTATCAGTGAAACTGCAATCTTTCTGGAAACAGAGTCACCGTCAAAGTGACGTCGATTTTACGAAACCATTACAAAAGAAAAATGATTTTGTTGGTTGTTGCCATCCTTCAGCACTACAATTAACACAATTTGTTAGTAGAATCATAATAAAGTGGCGAAACTTATATTACTTTTTCCTTTATCACGTAAGCAGATGCTCATGATTATTGTGGAAAAAACCCATCGGTTTTTTAGTTTAAAGAAAAAAATGGACTAAATACACCACATGCCTCACAAAAAAGTAATTTTAAACAAAGGTAATTTTAAATTATTTATATTAATTTTTTGGGGCAAAGTAAGTTACAACATGTATAAAAAACGAAAAAAAAATTTGATAAAATTTTACACTAATAAATTTAGAGTTTTATGTGTAAATTCTGGCAACGATATTTTTGCATTCTGGATAAGATATATTCCATTTATGACCAACCCTTAGCGGGCCGCAATGGGAATGCATATTATTCTGGCAGTCTACACGTGTTTTATATAAGGGACAATTGAAAAAAATACATTTTTATTATAGGTTTGCAATTATTACTGAAAATTAACGATTTAACAGGCAATAATTTTATAAATATACATAAATATTTGTTTTAATAATAATAATCAATGAACTGCATATCGTAATTCCTGTACGAATTCAATATTTATCCCAATTATAAATTTCGTGAATTCTGTCTTGGGCCGAAAAGGTTTTCAGTTAGCCTCATATGCAGTATTGGCCAGTTTGATACCCCTGATGTATTTAAGGAGCTATTACTGATAAGTGTTATTTTGTTTTTTTATGTAATGTGTTTGTATGCGTTTGTTTGTGTTATTTTTACTGCATTTATACTGCATTTATATTATGAGCTGATATGGATTGTACACCTGGGGACACCCAAAACATCTTAAATCTTTGTTTTAAGGTAGATGATCCTCATTGGTGCATCCGATTAGGTTTTGTTGAGATTCAACAAGTTTTAGAGGTATCTCTTATTCCATATTTAAAAGAAGTATTCTTTTTTTAGCAAGCACATTTCACCCACCCCACTCTTGAACCAATTTTTTATTATTAATTTTTCCTGCGTATAAATGCATGACTTTTGAAGTAATAAGAAAATATTTCTTTCAATTTAGAAGTGGCTATAAAAGTTTGGAGGCTGTTTAAAATTTCTGAAGTCTTTAAGAGAAAATAGCTTTAAATGTTTTACAAGAACTTGGTGATAAATACTAAATGCTGGACGTAAGTAGTAATGCCTTTGAAACAAATGAGAAGAATATTTTAACAGGAAAAATGGGATTTGTTTTAATAACGATCTGGAAATATGGAATATTTATAAAACCATAAAATTATTCATCATCGATTACTAAAGGAATTGACGATGAAAGATCCTCGACTATACAGAATATTCGATAATTTAGAATCCTCTAGGAACAAAGTATCATTATCTTCCAGGAAAAGCTAGCCCTCAAGGAATAAACTGTAGAAACCTGACACATCTGCTAATGCATAGTTGCAGAATCTTTCTGTAACGTCAAAGCATGTGATGCTAGGAAAAGTTTCACCTATTTAAAATGCTTTAATAAGAACTACATGTGGTATGATTTGTTATTCTAATTAGGACAACATTTTTGCCTCAGATAACCCTCGATATGAAGGCGACTGAAAGTATTAAAGTTATAACACCGGTATTTGCATGAGTAGTTCTAGAAAGGGTGTTTTTTGTGTTATTGACATCTTAGAAATATTTTAAATTTGTATTCTATTTCGTGCTACTCCTTTGTTCGTTTTTGCTTCAAAGATTGTCGTTAAAAATCGCCACCAGAAAAAATTATTTAAAATTTTTCATCTCTGACATCTCTAGGTTCTAGTTTTAAGGTATGATTAGTTTATTGTGTTGTAAAACAGAAGAATTAGATCGTTCACCAAAAATAATGTATTGAATTATTCGGTTTATCAGCAAAAAATTATAGGAATCAGTTAATTTATTTTCAGTAAAAAAATGAGAGTCCCGTATTCTTAATTTATAAAGGTGCTCATTGGATGTGACTCGCTTATAAATTTAAAAGAAAGCAGAAATATGTATAGTTCGACCAGATATGGCTAGATAATAGTTGGTAGGGTGGCCAAGAATAATTTCTTTGTTATTGTTATTGATACTGTTGAACGAGCCAAGTGAGCCAAACACTACTCGGTTTAAGGTGAAGTGTTGTGTCTTTCATTTTGAAGAGCAGCTTCACTGTGACAGAACGGTTTTTGGCTCATAGTCTGTCTTCGTAACATGAAAGCAGGTAGGAACACGTTAATATAGGCTTTTCCTGCCACCCTCAAACTTATCGTTTGAATTTGGAGGACATTGTAATCACAAACCTATTTTACGTGCCTCATCCACCGCTGGACGATGGCTGTTAGCCAATTCAAGCCTCTAGATCCCAAATCTCTATGATCCGTGGACGACTTTACTTACTCATCTACCATGGTTTGACAATATTTTGTCCTACTGTAAAGGATAAAGATAGCCGAAATTGAAGAAAATTTTAAACGTCTCAGAACTATCATCTTTTGATCGTGATTGTTTCATTTTGATCTTTTATACATGCTGTGAGGTGCTGCAATCAGCGGAAAAAAAGAGATTTGAACCGAACGCTAATCGATTTAAAGTGAAGTGTTGTGTCTTTCATTTTGAAGAGCAGCTTAACTGGGACAGAATGATTTTTAGCTCAAAGTATGTCTTCGTAACATGAAAGCAAGTAGGAACACATCAACCTAGGTTTACCTGCCACCTTCAAAGGTATCGTTGGAATTTTACGTGCCTCAGCAGCAGCTGGACGATGGCTGTTAGCCAATTGGAGTCTCGAGATCCCAACTCTCTATGATCCATGGACGTCTTTACTTACTCAGCTATCATGGTTTGACAATAATTTTTTCTACTGTAAAAGATAAAGATAGCCAAAATTGAAGGAGAATTGAAAACGTTTCATAATTATCATCTTTTGATCATGATTGATCCGTTTTGATCATTCATACATGCTGTGAGGTGCTATGATCAACGGAAAAAAGAGACTTGCAAGGTAGTCGAGAGTAACGATAGATGAGAGAGGTGGAGAACGGTTGTTCTAGAAGAGAAATTATGCTTTGTTTTTTTAATCTTCGTTAGCGTTGTGTATCATTGTGTATATAGGTAATAGGTGTAATTGATTAAAATGTTAATTAAATTCTATTAAATTTAAACATTTTGTCATTAATTGACGCTTTCTCATTAATATTAAAACTATGTCCTCGGCTCTGTTTTTACCGGTATCTGGTCAGAACTTCCCGCATGTTTTTAAACGTTATGATAAAATAGAAATTGTAAATATGATAGGAATCTGATATGAAGTTCGTGAGTAATAGAAGTGAACTTTAAGCAGGATTCAAAAGTTTCATTTAATATTATGCCTGCAAAGAATCTATCGACTACGGAGATTTTATAAAAAAGAACTTTGGGTATTTTGTTGAAATTGGGAAAAAGCATTTATTTTCTAAATAGATTCGTCTTTTCTAGAAATGTGCATAACTGGCGAGATGTGTCTAAACCATGCGGCGACAACATAACGAAAGAACTGAGAGCTTTTAGTAATTTAAAATGTAAAAGATTGGTCTAAAGATTTTCATTCGGTTCTGAAAAGTGATATTTGAATGCCAAGGTAGATTCTGTTTACCGTTTTATCAATACATAGTACATGAATGCTGCAATCTCCTCTTGTAATAGAACTAGTGTAGTTCTTAGAAATAGTACATGAATGCTGCAATCTCCTCTTGTAATAGAACTAGTGTAGTTCTTAGAATGAAAATTTACTTCAGTTACAAGAGATTGAAAGAGATATGTATTAACCCTTTGACAGTTTCATTTTTTTCCAGACTTCGGTCAAAAAATGTCACATTTTTTTAAGCTAGAAAGCTATACACTGAAAGATAACAATTCGTCTTCTGATATAAAACATGCGATAAAACCCGCGCTTTTGAACCAATCAGAGTAGAAAATACAATAAACTGCAAACTATCATTTACTGGACATCTATACGAATAATTTGTTACTAAAATTGGAAAAAATACGGCCGAAACCACGCAAAAAATAGAAATCAGATTGCCGGTACGCAGTACGGGCAAATCAGTAAAGACCAGAAAGCTGTGCCCGTACGGCGTACGGGGAAAACAGGGAAGGGGTTAAACAAGCTGGATTTAAGAGAAGTGAGCTACGCGGCTCACGCGCCTAAGAGAGAGGCTAGGGGGCCTGGGATTAGCTGGAAAGATTCTTGTTCGAGGAGGTTATTCTTGGACGTTTCGGAGTTCGCGACCAGGCTTTCGGGAAGAACGTTGTTTGATTTTCTCGAGGTATGTTCGCATCTAGCTCAACGGAGTTTGTTGGATGGTGATATCAACAATGCTCCTTGTATATAAATGTAAATTCTGAATTAAAATGTACGTAGCTATGAGCGTAGAAATAAAAACCAGAAAAATGAAGAAGTCTCGGTTTTCCTACTACGTCCCAACGGGTACATATAAATCTATCTCCAGAATTTCGAAATCTAGATGAAGCATTTAAGAGACGCGATTGACGATTATATATTTTCGGTAAAAGGTGGGGATGATAAATATTTCTGTAAAGACTATGTTTCACATATTCAGCTAATAAATTCACCAACTGAAGCATAACAGACTATCCCTTCAAAAGTTCAACTCTCAATTTTCCTTTATTAAAATCTGCCAAATTTTTAAACCTACTTTTAAACGAGATTTTTATAACTTTTTAAACGATATTCTCTATTTCCTTTGCTTTGATATTTTACTGTTGTTTATCTAGATTTTCTATAACCAAAATATGATAAAAGTTTTCTTCATCGCCCATCACTTTAAGAAAGACCAATTTATTTTATTTTATATCTATTTTGTTTTATAGAAATTGTAGTGTATTTACTTTTGGAGATTACGATATGTCTGAAATTTCCGTTTTAAGTTGTTGAAAACAGGCATATTTTGGAAGCGGACACATTTAAAGCGTTCAAAATTTGCGCATTAAATATAAATATGAATAAAACTGTCTACAGCTTAAAACTACACAAAAGTAAAAAGGCGAATTTCCCAGTCTCTGAAATGACAATAAATTATCTCTTTTATAAGCCTACCCATTTATAACAATTCGCCGAAAGGATTTTCTGAATCATCTGAATATCAAAGTTGAAAAATCTTTCGCAGACGTTTTTGCGTCAGGTGTTCTTATGAGATCAATTATTCCTCTGTGAAAGACAGGCGATGTGAGAGTTGGCGAGACGGAAAACACTGGCCTTTTTAAGGTACTTGTGCAAAAATATCTTCCGTTGAGATGTCAAAGTCGCTCATAACGTTTGTTGTTTTCAGAGATTCTGGGATAAGGGACGCTGAATTTTAATTTTAGCGATATTTTTATAATGAGAATATGCGATTTTGCATGAAATATATATGACACAAAATTCTATTAAAATAGAATTTTTGAATAAAATACCAGGCTATTTGATAAAAGTTGAGTCTCTCAACAATAATACGCCGTAGGTTGGCCGATTGTGCTGTTCTTCAGTACTGGAGTGCGTAGGTTCGAATCCCACTGTGATATAGATGTTCGTAGCCTCTCCGAATGTCCACGAATATCTATGCCACTGTGGGATTCGAACTCATGAACTCTAGTAAGTTCAAATCCCTCTGCTGTTAAGAATGTTCCTAGTCATTCGGAATCGGCTTTAAGCAGTAGGTCCCGGTCTCATTAGCCCTCATGAGTAAAACAATAGACAGTAGCACTCCAAACCATCAAAAATACTCCTTTAATATGTTTCTAGTGTACAGCATATTAACCATTGCTTTCTCTTGATTTTATTTACAGAATTTATATAGAAACAAAACAGAGTATAGATTTTTACTTACGTTAAATTATGTTTATGTAATTATTAAAATTGTACAATGTTTTAGCAATGTTTTAGCCGTTTAACATATTAACTCCTCTGTAACTCGAGAACATACTTTGTGATTTTCAATAGCACACCCAGTTTAGTTACCTTAATAGAAATTACCTTACCTTAATAGAAATTTCCAAAATTTTGGGAAGAAATGCATATAAATAATGTGCCTGGAGCATATTTTAAAATTACTAATTCAATACAGACATTGTCAAACTAGAAACATATTTTTTAAACGTTTAAAATAGGAATGCGTAACAGAAATACAGTTTCAGTGAAGTAAAATAATAGTGTTATTTGGAAAATGTCTTCTGATAACGAAGTGTATAACTATTTGGCATTTTCAGTACAAATATTCATTTCATATTTTTGGTAAAAATCTGTCATTTTGAAGGTTCATTGTCTCTCTTAAGCTTCTAGGTTTTTCACAGATTGTGCTTTAGTGAAATTTATATGAAACTGAGGGAGGATTTCAATGTAGAATATTTACAGGTAGTTACTAAACAAAAAAAAACTGTATCGATTATTATTTTAAATTAGTCTGTATGTACCACATACTATCTATAAGGCATATTTTGTGAATATTACAATCTGAAAAAGAATTTGTATGAAATGAATGAAGGGTTATGTGCAAAAGAAATCCGTAATGGTCCTAATGTTGTATTATCTTTTTCATCAAAAGCTAGAATTAATTATTAAAACCTTAAAAAGTCAGGGCTTTAATTAACATTACATTGGTTGTACCTATTTTTAGTACGTTACTGTTCGCGTATTAATCGATTTACCGCCTCTAATGTTGACAGAAAACGGGGTAGAAAACATTTCCTTTAGTTTCTAAAGTTATTTTTCAGTGAAGTTCAAACAATAAAGTTTCTAACATATATACTAAATGTTACGTACAGGTTTTCCTACATATTTGCTCGGAAACCAGAAATTCACTGTTTGATTCGGACAAATGATATGTAGTAATCGTATCTGAAACCCCAACCTAACAGATGACAATTTGAGACTGATAACTAGGATGTTACATCAGCAATCCAAAGAAGGTAAACAGCAACTTGAGAACAAGCAAAATCAATAGAGGTAAGCTCGAGACTCCCAGGTAGAACACAGAGAAGATTATTCGGGTGTCTTGCGTACGTGAAACTGATACACACATAAAGGAAATGGGCAATAGATAGAAAGTAGAAAGGAAGTAGTACTCTCGAGGTACGGTGGAAAATTCCTATTTCTTAAATAAAAGGCAATACAATGCAGAAATAACTTTGAACTCTACTGAATAAGAAGTGAAACATTCAAGGTCAACTAGAAGATATCTCCCCATCGTAATTTTAGGGAGGGCAGGTCATGTAAAGAAGAAAGGACGGAGAATCAACTAAAGAGCAAGTATATTCCTGGATTAAATTCCTTTTTTATTTATAATGTTATTACTAAACTAGCCGCTGCGCATCTAACGCTTGATTTGGGTACATGACCAATGATATCACGTGTGCCTTTGAAAATACTTTCCTTGGATATTTTCATTTCAGATAAATTATAGATTTATAAATTAAGATACATGTATTTAATGTTGCAATTTTGCAATTGTTGTGATGTTTGTGATAAGATGTAAAAAATGGTATCTCATGTCCCGGATCCGAAAACATTTAAACTTTGTAAAATTTAGTTATAGGCTTGTAAAAAACAATGTTAAGTTGGCCAAGTGTTTGAGAAAGAAGAAATTAAAACACATGGACAAATATGTCTTGATTAAATAATTTTATAAAATTAAATGCCTAAGGAATACAACTTATCATTTATAGATGAGGAAGACTCCTCTGGATGCGGCGTCAGTCTCACAAAGATGTCATTGATTTTACTTTTGTGTTGCTCCAAAATATCTATCACGCAAGCAGCGGATACAGCCAGCGTTCACCCTCTTCTCTCCTCTGGTAACAACCTTGTCCTCTTAAAAAATCCTACTGCCCCGCGGAGAAAAAACAGGGATCTACTCCAGAACGAAGGGGTCAGAATCCCGAGAAACCAACGGGCCCTTCTATTGGTTGGGAGAAGTCTGAAGTTTCTTCTAGTTCGAACCGGTCCTGTTCTTTATGTCATTGAAGATGGCTCACGGGAACAGGTAAAAAAAGGTGAACCGAATGTAACTTATTGTTACAAGGTTAAAAAATCTTTTAAAGCATTTAATCGAAAAAGAAATTTTCTTAGCTTTACAATGGAACGTAGATCAGGATAGTATGATTTCTCACTCGATACATATTAAAGGAAATGTATGAACAACACGTGAAGTATCATATAAAAAGTAATTGCTAATACGAAAACTTATTCAAATTTCGAGAAAATTAAATAGCCTAAATTTACCTCAGAACTATTGAACTTAAAAGAAAGAATTAAAAAAGCTTTCATCTCGAGCTGTACAATAATTTTCGCTTGATGCGTACACAGAAAAAAAAATATTCTACCCTTCTATTTATGTAGATGAGAGACTTAATCATCTGTAGTCTTACTATAGAAATCTAAAAATAGTGACTTTTGTTGTTAGTTTATTTACTACTACTTTTTAAAATAAAAATATATAATAGACGTATCTTATAATGCATTCATTTAGACGGTGTACCAATATTAACTTGAAATATTAAGAGATCAAAGGAAAAATGGTTCCTAAAATTTTTAATTTAAAGCTTACACAATCAAAGCATAAGTGGTTTGTTTTCTCAAGATTACGCCATTATTTTTCTCACTTTCAAAACACGTTAGAATATTTCGCGATTCCAAAAGAGAAAAGTTATACAGAGTAATTTTAAAAGCAAAATATGTTTTCCACTTTTTCATTCAAATATCCATTTACTTAAGTGGGAAAAAGAACAGAAGATAACGTACGATATAGTTCAGCAGTTGTTCAACTAATGCTTTCACTTCAGAGCATATGCATGTCTCACGCAAATTCAAAAACTGCATGTATTTCTTAAATTTTTCCCCATGAGTTATTTTTATCTCTAGTTTGGCTAGCAGATAGTGAGGATTTCATTTTTCCAAGTCATACTTTCTACATAAATGCCTTATTTAAACTAAGCAAGTAACAAATTAGGATAAAGTAATGTTTATAATGCATTTTCTCTGTAGGAAAAGATTTATTTTACACATTATTAAAAAATTGTTATCTGTAAGCGTTATTAGGATTAGGATTATTTACATTAAATTAATTTTAATTTACGAAATCTATTTCATTAACTATTTCAACTTTATTTCACTAATTCTATTAACTTATTTAACCTCTATAAAAATCAGAAATAACATTTTAAAATGATGTTTTGTGCAGACTGTTTTGCAATTGTAAATTTGAATAATAAAGAATATAAATAGTACAAATTGAAAACATGATATTTTAAATTATATAAATGTCTTTTGCTGTAATTATTAAACTAAAATTAAATAATAAATTGCTTTGTGACTTTATGGAAACACTTTTGACTTAAACAATTATGATGTCAATGCCACATGACTTCTTTGCACGTCTTTTAGAATATATAGATATTATTTGGTATTGTACATCATCAGATTGTACCTCATATCAAGTACCCATGTTCATCAAGAAACAAAATTTCATTTTTCTAGCTAATGTCGTGTCTGAGTAGAACTTAAGTACTGCCATCTGGAGGAGACATGAAGAGTTAATATTTATTACATTGAGATTTTTATTTTTGCAGATATTTCTTTCTAAACCATAAATTTCCGAGTTGCACTAATTAGTAAAAATTCAAAATTATTTTCTGCACATAATAAATTTTTATTCTTGTTATCTACAAATGGACTTTAATTGTTTAGTAATATTTTAGCTGTTGAAAAAAACAGTTACAATCGTCTATGGTTGTGTTATATCTTTGACTAGCATTGTTGTAGACCGGTTGCGTTACTATACGTTATATTGAGATTTTTCTTTATATAGAGTGCGGATCTCACAACTAGATGCTAAGCCAGCCATAAATACCACATTTTAACCTTCTAAGGCTAATTGGTTTTGAGTTATGCGCTAATATATGTTAACATTAATACAATAATAAGGTAACGATAATATACGTTGTATTAAAATTACTCGTTCTATAGATTGGCTATTGTAATCAAAAGGGAAGATATTCAAATAGATATTATCCTAAATACAAAATTTTACCATTTTACGTTCATTCATTTTTCAGTTATTCGTGAGACTGATATACTTACTTACATGCCACTACGTTAAAACTTGCTAAAATGCACACAAGGATAGCCAAATTGAATGTTTAAAATTCAAAATTGAAGTTTCTTGTTACGTACGTTCCGACTTAAAAATGAAGGATGTCAAAACTGATTCAAGCACAGTCAGAAAGATTAATTTATTGAAATCAGAACACTGAAATTTTTCACGATTACAGTACCTTCTTTATTTTGCACTAGATGTTGAAATATAAAAATTTTGCATTGTTGAGAAGCTTGTGCCCTAAAATATAGTAATAGAAACAAAGCCATCTTAAAGTAAAAATGGGAGCAGATTGTTGTTTCTCATGCCACTTCGAGAAACCAAGCACGATTGAGCCTGGAGGCTCTCCTTTTAAGGCCAAGGTGTGCGCCTTTCGTTTTAAAGAGCACCATTAAAGTGAAAGAACCATTTCGCGCAAGTAGGTCCTCGCAATTTTGAGCAGGGATCAAGAAGACCCACAGATTTGGCCAGACACCCCATGACTTATCGATTGAGAACTTGGGAACATTGTGACCACGAGCATATTTTACGTGCCCCAATCACCTTTAACGAACACTACGAATCTTGGGCCGGCGCAGGTTCCGAATTCGCAACCTCTCCGTTATGAGTTCGTTGCCTTTGCCGACTGAGCTACCGCTGATCAATTGGAGTAGGTAGAACATACACAGCTGTTTCGTAGATACAGCTTCTGTTATCATTGTGTGAGAACCCACAGACTGTGCCACAGAGTTTACTTGGAATGACAATAGAGCTCATTACTAACTACGATGTCTGTTAAAGAGTATCAGGAAAAAATTATTTTTGAAACCCATTTAATGATAACTCTAAATTCTAAACCTACTAGATATCGAGATAATTCTCTTGTTGTTGTTGACAATACCACTTGGACGATCCGAGCATGGTATGTATATATGTAATAAGGCTTTTTGACTCATCACGAAGTGGGGTTCCGGGTTGTCATCGCCGCCTTTCAGTCGTGGAACTTCGTGATGAGAAAGCAATCAAGATAGTGGAAAATTCAATCTAACTTCGTTTATTCATCGAAATGTCGAAACTGTGATGGAACTCTATCAAACCGTTATACGAAACACTATCGAAATTGTTTTGAAATTCCAGACATCTGCTTCAATAGCCATTTGTGCTCAGCAATCAGCTATTACTTGAAGTCACGTGAGTGATGAAATCCACGTGTTAGAACTCTATTTTTAGAAATGGAACTGGAAGGATTTCTACTAGCGAAAATTTGAGAATATTCTCTAGGGTTCCTTGAGAAGAATTACCTGGAAAATAAAATCTTACACCGAAAGTGATAAAAATATCATTACACACACACACACACACACACACACACACATATATATATATATATATATATATATAATAATTATTTCCTCTAGTCACAATAATTATGTAGCCCCTATTGTTTTTATTTGTCCTGGCAGCTGGGGAAGGAGAGGCCTAAACAGCTAGCAGTAATAAATTTGCAGTCAGGTCCCATTGAAGAGAACGGCACAAGTCTAATTAAAACTTTATTTTAGAGCTGCTAAAACGGTCATCTTTACTACTCAACAACAGCCAAAAGAAAAACACAAAAATCACTCTGTTCGAACAGAGGTGCACCCAAGATCGAAGACAAAAAGAATTTTCTTAAGAGACAAGAAACTTAGTCAGGGAATTAAACTGTTAAGATCAGGAAAAACAAGGAGTCATTTGCCGGCGACAGTTAGAAAACTTTTTGAATACACAGAAATTTTACATCTATAGGATAGAACGCTTTGGGAATTGTATCGAAAGAATTTCAAGTCGAAGACACTCCTTTAATTAAGACATTTAGAGGCTAGTAAAACTATTTTAAGGAATTAGAATGGGATGAGTTGTTAAGGAAATATTAAAGTTAAATAATTTTGATAAATTACATACATATAAAACCAATACATCTGAATGTAACGGATATTAAACCTGCTACCTGCAGCTAGAGGGCTAAATTTGAAATCAGACAAAACCAGATTTTTATACACGAAACTTACATCTAGCCTTTAAAAGAATATGTAAATAATAATTCTAAGGCGTATCATACAATGATAATAAAAATTAATATGAATAATTTGAAAAGTATACAATGAAGTCGTGATGTTGACATCAGATTTCTTTTATTTAAAATAAAGAATTCCTGTTCACGCTTAAAATATTCTCTAAAGAAGCTACTAATACCTGCTAAAACCTTTTTATTCTTCGTAAATAAAGTAGCACACTAGGTTCAGTTCTAGAAAATGCATTGATGCATTCAAATTATTCTTTTGAATAAAAAGAAATGCGATAAACTAATGTTCTGCAGCATTTTTTGGAAAGATAATTTTGAAAGGATCGGTATAGAACAATTCGCAATGGCATATAAATGAACCCTAATATTTCCCCCTGAAATTACGGTATATGATCTTGTGTCACCTTGTGAACTGTGAGAAAAATTGTTTTGAGTTATTAAGTTAAAAGTTAATAAGTTAAAAAATATTCAAAGAAGGTAATCATTGTCGGTAATTATCTTTTGTTATCGCTTTACTTCTTCTTTTCTCCTAAACTCGAATTTTTGTTTTGGTAACAAACGATTTCCTATCTCTTTAACGATTTCTTGTTCTTTGCAAGCGATCTTTCTTTCAGTAAGAAATGGTACTTCATGGAGAGATATATCTATTTTTTTACTTACATCATAAATATAAATGTTCCGTAGGGATTCGAAAGAATAAATTACTTTGGAACAAACCAGGAATTTCGCCAGAACTGCTCTCCTAATAACTTTGATGTTCTCTGTTATGATTATGGCATTATATATATATATATATATATATATATATATATATATATATATATATATATATATATATATATATATATATATATATATTAAACTCGGTGCTGAGTTCTTCAGCGAATGAAGGCGCCCTGCACACCCAGATATTCTTTTACCTGTGTGCAGAAAAAAATGTTTAATTGACCATGTTATTTTTAAGAAACTGAATTAAAAAATTAAGCATACATATGCATGAAGTATTGTTCCCGTTTCTTTACATTTTTACATTTAATAAACTTTGTAACCAATTTTGACGATATTCTTGGTGACATAATGACACATATTATAGGTCATACGATACTCACTTTTGTTACTCCCTCCCATAACACATTTTCATTACACAAATTTCTTATGGTGAAGAACCAAAAATCTTGACATAGTCATTAATGCACACCTATACACACACTCACACATACGTTTAAATGGCATACATATAAATAAGAAGTGACCTTTTAGTTGGTTGTACTATTAGCTGTGTGTATATCTAACCTTCTACCTACACACACATATATATTTATACATACATATATACATATATATATATATATATATATATATATATATATATATATATATATATATATATATATATACACGGGTGGCCATGATTAAACTGATAGTGCTCACAGTGTTCTGTAGCTCGATCTATTTGTGAGAATGACACCACATTTTGTAGAAAAATTAAACAAGACGGGGGACGAAGGAAAAAAAAACAGTTCCAAGAGTAACCGCTAGGGGAATATTTGGCGCTCTGTTATAGAAAATAGAATGTTAACAAATGAAAATTAATACGGAATAAAATTACTTTTTATTATGTACATTTTCTGACTTAGTTCAAGTGCAATATGGCAACACTTTTAAAAAAGCATAAAATCTACATAAACACCGATATAGTCTCGTGATCTGCAATATCACGTACGGTGAGCAGAAGAAGTTTTTTTATTCAAATTTCACGTTACATCCATTGGAACAGTTTCTCTGTCGTACCGGAGTTCGTGGGTTCGAATCCGTTGTGGCATGGATGTTCGAGGCCGTTCGGAATTGGCTTTAAGCAGTAAGTGCAGGTCTCACTAGCCCTCGTGTTTCAAAAAAGTGTACCGTAGAGCTCCAAATCCACAAATCATTTTGAGACTTCAATTCACCAGGCTTCCTGTTGCGTAAACTTTAAAATAATTCGTTTTATATCGCTTAAACTACGTAATCAGTAACTACGTAATGTATAACTAGAATAGAAAAAGTCATGTAAAAAATAATTACATAGCTAATATTCTAAAATTCAATATAAGAAATAAAATTCAATAATAATAAAAATCTAAAATTCATAATAAATAAACACTACATAGGTAACTTTTGAGCTGATCACTTCAGGTGTATGATATTAGGTTATAACTGTGTAAGGAGAAGCTTAATCATAATGTTTTTATGAGAAAGGTTTTAGATATCGTTTAATAGGCTGTCACTTGATTAACCATGGGTAAAACGAATAAACTAAAACTGTTAAAGAAGACACTCTAGAGTTAACTGCGGTTTAAAACAATGTTTACTACAATGAAAATCTTTTAAATGCTTTTGTAATAACCCCCCCCAATTTTTATCCAAATTCGGGAAAGAAAATTTACAACATTATCTAAACGTTTAAAAAAATAATTCAACTCAGCTTATATATCTTTGAAAATTAAGAAGTTTGTTCGTTTGTGTGTGTGTTTGTTTTTTATACATAACCTCACGGTTTGCAATCAATACGTTAAATTTTGCACGTCACTCATATATACCGCCAAATAATCACTGTCAATATTAAAACCTCTGCTCTCCATCCTATCACGTAATATGACAAGATAAATTAAAGTTGGCAACTAACATGCGGTCAGTAAAGATACACAAATTATTGAGCGCGTACCAGATAACTCTCAACCAAAAAAGAAACCATTTTTTTACCTGCTTCATAGGGTACTTCAAAATTCTGGAAATTTAAAAATTTTAGTGATCCCGTCATATGACGGGATATAAGCTAGTCTTCAATAAAAATTTTCAGATATGAAATTTAAAGTTTTATATTTAATGTACATCATATAATTATTCTCTGTTATGAAGACAGTCATTCGGATTAATACTTAAAAACTATGAGAAATGTATAACTAGAATAGAAAAAGTCATGTAATATAAATAATTACATTACTAAATTTCATAAAATAGGTCTAAAATTCAATAATAAGAGTATACACTACATAGGTAACTTTTGAGCTGATCACTTCAGGTGTATGATATTAGGTTATAACTGTGTAAGGAGAAGCTTAATCATAATGTTTTTATGAGAAAGGTTTTAGATATCGTTTAATAGGCTGTCACTTGATTAACCATGGGTAAAACGAATAAACTAAAACTGTTAAAGAAGACACTCTAGAGTTAACTGCGGTTTAAAACAATGTTTACTACAATGAAAATCTTTTAAATGCTTTTGTAATAACCCCCCCCAATTTTTATCCAAATTCGGGAAAGAAAATTTACAACATTATCTAAACGTTCTTTAAAACAAAAAATCCTGCTCAGCTTATATATCTTCGAAAATTAAGAAGTTTGTTCGTTTGTGCGTTTGTTTTTTATACATAACCACACGGTTTGCAATCGATTCGCTCCATTTTGAACATCATTCAATATACTGACAAATTACCACTCTTAATGTTAAAACCTCTGCTCTCCATCCTATCACGTTAGTATGGCAAGAAAAATTAAAGTTGGCAACTAACATGCGGTTCAGTAAAGATAAACAAATTATTGAGCGTGTAGTAATTCTCAGCCAAAAAAGATAGAGTACTTTATAAATCTGTAAAATTAAAAATTTTACTGATCCCGCCATATGACGGGCTATAAGCTAGTCTTCAATAAAAATTTTCAGACATGAAATTTAATTTTTTTTACATGAAATGTAAAGTTTTAAATTAAATGTACACATATAATTATTCTCTGTTATGAAGACAGTCATTCGGATTCTTACTTAAAACTATGATAAATGTATACTAGAATAGAAAAAAATCATGTAAAATAAATAATTACATTACTAAATTTCATAAAATAGGTCTAAAATTCTAACAAGAGTATACACTACATAGGTAATTTTTGAGCTGACCACTTAGGTGTATGATACTAGTTGTAACAGCATAAGAGAAGAGTAATCATAATGTTTTTATAGAAAGGTTTTAGATATCGTTTAATAGGCTGTCACTTGATTAACCATGTAAAACGAATAAACTGAAACTGTTAAGGAAGACATTCTAGAATTAACTGCGGTTTAAAACAATGTTTACTGCGATGAAAATATTTAACCCTCTAAAGTGGTTTGTCACGTACAATTCCGCAAACCGATATGTCTTCAATTGTCATGTACAATTTTCGACCTCCAAAAACGTTCCGAAAATGGATGTAATGTACATTTCTGCCAGTGGCTGAGGTAGGAGGGTCAGGTCGATTGTTTAGAAACTGCACCCCTCTTTGACTGACATTTATTGAAGGATGCACCCCTACTCCCTGAGGCACAAAGACGCTGATAGCTTTTCATGGCTTTGTAAATCTCTATTTCGAAGTATTTCGTTTGCGGTAACAGATGTATCTCTAATTGCACCACTTAAATATCTTGGATAACTTTCGTAAAAAAATATAAATAATTTTCTTAAAGAATATTTTTATTTGTACTTTTAGAATCCATTATTTCTTATGGGATGATCTTCGAGACTTGACGAGCTTTATGTGTATTAAAAATTAACAATCTATAATATCTATTTATATATCTATTTATAACCGGAAGTAAAGGGACAGTAATGAGGGTGGGTTTCCCGTATTCCATTCTAGTCGACAAAGGGTGAAGTAAAAAATCATAGAACGCTTTGGCCATTGACACAATAAACCTTTAGCGTATTTTTGGAGACTTTTTTTTAATCGGTGTGTTCCACTCGGAGGGTTAAATACTTTTTGTTATAGAAAAACCCAATTTTTATCCAAATTCAGGAAAGAAAATTTACAACATTATCTAAACGTTCTTAAAAAAATAATTCCAACTCATCTTATATATCTTTGAAAATTAAGAAGTTTGTTCGTTTGTGTGTTTGTTTTTTATACATAACCACACGGTTTGCAATCGATTCACTAAATTTTGGACATCATTCATATATACCTCCAAATAATCACTGTCAATATTAAAACCTCTGCTCTCCATCCTATCACTTAATATGACAAGATAAATTAAAATTGGCAACTAACATGCGGTCAGTAAAGGTAAACAAATTATTGAACGTGTGCCAGATAATTCTCAGCCCAAAACAAACCATTTTTTACCTGCATGATAGGGTACTTTATAAGTCTGGAAAATTAAATTTTTACTGATCCCGTCATATGACGGGATATAAGCTAGTCTTCAATAAAAATTTTCACAAATGAAATTTAATTTTTTTTACATGAAATTTAAAGTTTTATATTTAATGTACATCATATAATTATTCTCTGTTATGAAGACAGTCATTCGGATTCTTACATTCTTACTTAAAAACTATGATAAATGTATAACTAGAATAGAAAAAGTCATGCAAAATAAGTAATTACATAACTAAATTTCATAAAATAGGTCAAAAATTCAATAATAAGTGTATACACTACATAGGTAATTTTTGAGCTGATCACTTCAGGTGTATGATATTTGGTTGTAACAGCATAAGGAGAAGTGTAATCATAATGTTTTTATGAGAAAGGTTTTAGATATCGTTTAATAAGCTGTCACTTGATTAACCATGGGTAAAACGAATAAACTGAAACTGTTAAGGAAGACACTCTAGAATTAACTGCGGTTTAAAACAATGTTTACTGTGATTAAAATCTTTTAAATGCTTTTTGTAATAAAAATTTTTTATCCATATTCGGGAAAGAAAATTTACTATCTAAACGTTCTTAAAAAAAAAAAAAAAAAAAAAAAAAATCCAACTCACCTTATATATCTTTGAAAATTAAGAAGTTTGTTCGTTTGTGTGTTTGTTTTTTATACATAACCACACGGTTTGCAATCGATTCTCTAAATTTTGGACATCATTCATATATATCTCCAAATAATCACTGTCAATATTAAAACCTCTGCTGTCCATCCTATTACATAATATGATAAGATAAATTAAAGTTGGCAACTAACATGCGGATAAACAAATTATTGAGCATGTACCAGATTATTCTCTGCCATGAAACAAAACATTTTTTTTTACCTGCTGTATAGGTTACTTTAAAATTCTAGAAAATTAAAAATTTTCTGATCCCTTCATATGATGGGATATATGCTAGTATGTAATATTAGGGCAGTGACAGAGGCTTTAGCTATTAATAAAATTAATTTCACATGAAAATGGCTACTTTCATAACACGTGGATATTTTTCAGCATACATCTATAAAAATTAAGTAAACATTAGAGTTAAACACTATGAAAAAGACAAAAATAATTTTCGTAAACATTTATTTAAATGTCATAAATCCAAGCTTATTAACTGTTACTAATTATAGGATAAAATATCTCGTCCAGACATCTCGAAATATCTCCCTATAGAATATTTAATACAGTTTCTTCGGATATGTTATGTATGCGATTATTCTCCGAAGCGTATTAATTTCTACCTGTTTCCTCCCCGAAACAGCCCTCTTGGGTGCTCTTAATGGCGATGTTTTAATTGCAGTCATCTACCTGGAGAAGTTGTCTATGATCAAAGAGATTAAATGTTAGATACTAATCCTCTTTGGCACCAAACTAGATATATGTTCATTTCTGTTTGCCAAAATTAAGCTGATATTAATAATTAAGTTAAATTTTATAGCATTTCTATGTCAGATTTATTAACAGTGTGTGGAACTTCCAATATTAAGCGTTTAAGTTAAATTACTTTATTATTACCATATTTTTTATTATTCACATTTGACCTGTTTCTTTGTCTTATAGGTCCATGTAAAAAAATTTGCCCCTTGCAAACTTCCCTTGGAAATTTTTTTGAAAAAAATTACAAAGAATCATTACATTTTTTAATTTTATTATTACATACAAGGAAATGAAACAGATCAAAATATGTATGTTTTAAGTTGAATTTAAAATTTTTTACAGGTGTAAAAGCGTTTAGTTTTAATAGTTTACTATCCCGAGTTACCTTCGGAAAATGGAAAAAAAGTTAAATATTAGTCTTTGCATGATAATTTTTGACAACACAAAATTATGCCTGACATTCTGTACACTAGTACCGTATTTACGCGAATCTAATGTGCATCGTTTTTGGCCAAATATAGTATTCAAAATTGGGGGTGCATTAGATTCGATGGCGCATTAGATTCGATAGTTTAATTCTATGTTCTGTTACTTTATGTATAAATCCATTGTTGTATAAAATATGGTATTTAAGTTTAAATAAAATTATCATACCATTGATCGATAGTTTATATACCCTTGTTTATAAAATAAGATTGAATAGATTCCTCATACTATTGGCGCGAATTACATTCCCTGACAAACAATTTTTTTATTATTTAAAGATTTAAAATGGGGAAAATGGAGATTCGATGGCGCATTAATTTCGCATAAATACGGTATTTGGTCTCTTTCCTTACTGGCTTACCTCTAGAATTAGTTTTATGGAAGCATAAAGTACATTGTCTCTTTGGATTTGATTTTTTTACAGTAACAGGAATAGCATCTGGAAAATGCCTTGAAGTTAACCTGAGTGGTAAAGGACTAATGGGTCTTTCTGATGTGGCAGAAAACTCTTCACGATGGTTTTCTGAAATTAGTTTTTCAATCAGTGGAAAACATGTGACCAGTCCCTCCAAAAGGACCACGAAACTAAGAAAACTTGCCTAACTGCCAATAAAAGCTGAATATTTCATTTCCTTCAGGCAGAGTAAAACCGTGATAAAACAAATCGTACTGAAAAATTCTGCTTTGCCCGATTTTTCTCGGAATAATAATTAACTGTAATATATACGAAATCGAGATAATCAGGTAAGCTGTTAAAAATGAATAAAAAGCCACAGATATATTTCTGATTTAAAAAAAATTAATTTTCCTTTACATAGCATACGAAATATTCAAGTTCAATTACAGAATAGAAAATAATCTCTTTACATTTTTTATGCATAAATAAATCATCTCATTTTTTGTTCATAATATTCGATATAGTTGGTACTACGTCTTCTTTAGGTGTTCTTTTCCATCACTATCCTATTTTCTCCACTAAATGAATCAATATCTAGCTTTTTTTACTGCATCCACAATTTGCCGAATGATGCTCAAAATTGCTGTCCTTCGGTTCCTTGTTCCTGAGTTAAATATATCCGTTTGTAGCCGTTTTGGCCTAAACTGTAGGTATCTCATTAGTATGTCAAAAGTAGACCGTAACACTCAATAGCCCCGTTTACATGTGCCAAAAGCAGAGTAGAATGCAGGGAAATACGCGAATTGTACTCCCCTTTCAAGAAACACAGGGTTGATAGAAAGAACACCTTCTAACTATAGCAGAGTTTACTCTCCTTTTCATCCTTTGCGACGGCAATCATCTGTAAAATGATTGCCGTATGATCAGACTTCTAAGACGAAAAGTAGAAATAATTGACAACAAATTCTACCCTCCAAGCAAAATCCCTTTACGGGTAAAAAGAAGGGTACATGACTGGCACATTTAAACGGGGCATATCCTCATTTTCTGTGCTAGAATTGCCACAAACAACAATTGATCATTTAAATATATCCGTATGTGACTTCAGCCACTATTGTAGCTTAATATTTGGTAAAAAAATCAATCACTTGCATATGTTAACAAAGGGAACACAGTAAATACACTGGAAATTCCTTTAATATGTTCTATGTATTATACTACCAACGATTGTATACAGATTAAGACAAAGTAACGAGGTCATAATTAAAGATCTATAATTCTAGAAAAAAAGTTCATACATATTTTCGAATTCGAATTAACCAAACAGCTGACTTTTTTAATAAATACATAATTTTAACATTACTGTGCAAAAAATTGAAGGAAAATTTGTTAAGTGAGATTCATAAAATTTTTTGAAGTAGCAATAAAATCAGCAAACGACTAATTTCTTAAACGTGCATTAAAGTACTACTTAGTTTGGAGAAAATAAGATGAATAAATAAATAATTTTTATATTTTTAAAAAAAGAAAAAATTCAAGAAAAATATTCATATATATACATTTAAATCTAAAATTTTGAAGTAACGATGTTCAAATCAGCAAAGTTCGACTAATTTTCTTAAACGCCTGCATTAAAACTTTACTACTTCGTTTGGAGGTAAAATAAGATGAATAAATAAAGAATTTTATAATTAAAAAAAGAAAAATTTCGAGAAAAAGTTTTTTTTAAATATATATACATTTTAAATTTTATAAATTAAAAAAAAAGAATCAATAAAAATTTCAAAATTTTTTAACAAATTTTGTTTAAATTGTATAATTTGTAAGAGAATAATATTATCCGATTCTGAATACCAGTTTTAATGAGATTTAGTGCGTTAAAACTCCTTTCTCAGTCGATTGTATGCATAGTAGTAGTTACAGTCGACAAATGAGCATACTACTGGATATTTACAGTACATTCCATTTTCAGACTCAAGAGCTCTTTTCCGAATGTCTTGTATATGATTTGTTTAAACAGCATCCCCATCGTATGATAACTCTGAATTAAATTCCATTTGTTTAGGATTTGCATTCAGCAGATCGAAGATGTTTTATGCCTACAATTCACTAGATGTATTGAGCAGGTTGGTTGACAGAAGAATATTGAAAAGTGAAATTTAGTCGATATCTCTAAAAGTATGTTTGAATAATTTCGATTGTAAGAATAAGAAACACTCATCAAGCTTAATTTTTTTTTCATTTTTAGCTGTCAAAAATAAATGTATATATGCGATTTGCATTTGAATTCTCGAAGTGTTCTTCAACTTTCGTAAGAATTTTATCTAGGAAGTCCATCAAATGTATCCTAGTTTTGTTTTTCGCAGATTTCAAATTTGCTATACAACTTATGGATAAGTTTTGCGAATGAATTTACAAATGTTTTCCAAATTTGCAGAAAATTTTAGTTTAAATTTAATGTAACTCACACATACGAATTTGTATAGGGTATTTAATTGCAAACAGAGTTTAAAAATGTTATAAATCAGCATAAACCAAAGTGAAATTTAAACTGTTTATTTAATTCCATTTAACGTATACTTCTATTTAATAATGAAAAAAAGTTTTCGATGGTTTGCCTGCTTCCATATTCTTCGTTTGCAATCATTGTTTCGTGCTAACGCAAAGCATTGTTACATTCGATCTTCACGTTTTTCACCCAATTTTTTTTGGTCGCAATTGACCAAGTATCATGGAATTTATGTACCAATCTGGAAACTATATTACTGTAGAGGCATTTCCATGACCAAATTTCACAAAATTTTGAAGACAGTTTATCAGTCGGAAATCTTACAATAAGAATAGATTTCTCAACACTGGATCATTCTATGCTTCTTAATGAAATGCTGAAAATAGTATGCTAAATAGACTGTTAACACATTGTATGCGGGACACGTACTAGTACTTTTTCTGAGGATTGATACTTGAGTGCAGGTCACGTACTAGTACGGGTTAGTGTAACTACATGGTTTTTGTTTGGGGGTATAAAAATAATCGATAATACAGGAAAACGAAGCCGAACGTTCTTGTCTACTACATAGATTCTGGAAAAATTTAGACAAATAAAAACTAGTTTTTACATCAGTCGATGCGGAACCACAGAACGGGAAGGTTGATTAAAAAAATCAAAAATGATTATTGTGATAGAATTTACGCGCAAAACGCCCGCTGCCGGTAGAATTCCGCTGCGAAATGTACCCGCACACAATGTGTTAATAAAAAAGAAAATGATACAAACAGTGATGACAATTTTGAAACGAAAAAAAATTATTAAACATTTTAAATGTGTACTTCATGAAATATCTTGTGATCCAAAAGTAAGACTTAAAATTGTATAATTCGATAATGAATAAAAATAAAAATATGTGTTTCGAACTAATGAGACGTAAATAATGCCGACATTTTGTGATGAAAGCAAAAAATGTTAGAGTAATACGGTTGGTGAGCGAAGGGTGGTGAATTAGTTTTTATTTAACTATCAGATGAATTACAATTTAAATATTGCTTAATAGTTATAATTTTTCAATGTGCTTTCTATCATACAATAGCACAGCTGTGAGACGATGCATCCTATACACTCCATTACAGCATTAAACAACGTTTATTTTGGTGT
>CM063498.1:115058214-115075714 GCA_032207245.1 Pardosa pseudoannulata
TTTTCTGGTCAAGAAAAATATTTACTGTTCTTAAAGCAAGGTTTAAAAAATTTTCTTTCTTTATTTTTTAAGGGGAGAGGGGTTAACTGAGAAACCACCGAATTGTACTTTGTGAAAAAATTAATTTTTAAAAATTTTAATTATATAAGAACAATGAATAATTATCAATTAAATGATGTAATATTTAAATATCCAAACAACTTATGGATGTTTTTTGGATAAGTCCATTTGATTGAAGTTATAGGTAACACAAAAGAATTTGTAAATTTTTTAGGCAAAGCGAGCAGTACTACAACACCTATTATTTGTGAATTATTGGATGCTATCTATTTATTAAAAAAGGAAAGGAAAACATAAAAGAAATTATACTTATAGACTTTGAAATTATTTCAAAGATTTTCTAATTAAAAAAAATATAAAAGTAGGCATATTTAAGGTTAAACCCTAAAAATTCCCCCAAAAGAGTTGGACCCTTGTAGACAACATTTAAAGGAAAATTTTAAAAAAGCAAAATCACCACTACCCACAAAATGCATTGAGGGATATCATCTTTAGGTATATTTTATAGCGTGGACTGGAAAGATATCTCCCCTATTTTTTGGAGATCGTGGTGCATTATTAAAATTTCTCCACACAATATTTCACTCTCATGCGGTGCATTAACAAAATTCCTTTTAGACTTCATATCGATGCCTTCATATTACATTTTATATCCGATATGCATTTTTACACCATTTGTACTTGATTTAGAAGGATTTTAAATATTTGATTGGTTCAGAATAAATTTCAAATGTGTAGTATAACATTACGCGTTTCATTGTTTCATTTTTTTTTCTCTCCCAATTTCAAATTTGAGCGATCCGATAGGAGCATTTGTTTGCTAGTACGATTGCTGCGAACTGCTCTTGTTCAGGTATTTCCTATTTTCTTCATACCTCACAAATTTAGTTAAGGCCAATTTTTTCTGACCATTTCTGGAGGTGATCTTGGGATGTATCGTTTGGCTTTTATTTTGGGACTACCTTTTTTAAAACTTTCTTCTGAGCAGTCTACCGTATCGAAATTTTGTATGTATTCCTTTGTAGTGGCGTTGGGGTAGTGTCTAAGGTCCGAAGTTCGATACTTGGGCTGGACAAGGTTGACTCAGCCTTCTATCCCTTCAGTTGGTAGACAAACTGAGGGCGAAGCATGCTTAGAACTAAACATTAGACGTTCAGCTTAAGATTGACCACTTAACCCGATGTATGCTTTTGCACCTTAGGGCCCTTGGTCTCACAAACTAAGAATGGATTTTTAGGCCATAGCCTCAAGTGGTTTTTTTACGCTAGGGACTTTAAATTTTTTGTCAGATTTGGAGAGCAAGACAGTGATGCTGAGTCGGTTGCCTTATTTATGAAAATGAATCAATCAAGAATTACACGAATGTATCTTTTCGTATATCGATGATTTGAAAAGGGAAAAGCATTTTTCTCATTTTTACTAATTTAATATGCTCTAGGACAGAATTTTTAGGGCAGTTTTTTTTCTTGAACTGGAGTATCATTTAAGGCTTATGCAGGGTCTGGAATATCATTTCAGACTTTATTTTTAAAACTACTATGACAATTTCTATTTGAAAACTTATCGGAAAGTGTTATTCACTATACAATATATGGGAAGCATATTCATATTGTTAAATAATGTCAAGATTCACAACTTGTTAAAGCTGAAATGAGTACTTTAATCTTCTTATGCATTTAATAAAACATTTAAAAGAAATGAGCACATTTACATAAAAAAATGATAAAAAACACAACCGACAACTATTAAGGCCGGTGTTATACAAAACCAAAATGTAAACAAACTACGTTTTAACATTATTTTTAAAAATCGTTTTGGATACTTTCTGCATCTAAAAGCGATGTCGTATAAGGGGTGAAACTCGAGAGTATGTTACACATATGGTTACTTTCTCTTGAAATCAGTGAAAGAAGAAATATATATTTTAGTAAGCTACGTAAGTATAAAGGTTTCAAACCGTGAAACGTTTTTTTTTTTAATAGACTTATAAATAGTTGAAAGACGAGCCTTTCAATAAAAAAAAACAAAGGAAAATTAGGATAACGACTTTAAATTCTTTTAAGCTTGTAGTAAGAACAACCTCTAAAACATAAAAGAAGGTTACATCGTTCTCAGTTTCATACGTCATTTTTTATCTACTATGTATCTATTTTGTTAAGATCATTTCCCAAGCGACACTGCCTCCCGATTCTAATCATTGTCTTTTATTTTGCTCAGTACATTTTGTGTAGTTTATTCGAAAACAATATGGATACATTGTTAAAGAATTGCTAAAGGATCCAAAACACTCACGTTGAAAGAACTGCTATACATTAGTTATGCACGGTAATTCACAGCAAGATTGTGTTGAACGAAACAGTGAGAACTACTTTTTTTTCCCACGCAGCAAGCGATACAGACATTATCCTAACGCCTTAACAAGGCTTCGAACCTATTACTCATTTAGCACCACCCGAAGAGCACGTGTAGCTTGAGGTATGCTACGGACTAGAGTAACATTTCCCCCACTCGATCCCCGTAATTTAGAAGCAGGTACCAAGTAGAAGACCCCCAGGCTTGGCCTTGCTCCCTCCCCCAGAGGTATCGCTTGAGAACTTCGATGACTTTGTGAGCCCGAACATATTTTACTTGCCCCAGTCACCTTTAGCGAACATGGCAGATCTTAGGCCGGCTCCAGCCCCGAACCCGCAACCTTTCAGCTACGAGAATGCTGCCTTTGCCAAATGACCTACCGTGCCTAGTGGTGACTATTTGACTTGGACTTTTCCTATAATACTTTTCTATAGCGATAAGAAACAGACACAAAGTATTAGGAATTTTAAAAGGATTAGTAACATTTATGTATGTGTATTTAAAACTAGCTTTCATTATAGTTAGTTGTGTATCAATAGAGGACAAAAAATATGATTTTGGTAATGAAATGAAAGTTTTTATACAATAAATTTTATATACTAAATAGTGGCAGTACTTAACTGTGAAAAAAAGAGAAAGTATTGGATTAGTAATTAAATTAAAATAAAATCTATCCTTAAATATCATGCTTTGTTCCCTTTGCTATCATAGGTCTCTTCATACAAAGTCTCTTGAGGTGGTTCAACTTTGGAACTAATTATTTCCTTCAACGGAATCGGAATCCCATAGTTTGAAAAGTATCTACTTCAAATTTAGTTTCTTCTTGGCTCTTAAAAACTTTTTAATAGTTACTATCACATGCTTAGGGATTTTCTTAAGAAATACGGTTTTATCACATTGAAAAATATTTTCTGGTAACCCATGACAAATTTAATTTACATGAATTCAGAACGAATAAGTCATTTTTATAATATTTAAAAATCCTGAGGGATCGAAAAGTGAAGAAAAATTTTATAAAACAATAAATCGAAAACGAATAAATATAGAAAGAAGCGGCTGGCAGCGGGAGGATGAAAAGGAAACTGGATTTTGCCTAAAGAATACCTCTGTTGAAAACTAATAGATGACAATGTCGAGTATCTGATATCGGTTAAGACTAAAAAGAAGACGGTATAGATACTAACTGCCTGAAATAATGATAATCATGAGTTCACACACATATACTCTGTTCTATATTGGGTGTTTTCTTACGTAATTCGATATCAAAACCTGACAGAATGATCTGTCAATCGTTATCCGAAATATTAAAGTCATTGTTTTTTTGTAAGATTTTCTTCCATATATCCGGTACAAACCGCATCTTTTTCTCTTTATTAGTTTCCAAATTATTGGTTTTAACACTTTGCGTGCGGGCAACGTATTTTTAAGTTTTTTGAATTCTGTCACTGGAGCGCGGGTCAAGTAAAATTACGTATTTAGTAGATTTGTGGTGGATAACCGCTAACCACCACAAATCTACTAAATAGGTATAATTATATGTGTGATATTATATGCGTGTTGATTGCGTTGTGTGTATGACATTAAATGCGTGTTGTTTGATTGCGTTGTTTGCGTTGCTACGTTTTTGCAGTCTGTCACTGGAGCGCGGGTCACGTAAAATTGCGTATTTAGTAGATTTGGGGTGGACACCCGCTAACCACCACAAATCTACTAAATATGTATAATTATATGTATGTGTGACATTACATGCGTGTTGTTTGCTTTGCTATGCAACGCTTTGCATTTTTTCTTTCCACAAGTTATTATTGCCGAGTTACTCGGTCTTTTGTTGCGTTATTTCGTCTTCAATCGAATTCTTAGCTCCAGAACGTACAAGTCGTGTTTTGTCAATTTGAAGCTTGGCTTTTTATTGTTGAATACAAAATTGATAATAAATAGTTCTATATGTACTTGTTATGAAAAAATGTTTTTGAATACATTGTAACATTTTAAAAATCGTTTATTTTCGTTATTTCGTAAAAACATTGTTTTTTCTTTGTTAAATAATCATACAGTATATATTAAAGTGTAAAATTAAAAAAAAGTTTCGTTCATAAAAACAAAGTAGATTTCGGTTTACTAAGATTTTTCTGAATAACGAAACGTTCGCGTGATTCACGAAAAAACGCCCGCTGCACGCGTAAATTGGCGGTGAAGTATACCAGCATGCCAAGTGTTAAAGTCTTTTGTGATTTATGGGTTTGTCATATATTATGTAACCTACATAACTTGAAGCGTATTTTTGTACTAACCTAGTTTAAAATAATGAAAATATTCATCACCTTTTGAAAAGTCGCTTTAAATATTAAGCGATTTTTCCGTAATGAGTAAAGAGAACTTTTAAAGTTTTAAAGTCAAACTTTCACACACAAGAAACCGTTATGAAAACAACCCTGAAAATTTACTTGCAATTTTCTGCAAACAGCGTCTTATAAGAAAATAATAAGAAATAAAGACCTACCTTTATCTACAATCTCAAACTAGCTAAGTTTAGAAGAAACAACAGATTATTAATCACCATCAGTTTGATGCGTGGAACAAAGTCAGACCATTATATCAGACTCGAAGTCTAAAGGATTCCTTAGGGACTACTTCTAATTTGAAAGTCTTTGGAGTAAAGATCTTGATAAAGTATACCCCATAAATCTCGATAGAAAATATTGCCGTGATGCAAAGTTTGAAATATGATGTAAGTGGTAAGAAAAAAGGGCTAAATGAGAGGAATTTTGTTACTTGATGATACCTTTTAAGCGAAATTACTCTTGTTAAATAACAAAGGATGAACATAGATTCGATTAGTAGTTCTAAAGCTGAAGAAATAGTGTTCGCTTAAGGCTTGTTTAATAGAAAAACACATGGAAATGTGAAGTGGAATCATGCATGTAATCTCATTTTTAGTAAAAAATTAGTTTTGAGAAATCTATTAAATATTAAATTAAAATTTGGACTACAAAGCTAGAATCAGAACCCCCAATGAATCAGGAAAATGAATCAGGATTATTACTAGTGGTGTTGTACTTTATTATATTTGTTATATTAGTGGTGTTAACATTTATCTTCATCAGAAGTACTTGAAATAATTATGGTTCATGTACTCCAGTGAATAAAATATAGTCTAAATAGAAATTAGAAATGCTTCCACCCACATAAGGGGTATCATGCATCATTAATGTAACTATAAAAATAAATGCACATTCTACGTTTTTTACTTAAGGCTACACAAGAGAAATAAAATTGAGAAACTGAATTGGAAACAAAACAACTCAATTTCAGATTCTAAGTTAAGAAGTTCGAAGGTAAACAAATACGGAAAAGGCTTAATAAATGACAAAAGTACACTGGTGTACAAAAATTAAGCATCATTGGTATTTAAGGAAATATTTAAGAAAATCCAAGTCGAAGTGATGGAAAACGAGGTATATGTATTTGTAATACTGTTATAGTAAAAGAAAATTATGCAAAAGAAGGATATTATTCACCTTTATTACCAAAAGAAAAGTTTTGAAAGAAAAATGGATTGTCTTATAGTTTAGGCTTTAGTTTTAGAAAAAAGAAAATAAAAATACAGTTTGGTAGTTTAATAAAACGTGAGGTTTGCCCCTGGCAGTCAAGCATGCAGCACAACGATTTTCCATATTTACTATGAGATTATGCATGAGTTAGAGCTTCAAAGAATTTCAAGAAGTATGGAAAACTTATTTCAGTTCTAAAATTTACGGAAGAGCTGCAATTTGTCTCCTAAACATATCCTACACACTTTTGATAGTATTAAGATCAGGAGGATAACAGGGGGCACTGCATTCGCTGGATATTTTCATTTTAAAGAATTGCTCAGTGACAAATCGTGTTATTCTCGCTGAATAAGAATCAAGGACATACAACATCTGGAAAATAGCAAACATAAAACAAAAGTATTTCATCTCTGTCTGTACCTTGTAACAATAATAAATATCTGATCAAAGAGGGACAGCCTATGCGGCCACAATGACTACCCTTGAAAACTTATGTTTTTTCATGATGTTTCCAGGGTGAAAACGGGCTTCACGTTTTTACCATGTCGTTATTCGACAAGAATCCATGTTTAAAACTAAATCAGGACTTGCCACTGTATATTACATTGGAAAACTGTGCCAAACTCTTTTGCTGATGTTCCAAGCTCCAGTTTAAACAAGCGGGTTTATAGAAAGGCGTGAGGGTAACGTAAATTGCTGGTAGTTAGGCACACAGGCCAGCAAGATTTATTCTCCTGTAAACAGTTTGCCTGGAAACTCGTATTCCTGTGGCGACTGTGAACTCTAAATCCAGTTCTCTGGCACAACTGTGCATCTGACTTCAGCCTGTTACTGCTAATTATCAGTTTTACGAACTGTTGTTATTCCATACTGACCTTATACTTTTGTTGGGTAATATCGCCCAAACTTTGAAACCTCTGCTAGACTTTTAAGATCAAGCTTTCAGAAACGTCCATAATTCGAGACTTTTTTTGAGATCGTCTAGATTTTATCATTCCAATAATTATTCCTTTGGGAAACATGACTTTTAGTTACCAGTGTAAATATAATGCAAGCTGTCTTCATCGATTCCAAGAACAAGGAACTTTAAGGATCACATTATGAGCAAAGCAACCAACATTTTCTATGAAAACATATGAGAAAAGGGGTTATAATACATTGTACTTAGGTTAAAAACATTTTACTGATATTAACTTTTTTAAGGAGGTGTACATGCTTATTTTCTGCATTTTTTTACACAACAACACTAATTTCTCGACTCTTTTATTACAGGAGAACAACATAGGCAGCTTTTATCAGGACTTGATTCCAAAGACACTGCTTATAACATACTAATTACTAAACAACAGGAATAGAATATTATACCGATTTAAAATATGTAATTTTTATACCATAAGTATAGTCAATAATTTAGATGTTTTAAAAAAGTCTCTAAGAGCAGAACAAAGCATCTAGCTGAAAAAAGATACTTAATATCTAATTGAAATAAAATTCTGCAGGTAAGTCAAATTATTTCCCCAATCTATCCACAAAGCTGAAAATAGAAGTTTACCCTTTAAGAAAAACAAGATATAATTATTTCTTTTGAAAATTTTACTCATAAGAAAGTAATATCTATGTAATAATAAGTAATCATTTGTTTTCATTGCTCATTCTAACGTTTTATCTGATTATACCGAATGATTATAAATCTTGCAGTTCCCAAGAGTAAAGATTTTAGGGTATTTTCTTCGTAAACATTATGCATGCAGCGCTAAAAGCACAATTTAACATTTAGTAAATCTAAGGCAATTAAATTTCAGAACTGTAGCAACAATCACGTATTTGAATGCATCACACACGATCAAATTTAAGGGATCTCTACTTTGTAAGTACCTGAGTTTGTGAGTACCTGATTTGTAAACAGATATATTTCTCCATTTATTGATAAGCATGCCCTTTTCTCTGGTTCGGCAAACATATTATTAGTTCTGTATAAATAGCATCTGTCATAATTATTACCGTGACTGTAATAATGAAAGCAATCAGTCTCAGCAGATATGTATAACATTTCCATATGCTTATTTATTATAAGGAAAGAAAAAGCTTTTATACGTAGATCATGCAAAAACTCTGGGATAAACCTATAAAGAAAAAAATAAACCGATATTTAATACTTTTCTTTGTTTATAATCAACCTATGTGAAAATTGGTATATGACATTAGCAAAACATATCGATCTATTTATTTTATAAATGTTTTTTATTTGTTTTTGATATAAATCAGTAGGGTTTGTCATAGAATCACTAAATTTAAACAAAATCTATCTGTGTTAAAACTTTGTCTATCCAATACACTACGTGATATTACAATATAATGGTTAAAATGTTACCGATAGATGGCAAAAGGCAATACATAATTGTTATTTACATATTTTATCCCGTGCAACAAATGTGTTATCTAATTGACAATTTAACAAATATATGCTATAGTTTACTAGACTTTTTATTTTAAATGTTATGTAGAATGTTATTTTAAGGTATTTTCAAAATTCAAAATATAAGCAAATGCATTTTGCTTCGAGTAAAAGTATTTTACTGATATTAATTTTTTTTATGCAGGTGCACATGCTTATTTTCAGCATTTGTCTATAAAACATCACGAGCTTGTTGACTCCTTTAGTACAGGAGAACAAAGGCAGCCTCTTTAAGAACTTAATTCCAAGAACTCTGCTTACACGAGCAAAATTTTAATTACAAAACAACAGGAAGAAAATATCATACCAATTTAAAATATGTAATTTTTATACCATAAGTATAGTCAATAATTTATATAGCTAAAAAGAGTTAAGCTTAATATTTAATTCAAGTAACATTTTGCAGGTAAGTCAAATTATCTCTCCTATCTATTCATAGAGCTGAACATAAAAATTTACCCTTTAAGGAAAACAAGATATTCTTATTTCTTTTGAAAATATTACTCATAACAGAGTAATAAATATCAACATAATAAGTAATCATTTGTTTTCATTCTAACGCTTTATCTAATTATACCGAATATTTATAAATCTTGCAGTTCCCGAGAGTAAAAATTTTAGAATATTTCCTTCGTAAACGTTATACATGCAACTCTAAAAGCACAATTTAACATTTAGTAAATCTAAGGCAGTTAGAATTTCAGAACTATAGCAACAATCAAGTATTTGAATGCATCACACACGATCAAATTTAAGAGATCTCTACTTTGTAAGTACCTGAGTTTGTGAGTACCTGATTTGTAAACAGATATATTTCTCCATTTATTGATAAGCGTGCCCTTTTCTCTGGTTCGGCAAACATATTATTAGTTCTCTATAAATAGCATCTGTCATAATTATTACCGTGACTGTAATAATGAAAGCAACCAGTCTCAGCAGATGGGTATGATAAGATTTCCATTGTTTATTTATGATAAGAAAATAAACAGCTTTTGATCATGTAAAATCTCTGGGATAATCCTATAAAGAAATAGTAAACAGATATTTATACTTTTTTGTGTATAATCAACCTACATGAAATTTTGTATAAGACATATTTGCAATATCTATCGATCTATCTATTTTATAAGTGTTTATTTGCTTTTAATATAAATCCACACGGTATGTCTCAAAATCACCGAATGTAAACAAAATCTGTGTTAAAACCTCTTCTATCCAATGTATTTTGATATTACAATATAATGATCAAAACGTTGTCGATCCATGACAAAAGGCTATACTTGAGTAGTATTTTCATATTTTATCCCATGCAACAAATGTGTTAGCTAATTAATAATTTAACAAAAATATACTATAGTTTACTAGACTCCGTTTTATTTATCATTATAATGAATAAGTTATACAGATTTTCTCTACAATAACTTATTTTAGATCACAAAATTAGCTATTTTTAAATTAAGTCATCGTCAAGAGACCTACTATCCGGTGAAATATGTTTATTTAACCTCGGTTTTAAATAGAGTAATGGCTTTTCCTTGAATATTTTAATCAGGAAAATAACTCTGCTAATAAATATAACAAAAATGTAGTTCATTGGCCTAATCCGTCTTTGGCGCTTTGCTTCAGAAGTTTGAATATCCTCTAATGTAGTGTCATGATTGTGCAAGGGAGTTAGGAAATCAGACGTGTTAGGAGTATGGGGATGCTAACAACCTAAAGTAAGTTAGGTAAAGTAGCTGCATAAGATTAGTTGAGCTACGAAGAAGTTAAGTTAACGTTCTCGGGTTTACTAAAGGTTGTCCTTTTAGGTATAGAGAATAGCTAGAAATTTATTTTAGAACATAACTATAGTTAAGTGGTTAATTTGATTGGAGTATCATTATAAATATGCATATTACATAATATATATAATACATAATTAGTAAAATTTTATACTTATACGAAGTGAAAGAAAAATGGTTAAAGTCTTTTGACGAATAGGACAAAAAAATCCAATAAATTTTACTGGAATCGGAATTATGTCAGCACAAAATTATCGATTATTTTTATATAAAAACAGTTAAATATAAAATTAATTTTCTTTCCATTTGTCTTCAGTTTGTAGATTGTTCTTGATAATTTAATAGGCAATTCTTTACTTTAATAGATCTTAGTCAATTTTTTATCATACATTCGTTAATGATAATCCATATAAAATAATATTAAATTTTTTTTTATTTTTTTACTTACAGAATTATAGAATATATTTAGCTAATAATGACTTATACATTTTGGTAAATCTCAACCGTTTCTTTATGATTTGGATATGGAGAACCCTCGGATGTAACCAAAAAAAATTTTGGTATCTTCTGGTTTATTAGAACGAAGTTTGTCTGTATTAGCGAATTATCTTAGGGAAATAAAACGATTTGTGGATATAAAAAATTTAGGTAGCAAAACTACATTTTGTTTTAATAATATTAGGTTATACGCTAAAAGACTATGCACGCTTGTCCTAAAAATTTCGAATTGTAACTCATTCCTAAGAGGCGAAAAATTACAGGTTATATGTCAGTTTTCAGGTAATATGCCATTAATACAGCGGGTTGAAAGGTTTGGAATACTATAGTCATTATTTTTGAAATAAAGATTTAATTAGAAGAGTATCAACTGCTAAAGTAGATTAAGAAAGGTTTCAAGCACTTATTCTAGTTATTGATTTCAACCTTTGAACTGCAGGTCGAAAGGCAAAATTCTACAATTTAGAGTATTGTTTGGCTACCGTTTGTCTGTTTGTATATAAAATTGAATGATTGGGACTTTAATTCTGAACTATAATAAATTCAGTTTCGGAACACAAAAGTTAAATTTTCTCTCTCTTGGTATAAGGATGAATCTGATTTCAAATGACTTTTCTACAACTTCTACTAAATTTTTTAAACTGACCATCAAAACGTGATTAACTGAGAAAGTCAAGTTAATAAATTTCTAGTCATGGTCGGGTATGGTAGATTATAAATGTATACAGTATAAATTAGATTTAATAGGTATAAAAATGCCATGTAAACTGTTTATAATAAACATGTTACAATAGTATTTTAATTTATATTAATTATTATTTTAAGACCTTTGATGAAGTGAAAATCATTTAAAATTCTCAACAATTCTTGAGACACTGTTATCGACATAAAATATTTATTTAGTACTTAATTTCCTAACAAAATGCTCCAGATATAAGGTTAAAAGATAAAAAAAAGAGAAGTTGTTTGAAGCTAATTACATAGACAAATTAATCAATCGTGAAAGGACAAAGGTAGGGTGTATAACAAATATATATTTTCAGCACCTCTAGAAGTAAACCATAATTGCTTAATTATATATGCAGCTTTATGTTATAAAAGTATTCTTAAGAGTTTGTTCAGCGTAAGTATTACACATTGTAAACAATGTGTTTTAGAGTGTCATTAATTATGTGATGAAAAAAAATTTGATAAAACAATGATTAATAAGGGTGCGCTAGTAAAAAGAGCATATTTCTTTGAAATTAGAATGACGATTTGATAAATATTTCAAAGGCGTAGAGTGATTAATATATAATTTCATTTCATAAAGAAAAATTATGAGTTTCTGCATCAAAATCTCTTTTAAAGAAAACATAATTATGTTCGTTAACATTAAGTACAAATGAATTCAGAGAAAAGTTATTGTTTATTAAATCTCAGTTTTGCGTGTCATTAATTAAAGGATAAAAAATTGATAAAAATGATGATTAATAAGGACGCATCAATAATAACAGCATATTGAGGATTAGTAGATCAGTATTGTTGGGATAGTGCTTAGCTATACCAAGACACAGGTAGATAATGGTTGCCCAACGATAGATCCTTGGACTAAGAAAATTTGTGTTAGTTGTCAGCTATCCAGTGCGTAGATAATGGTTTGGTTTTGGTTTGGAGCGCTACGGTCTACTGTTCTACTGTTTTGCACACGAGGGCTAATGAGACCGGGACCTACAGTTTAAAGCCGATTCCGAACGGCTACGAACATCCATGCCAACAACGGGATTGGAACCCGCGAACTCCGGTTCCGAAGAGCAGCGCTCTATCATTCGGCCATCGTTCGGTGCCAGTGCGTAGATAAACTGGAGGTTTGGTTTGGGGGCACTACGGTCTACTTTTTGCAACACGAGGGCTAATGAGACCGGGACCTACTGCTTAAAGCCGATTACGAACAGCCAACGAACATCCATGCCATAGTGGGATTCGAACCCACCAACTCTAGTTCCGAAGGACAGCACCCTAGACATTCGGCCATCGTTCGGCAGATAAACAGAGGAGCAATCATGACCTAAATAACGGGGGACTTGAACATAGGTTTTCCTCTTTGGAGTTTTTGGTCTAGAAAACGGCAATTGGCATAGAATGTCATGGCATTCAAATAGAGATGTTGCGCCAATGAGTATTTATGTTGAGAGAAATTAAAATATTTTCTTTAAATTACCGCGACACTTAAATAAATGTTGTGAAGGTGGTAGAGTGATTAGAAATTTCATTCTGTGAAGGCTTATTGCATGTGCATATTCTTTCGATTTTGTAATTCAGTGGTCTTTTCGTCTGGGTCTCGTTGTTTACACCTTAATTACACAAAGAACAGCCAACGGGTTCGCTTTGCTGCCTTTATTTACACGCTCACACTATATACCTGTTTTGGTACAGGAGGAGAGCATATCGCCCATCCTTTCGCTTCGAAGCTTACATTCGATCTTTCGTTCAAGCGGGGTTACAAAAACATTCTCAGTAGCTCTACATTGCATGTCTATTTACCCAGACGCACTATTAAAGAAAGCTCTAATTTTTCAATTGAAAAATTTCTTACATATCGTAACGGCTATTTATATAGTTTCTCAGTCAATGGGACAAGATTAATATTTTAGTTTTTAAAGTTCAAATATTATTAAATGTATCTAATTATTTTACTCTTTAATATAAACAAAATAAATTATTACACAGTAAATTTTTGCCCCATTTTAGGGGAAATAAAAGAATGTCAAAATAATCTCATGCCTCGATGTCGGTACTCATGCGTCCATTCGTTAATATGCTAACTCTTATAAACTCTACAGCCACTCCGTCAAATGGAGACTTTTTGAAAGTCCCTTGTGTGATACAGTATCTTTTAAAAAATATTTCTTTACAAGAATTTATAATTAGTCTTTAAGAAAAAAAGTATTATATATAGATTAATATTTCAGTTTTATTTTTTTAAATACAAACATAATAACTTTAATATAAATAATATCTAATTATTTTACTCTTTAATATAATCAAAATAAATTTATTACACAGTAAATTTTTTCCTAAATTTTTTTACCATATTTTTTGGGGGAAAGTAAAAGAATGTCAAAATAATCTCATGCCTCGATGTCGGTGTTCATGTGTCCACACGTTAATACGCTAACTCTTATAAACTCTACTGCCACTCTGTCAAATGGAGAATTTTGAAAGTCCCTTTTGTGATACAGTTACTTTTAAAAAATATCTTTTTACAAGAATTTATAATAAGTCTTTAAGAAAAAAAGTATTATATATAGATTAATATTTCAGTTTTATTTTTTTAAATACAAACATAATAACTTTAATATAAATAATATCTAATTATTTTACTCTTTAATATAATCAAAATAAATTTATTACACAGTAAATTTTTTGCCTAAATTTTTTACCATATTTTTTTTGGGAAAAGTAAAAGAATGTCAAAATAATCTCATGCCTCGATGTCGGTGCTCATGTATCTACAAGTTAACACGCTAACTCTTATAAACTCTACAGCCACTCCGTCAAATGGAGACTTTTTGAAAGTCCCTTGTGTGATACAGTATCTTTTAAAAAATATTTCTTTACAAGAATTTATAATTAGTCTTTAAGAAAAAAGTATCATATAGATTAATATTTCAGTTTTTTTAAATACAAACATAATAACTTTAATATAAATAATATCTAATTATTTTACTCTTTAATATAATCAAAATAAATTTATTACACAGTAAATTTTTTGCCTAAATTTTTTTTTGCCATACTTTTTTTGGGGAATTAAAAGAATGTCAAAATAATCTCATGCCTCGATGTCGGTGCTCATGTGTCCACACATTAATACGCTAACTTGCATAAATTCTACAGCCACACCTTCAGCTGGAGACTTTTTGAAAGTATCTTGTGTGATACAGTTCCTTTTAAAAAATATATCTCTAGAAGAATTTATAATTAGTCTTCAAGAAAAAAGTATCATATTACACTACGCCTTCGCTTGAAAGAAATAAATAAGGTCAACAAATATAAATCAGTTTGTAATAAAAATACTTCATGACAAACTAATTAATGGCTACTATCCTCTTTTTGAATTTTTCAGTTAAAAGGAACGGAAAATATTTACGAAATATTTTATATTTGAAATGTAAGTTAGGATAAACGGATATGGTTTTTAAAGGAAAAAATATTCGCTTTCTAAACATATTTCTATTCGAAATAAACGACGATAAGGGGTTTCAAAGAGACAGTTGCAGGAAACAAATAGAAAGGTATTTTTGACAGAAAAATAAGTTCACATATTTCTAAAAAAATGAAATTTTTTTTATCTATTTTATGGAGCAAGACGAATATTAATCCCTTGGAATTTTGATAAATAGAGTTTTCTTAGGAAGAGTATATCTGTAAACCCAAGGATTTTCAAGACACAAAACTTTAACACTTTTTTCTAAAAAAGATGAAGAAAATTATTAATTTCAGAGTTTGTATTTATAGTAGGTTAGTTCAACTACCTGAGTTTGATAAGAATTTATAAACATGAATGCGGCTCCTTCAAATTTTCTTGCGCGTGATTATGGTTATAGTTTAATATATTAATTATATAAATATATTCTTTATATAAAACATATGAAGAATACTCTTAATTAGCAGTTTAATTTAAATGGTAATACTTCCAAAAACTGAGATTGATAACAATTTATAAATATAAATGCAGCTCTTTTAACTTTTGTTGCCCATGACAATGATTATTGTTACATATATCGTTAACCATATATAATATATTCTTTATATAAAACATATGATGAACATTATTAATTGTAATTTAATTTTAAAGAGCAGTAGTTTCAAAAACTACGTCAGTTTGATAAGAATTTATCAATATAAATGCAGCTCTTTCAAATTCTATTGCACGTGACAATGATTATAGTTAAATATTTTAACTATACATAGTATATTCTTCATATAAAACTATGAAGAATATTATTAATTTAGTAGTTTTATTTTAAAGGGCGATAGCTCCAAAAACTACTCGAGTTTAATAAGAAATTATAAATATAAATTCAGCTTCTTCACCTTTTGTTGCACATAAAAATGATTATTGTTTAATATTTTAAATATATATTCTTCATATATGAAAGACATTACTAATTTTATAGTTTAATTTTACAGGGAGATAGTTGAAAAAAAAATACATGAGACTGATAAGAATTTATAAAAATAAATGCAGATTTTTCATGTTTTCTCGCACTCGAAAAGTATTATTTTAACTATATATGTAATTTCTTCTCCATACAAAACATATGAAGGTCATTATTAATTTATTAATTTATTTTTATAGTGTGGTAGTACCAGCAAACTAATTGAGTTTGATAAGAACTTATAAAAATAAAAGCAACACCTTCAGGTGTTGTTGCACGTGAAAATGATTATAGTTTAATATTTTAACTATATATAATATATTCTTAATATAAACAAATGAGAAACGTTATTAATTGATTAATTTTTATTTATAGTGTGTGGTAATTCCAAACAGCTAAGGAAGTTTGGTAAGAATCTATAAAATAAATGCAACTTCTTTAACTTTTATTGTACATGAAAATGATTAAGGTTTAAATATTAACTATACATAATATGTTCTTATAATACATATGAAAAACATTATTAATTTAGAAATTTATCTTTATAGTGTGGTTGTTCCAAAAAACTATATGAGTTTGATAAGCCTTATAAAAATAAATGCAACTTCTTTTTGTAGTTACTTCAACTTTTGTCATATGTGAATAAGATTATAGTTTAATATATTTACTTTAACGTAAAGTATAAAGGATCTATATGAATCAAAAGTGCTTTTTGAATTTGTGTAGAACAATATATGTCTACAGAATTTCTTAAGTTAGATTAAAGCTTTTAGGTCATTCACTAGTAAATACTATCAAAAGCATTCATAATAATTTTCAACAAAATATTTCAAGAAATTTTTGAGAAATCACATTTCAAGTTTCAAAATTTTATTAAAAATACCGTTCTGAGAAAAATGCATTTGAAGTTTATGAAAGCAATTTTAACAGTAAAAATTTAAAATACATGTTTAAAATTCCCCACACTTTCTTGCTTTAAAACTTTCTAATTGAAAAAGTTGCTAATTATTAAAAATACTAGAAAAATGTTTAACTAATCTTCATGAAAATTTAAAAAGTTTTGTCCAAAAATACTCTTTAAAAGGCTTTAAATTTACAACTTCCGGTTCTGAAGTTGCTACTTCCGTTTTGTTTTGACAGGTGTTACTGATGCTTAAACAGCTGTAACTTTTCTTTAAAATGCTGTAGAGACAAAAAAAAAACAGATTTAGAAGCTTAAAAGTTGAAATTTTATAATAGAGAATTAAAAAAAAATGGCAAAAAAAGACGTTTTTAACGTACAACGATACTTTAACATTCATAAAATAAAATTTAATATAATACTGAATTATATTTGTATGGCATGTATTTAACTACAGAACAACGGTGTTGAAAATTGGATGGATTTATGTATGGTGTACATTTTGTGAGTACCTAAAATACCTTTCCAGAGAATTAATAAAATAATTAAATGCATAAAATTATATATATTCACATATTTTCTATTGTTCATATTGTATATATTGTATCTTCATATGTATCATATTCATATTGTATCTTCATATGTATCATATTCATATTGTATCTTCATATGTATCATATTCATATTGTATCTTCATATGTCTATTTCCACTGTCAGTTTAATGCGATGACGTTTTCATAGTTATTTATATTTGTCGAGGT